>VWZZ01000718.1:119600-229742 GCA_013399095.1 Psophia crepitans | reverse complement strand
CCCCCCCCCCCCCCCCCGCCGTTTCCGCGTTAATTTGTCGCCAGCGTCACGGGTCTGACATTTTAGCAGGCAAACGATGCGAGCGGCACCAGCCGGACCCGTCAGCTCCGCGGCGGGGGGCTCCGGGTGCTTCCATGTCCTTCAGTCCTGAACTTTGGACTGTCCCCGGTCCTGCAGACACCGCCGCTGGCACCGGACCGAAATAGCTGCAGGGTGTTCAAAGCTGCGGTCAGCCGCGCAAACCCCAAAGCGCGGCTCGGGGAAAGCGAACCGAACGGTGCCCACAGCCTGGGACAGAGCGCTGGCCCCAGCTGGCCCTGTGCTTTAAGCCACGCACAGAGCGCAGGCAGGAGGTGTTCAGTGGGAAACTGGGGGTCCTGCTCTGTGGGAACCCCAAAAGAGAAATAACTAATTGCTGATGGCTAGAAAAGTCATGTTGTTGGTCCTTTTTATACTCTTTATTGCTGAAAATGCGCTCTAGAATGCGTAGGCAGCCAAATGTATTGCAATACCTTAGTATTATACTGTACCACTAAATAATTCCATCTTAGACAACCACAAAAAGGACATATAGACACCTCTGTGTCACACGGGGACACGCGCCGAGTGACTCCGCAATACGTACAGGCATACGGAACGGGGGTGGTTTGTACCCGGCTCGTGTGGGGTCACCCCCGTGCGCAGGGGCCTGGTGCAGGAATTGGCAGTGCTGCAGAGGAGGAGAAGACATCATCTAAATCTGTCATGGTCAAATAAATGTCAGCCTTCAAATTGCGCAGTAATATTGGAATGAGAATTAGCATTAGGTTGAGTAAACCGGATGAGATAAAATTATCCATCAGTGTGAAATGAAACTGCAGGTACTCTTTTTCTCTTTGAAGTGTTAGCGGGACATTAAGGTGAAATTAAAATGTTTTAAATGTCAGTTGCTTGCATCTCCTAGATCCCACTGGGAATGTTCCAATCATCAAAAATCCAGCCATAATAAATGCACTCAAACTCACACTGCAGTTTGCAGCTATTTCTCTCTAGCTGATGATGCTGTCAGATGTCTTTTGTGCAACGCACGTTACAAACAGAAGAAACAGAGCAAACGCTTGAGCCGCTTTCCCGCTACGCCACTGGCACATAACTGCTGGCAATAAGGCTGATGCTTCAAAGGTGTTTTTTTTTAATTTGTGCTGCAGTTATGCCACGAGATTAGCGAAACTCGGACGCTGAAGTTTGCCATCCCTTGATGGTGCCTTTCCAAAGCGCTGCTCGCTTCTGCTGGGGCGGCTGCGCGCTTTCTGGGCTGGGGAAGCTCCTCCTGCGCGGGGAGGTTGTTTGCTGCTAATCCTTGGTCACAGCTCGTCAAGGCACCGCTGATATCCCGGAGCTTTCGCAGTTACAAATTACAGTTATTAATGTAACGTGCCTGACAGCTCGCTGCTTGGGGCCGAGCGCTGAGGAGTGGCTAGTCCTTCTTCTTCAGCTTCCTCGTGACACACGAGTTGCGCTCAGCTTCTTCCCTTCTCCTGTCCCTTTTCTCTCCCAGCTGACCCCAAGGCCGTCTGCAGCGACAAGAGACGGGCTGCGGGACAGATGAAGTTAATCATTAGCTAACGTAGCAGTGAGGTTGATGCTGGAGAAAACCAAGCTGATTAACACGTGTGATCCTGTAGCGGTGGTTAGTTAAATCTTTGCATTCTTCCTCCTGGGATGAATCTCATTTTATAAATGTGCTTCTGGACAGTCAGGGTTTGTGTTCAGGTCTTTGGGTCCTGCAGAAGCCAACCTGGGCTGTCAGGCTGCTCCAGGCTCCCTGAGCTCCTTGTCTTTTCAATCTTTGCATAAACATCTCTGCATTTCTGCCATAACCAGCATACTTGCTTTAGTCAGCAACAGCAGTAAATCATTGAATTTCTAAGAATTCTGAAAAATAAAGTTCCCAGGCTTTCCGAGCTGTAAAACCCTTAGAAAGACTTTTCCTCCCTTTCTCTGCCTGTTTTTCTCCGGCAGAAGTATGACTGTTGCACAGCAATATTCCTTCCGTGTTTTTAAAATCACAGATTTTAATTTGGATGTATTTTCCCCTGAAAATCCTTTCAGTCAATATGGAAGTACACAAAGCAGCTTTCTGAAGAGAAAAAAAAATCTCAGAAGTTTCCACCGAGAGTTGCGCATGCATTTGTGTGCGTGGGTGCGTGCCCTGGACAGGGACCACGGGTGCCTCCCGCCTCGACCCAAAGCAGTTTACTTCGTACCTAGCAGAGGGGAATACCCGTGCAAAGCTCTGTGAGGAGGAAATCAGACAGAAGTCTGGAAAAAAGAGTCTGGGTACCCAATTCCTTCCGTCTCAGTGCCATGCACGGAGGCTGCATTAGCAGACCGTCTGATGGTGATGCTGAATTACCACCTCGTAAATAACGCACAAATTAGGTCTTGATACTCACTCAGGTCATCCCAGCACTACTTTGCACCACCTGCCCTGCGTTTATGGCCTTTGTGCCTTTATCACTGTTTTCAGAGTTTCTCTGAATCAAGAAATGGTCTCCCCTCATTTATCTCACCCAAGACAAAGCTGCAAAATACATGGGGTCAATGAGCCCAGAGGGAAGACCAGGCACTGGTGGTCCTGTAAACCACGTGAGGAAGGCAGGAGGAATGACTCTGGACAGTCTGGTGGCCCTTCACTTCAGTGTAGAATAATTAATTTTGATAAAGTATTTATTATTCTTTTTCTGTGTCTTGGCTGTACCGCTTTTGATGGCCTGCTCTCTCTACCAGCGTGACTTCAAAGAAACAAGATGAAGTTTCAGAACTTAGGCTGGGGAAAAAAAAAGTATGGATTCTGTTTTCAAACAAGTACGTCATTCTGCAATACTGAAAACTTTGTGGATTCAGTTTCTTTTTCAAATAAGACCGTAATAACCCAGTTAGCAGCACATGGCTTACTGCTGTGGTTGATGACTTCTACAGCCAATACCGCGAGCCCTGTACCGGCTCAGAGCAGCCAGGGACATGTGGCAGAGTAGTTGGAAAGCAGATTTTACATCTCGGAGGACTTTCTGGTATTCCTGCATTTGTGTTCATCTCAAACTATCATGCAAGCTTATTTGGCTTTGTAATGTCATATCAAACCAAGTCATGCACTCAGGGACAAACAGCAGAATTTGATGGCTCTGGTTAAATCTAGGAGAGTTTCATTGGAACAGCTCTATAGAAATAAGACATGAGGTGTAAGATACTGGTGCACTTTCCAATAACGATGCGTCTATTTTTGAACTCTCTGTGTCCCAGAGTGATTCTTTCAAACAGGGACAAGGTGGACAAGGTTTACTTGGATGATGAGGGGAAGGTAAATTCTTTCCTATCCCTCAAAAGCCTGATAGCCTGAAACAGGTTGGCCTAGCTCAGAAAAATGGTGCACCTAATGCATATGTTTCCTTCTTACAGATTTAACCATAAAGAAGTATCCAGGAGGGGAACACATAAAAAGAAATTGTAATATTCATATTAAAAATAGTTTAAAATTAAAAATACATTTATTCCGGAAAGGGGAGTAAGTTTTCAATCACATGTGATTGAGATTGTCATATGCTCCTCCATTAAGAGCGAAATGGGCAAGAAACTACAAGATTATGCTTAATCAAGCAATGACTGCCATAATATATAAGGATTTCTTAGACCAGTAGAGATCTGAACATGATGAGCAGGAAGTCTTATAGAATTTTACTGTGGAAAAAAACAGGAAATTTTGTTAAATAACAGGTTCAGAAGGAAAAAAGTGGGCAGAAGCTATCAGCCTGCTCCAACAAACAGATCCTTTTGGGATTACTACAGTTAGTAGGCCTTCTAGCTTAAGTAAACTGTGTTCTCATCAGCTAAGTAACACTGAGGAATCTAAGGAAATTGAGATGCTGCATTTCTACAAAAAAATAAACTAGCATCCTCAGCCTTTGAGAAGAGAAAGGGAGACACTGAAAAATACATATTTTAAAAATATTGTGACCATATTTTTTTTAAATTTTGTAGATATCCTTACTAATACCGGTAAAGATCAGGAATACTATCTGAATTCATTTCTAGGTGGATATCAACTGTTGATTTCCACCAGTTCCCCTGCAGAGATCATCAAGACTTCACTTGCTTATCTTGCATTGTCAATAGAAGATGAAGGTTTTGCATGTGCTGCACACAACCTGAAATAAAATACAATTATTGACTTCACTTCTACATTATTCTCAAAAGGGCAAATGTACTGTGTAAGCTGGGAAGGCTTCCAATCACATTTTTAGAAAAATGAGATATTTTAGGTGGCCTATACTAGGCAGCATTATTCATAATGCAGATGAAAATATTAGATAGTCACATCTATCAATACGTGTTGGCACAAGGCAACTGATTTTCTGAGATCATTGCTTCATCAACTGACAATGGAAATTAAATGTTCAATTTTGTTTTCTGCCAATTTCTCCTGCCATGATGCCTAATGATGAAATACACCACGAAGACAACTTTTTGGCTGAACCAACTGTTAATCAATTTATGTTCTGAATCATGACTATTCATTGTACTTAGTATTTTTATCTTGATATATGTGCACAGGATAATTGAGTCAGATTTCTCTAATCAGTGTGGCCATGGCAGCTTTTCAGCTTTTGAGACACCGCACAGTTAGAAAGACACCGCACAGTTAGAAAGACACCGCACAGTTAGAAATGAACAGAACCGTGTGTCAAACTGCATTTACACTTTTCAAAGCTCTTGTTTCTTAGAAGATATGTCCGTTTGCTTCTTCTGAATGTTTTCCATGTTTTCTATGTTGTGTTTGAAACTGAATTCAACAGGATGTGAAATAACAGCAAACTTTTTAATTGGACTTTATGTTTTTGTTAGCAGTCACTTGCAACACATGAACCATTTTTGGCTGCTTTTGAAGAATAAGCAGACATTTTTACTGAGTTGTTGTTTAAATATTTTTTTTTATTTTTTTTTTGAGAGTTAAAAAATTGTCTCTGAATCCATTAGTGCCTGTGTTGGTAGATTCATGAATCTTCATCTGCATGAAGCTTCCTCTACCATTTTTTCCAATTGGCTACATTTACTGGAAAATGAGTTGTATACCATTTACTTTGGTGCTGAACATCTGTGTACATGCATGGTATGACTTAAACCTTTAGGACAGAGTTTACTTGGGATTTAAAGAATCTTTCTGATGCTGCACACCATTCATTCAGACATAATAGCAATGTTTTCCACAGCAGCAGCATGGTTCCCACATTTTTTTTCAATATACAAGAGAAAAACATGTTTTATCTGCCTTGCAGAGCTTCAGACTCACTGAATGGTTTAAAAGAAAAATCGTCTTTGTTCTGATTTATGGGCAATCACAAATAACACAGATTCTCCCCTTGGGACATTTCTACTGAAGTGTAACCACATCGAGATTAAGCTTCCTCTTTGTATGCCCTGATAGTCTTGTGGGTGCTATTACAAGCGGAGGCGTACAGGCTCAGGAGCCTGAGCTAAAGCGAGCAAGCACACGTATTTATTGCAATAGAGAAGTGCAGAGTATTTGCTGAGTAAGCCAGTGCTGGGGATTCAAAGGGGCAAAAATCAGTCCCATCAAGTCCTGGGGCACTCCATATTAACCTCTCTCTAGGTCAAGAATTAGATCTCTTCTCTTTTCCTTTGTTTTCTCTCTCATGAATAGTTTTTAATCCATGGCAGAAATTTACCTTTTACCCTGCAGTTTTCAAATTTCCATAACAGGCTTTGGTGATGGATTGTGTCATAAGCCTTCTAAAACTAGAGCTGAATGATCTCCTTTGATTTGCTTTTATTCTCTGTTAACTTCATTGCTGGCTTTGAACAGATCTGTGGGGCAGGATTTTTAATTTTTCCAAAGAGGAGGGGAATTTTCCCTGTTTCATGACTTTGTAAATGTTCTGAAATTTTATATTTACGTTTATCACCGAATCTGAAACACTAGACTTGGCATAGTAGTTCTTGCTTCTCAATAATTTAGACAGTAGGAAATCTGAAAGTGTCCAACATATAATAACCTTCTTTCTTAATGGACAGATTTGCATCTCAGCTAAATAGATGTACAGAAGCAAGGTATAATAGTGCCACTCTGAATTTCGGTAGCTAAAAATCTGGTTGTATTCTTTGGGAGACTATTTTAGGAAATAAAGTGACTGTGCAGCATGTCATCTGCAACTAAAGTGTGATCCACAAGGCAGGATGGCACCAGGTCCCTACTGGGAGCTGAATAACCTGAGTTGCGTTTCTTGGGTTAGAAAGATTCCTGTTCCAGCGTACTCCCGCTGAGATGTGTGAAAGAAGAGGAGCCTTTCCCTCTCTTCTTTTTAAGCAGAACTAAAAGCTGTTTTTCTTGAAATACTTTGAGGGAGGATGGAAGACAGTATGTGTTGCATCCATTGAAGAGGAAAGCACACAGCATGGAAAAGCTACTCCAGCACCGAGCAAAAAGTTGAAGGGTAGCTGGGGATTTATCCTAAAAGGTTTGGGAATATTTAAAAGAGAATACGCAATCAAACTCTTAGTGAAGTGGAAGGTAAAATTAAACTAAATAATGTCCAAATGTGACTCTGACTTATTTCTCCGAGGTTCAAAGGTCCTCGTTTTGGTTTTGTCTTGTTTTGGTTTTGGTGGTCTTGTCTCTTGTGTCACAAACTCCTAAAACTGGTCTAATTATCTAGTTTCATAAGGGAAAGTATCATGATCCAGCCTTGAATCTTTGCCAAGTTTGCTATATCACCTGCACAACTAGCAGGTGGTGGGTTCAAAAGCAAACTGAAAGGAACAGTTTTTCACGGCTCGTGTATTTATGCAATGGATCTTGTTGCCAGATATTTACAAGGTCACAAAAAGTGCTTGGACAAATTCAAGGAAGAAAAACCTCTGGGTGATGATAAGATGCAAAAGCATCACCTCTGATTGAGACTCTGTTTTTTGCTGGCTGGAAAGTTTTACGTGTATCTATCATTATATGTTCAACCTGCTCTTCTAACCCCCCTGGCATTTGTTGGTCAGGCTCGGCATGGTCATTCTTACCAATTCTTCTTATGTAAAATTTCTGTTATTTAGTGGAAGATGTTATTACTTTTCTGCAGTTAATATATTTCTTTAGTCATACACAGCAGAAAAGTAATTTTGAGTCACTCCACTGTCTGAGGTGAACAGTCTTGTAGAAAAAAACCAAATCTGCTCAGTTTAGTAATGATTGTTTAGAAACTGTGTAATGGAGAACCTCAAAAAATTAAATCTATTTAGAAACTAGCAAGAAAAAGAAATAGCTTAGGTATAAACTATCAAAAAGGGTAACCTGAAAGACAATTCTGAAAAAATTATGGGTTAGTCCAGCGTGCCAGGGGCTCTCATAAGATTCAGAGGGTTAGTCTCGTGAAAGCAGCATTGAGGTTCCACCTGCAAACAGACATGGTGTCCAGCATCTTCGATCTCTACTTATTCAAGGAATCCTCTGAGCTCTCTCCACAGCACACACCTGATTTTTGAAATAATGTATAGTTTTGAAAAACTGAAACCGTCTATGGAGTGGGGGAAAACGCAGTACTGAAAGTAAGCTGCAGTGCTGAACATTAATGGATGGTTTGCTGAAAATTGCACTGAGTGTAACATCAGTTCTCGGGTCAGCTCTGCAGCGTCTGCATCCTAAGCCTGTGCAGATGGAGTGTTTATTTTTGTACCTGAATTTCACGGCCAGCAAACACCGCCAGTGGTTTACAAAGCGAGCCAAGGTCCTATGAAAAATACTGAGCTGTATAATCAAGAGCAAAATGAGTCCGAGGGAACTTGTTTTCTTTCTGGTTTTCTAGGATTTTCAGGCCTTCCCAGACGAATAACAGCCACCAGACGAGCGCAGCAGCATCGCTCTGCGGCGATGCATGGTGCTTAAGGGCAACAGCACAGCCTGGTGGTTTACGGCTATTCCAATGCATCAGATCAGGTAACTGCACAAGAAAACACAGGACTTTCCCTTCCCCAGAAACCAGCTCATTTTCTGTACAGAACTGAAGCTGTTTTTCATTAATTCGTTTGTAAGATACCATTTTACCTGAGGTTTTCAGAATAAATAGAAAAGCCTGAACTGCAAGGACATATGCAAAAGGATAAATTAACAGGTCCTTTCCAACATCTATGATTCCGAAACCTCGAGGCGCCGTTGTGACAAGCCATTTCTTGTGGTTTTGTGCTGGATATGCCTGAGTTTTTGTTCCAAGATAATAGCTAGAGGCATATAACTAAAAAGAAAAGCTTGCAATATGCGCTATGCAAAATTTGGGGGGAAAAAAAAAAAGACAAAAGGAAGGTGTGTGCAGAAAAAAGTATAAGTTTGTCTCGCTTGCTTTCTCTATCATGAAGAAGCCAAGCAAAGTATAAAATACATTTACATAGACCAAATATTCAAACACCAATAATAATATTTATTCTCTTTCTTCTGTATCTTCAGGGTATGTGATGTTGGTCAGAGTGTATCTTCTGATGTGGCAGTGAAATTAAGTGGGTGCCAAATGTGCTCAGACAGAATTTTCAAACAAAATTAATTACATTTTCTATTTTGCTTGATTCAGAAGAAAGGGTTATGTTATTGCTAGCGATGCAGCTGGCACTGGTGTGGTTGCTGAACAAAATTCTAACAAACTACAATATTCGGTTAATTTACTGATCATATGGAATGGGACAAAAGCCACTAGCTGTGGGGTTCCAGTTCAATGCTGGGGCTGGTCCTGAGACTGTGCAAGCCTTTTTCATTTTCAAGCTGTGTCCAAAACACAGACTTCTCAATCCTGCTTAACCTGATAGAAAGAACCTTTGATTTCAGCCTGTGTGGATTTGGACCTAAGAGAAAAGGGATCTTAAGAGATGCTTACAGAAGCACTGAAAGACTGAAGTGCTTTGAGCCAGAAGTAATATTATTTTTATGCAGTGAAGATTCCTATAGGATTGTCACCACAAACAAATGCTAAATTTTTTCATTGCTTCATCTTTGTACTTAGCCCTGTTCGTGGCTGAAGTATGACTCACAGTCTTGGTCCAAGAAAGGTCTTTAGTCCATGTGGGAGTATGATTAATGCATTTAAACTTGCACTTATCTCACACTTAAGTTTCATTTATTTTATTGTGATTGAATATATTAAAAATGTAAAATACGCTGAAACTTATGAAAATGCTTCTTATTCTGCTTTAGTTTATTATAGAGGAAATATGTCGTTACATACATAGGGCAAAATATTGTGAAGAGCAGTGACGATATTTCTGAAAAACTATACAAAAGGCTTTAGAAAAGCATAGAATGGAAAAAATAAGAAAGAAGGTAAAGAATAGTTTTCTTTTCCTTAAGTGCTGAAATAGAGGACAAAATGGGTAAAGAGCAAATCCTGTTGCTCACGACCTTTTCCTATAGCCCACTGAAGCACAGGGAGGCGACACGGATCCTGCACCCTTGCATCCCACTGGAGCAGATACAGGGAGCATGCTCAGTTCTGCCGCAGTTAGCTATGACTACGAACAGCAAACAAACACCTCTGAGATGAAATGCCTGTGTGCCACCTTCCCACACATCCTGCTTCACAGTGGAGAAACTCCAGCATATTTTTCAGCTCGCTGAAAAAGCACAGTGACAGCAGGTCTACCTGCTTAATACGTTTTCATCACTCAGTAACTATAACCCATCAGTTCAGCTGCTGCTTTTTGCTCTGCTCACGAAGTAGGTGATGGTGTTGATTACTGGATGGAGAACCTCAAATCAGCTGGGTTGAGCTGATGTGTCTCCATCAGCCCCTACTGCCGTAACTGCTGTGTCTGGGGCAGCAGGGACACACACCACCACTGTTAGCATCAGTCTCCCACTCTGCTTCCCCTACTGTTTGCTGAAGCTATTCCATATTTTCCTGTAAGCAAAAAGAATTTGTCAGCAACGACTTAATTCCCTGCTTGGGCACGCCTGCCAATCTTCATAACTGAGTATCAAACACCCACCTAGAGAATAAGCACGTACCCAGAGAAAGCTCTCCTGTTTTGGTGGTAAATGGAGGGAACACGGGAGGGTCTGCACCGTTTCGCAGTGCCGTTCGTGCCCCACGTGAATGCTGTATCAGCATTTGCAGTACATTTAGAGGGTGAATCATCTTTTACTCAGAGGAGTAACAATCCCGTAGTACAAATTCAATGGGTTCCCATATGTGTCCACCAAATCGTGTTCTCGTTGCTACAAATTTTGTACTGAATTATTTAGGTCAGATTAAATTTGGAAAGCAACACAATAAACACCAGTTTTGGCTCATTTACATGTCTGTGATTATTGTAAAATGGTTTGCTTCCTAAATTAAAGTGATGCAAGCAGTCTGCCAGGAAAATGAACAGAAATGTTTCTTGTTTTATTTGTGAAAAGCTGGTTGTAGCACTCAGTCATAACCCAAGAATAGGTGGACACCTGGAACATGAAAATTCAGATTACTTTTAGCGTACACTGGATCTGTGGATGCTCAGGCTTGAAATTTCATAATTTTCCTTTGAACTAAATAACATTTTGCATCTTTGCCTAACGGTTTTACTATATATATACTATATACTGTTGCAGACGTGGGTAGTACACTTTGGCACCGTGCATCTTTAGAGCTGTTAGGGTTGGTATATCAATATCCGTGATCCGGTGATTAAGCACCGCCTAATAGCATGCATTGTCAGGATACAGAGTATCGCATTAAAAGTCATTAATAGCTCTATCCTGTGCACTGACGTGATGTAATATAGCAGCTGTGCCATGGAGAAACTCTTAAGGCATCCTGTCAAAGGTAGACATGCTAATAACTGCGGTAGGCTCTGGCATATTGCATCATGACGGCTCCAGAGTCCTTCCTGCACTACAGTAATGCCAGGCATACTGTATACAGTGCTAAAAATCCATGCGCTAACAGCTCCATTTTTACTGACATCCTCTTGTACGCCATGCCAAAGATTTATACTAGATGAGTCAATGTGAGCCAAGATCAGGCTTATTTCATGCGACTTCAAGGCACCATGGGGACAACAGGAGTTAGCAGGCAGATGCTTGCACTCCTAGTCTGAGCGACTTATCCTCACTGTCTGCCCTCAACCTACCTCATATTTTCACTGCTGTTGAGATGCCAGCTCCTGCCAGAAACTCCAGACTTCATTTCTGGCTGACCCTATCTCAAACAAACACCCCTCTGTTCTTCAGAGGTATATGGGTGTATGGTGTGTGCGGACAAATGTTGCTTTGTGGTTTTCAGTGTGTGTGTCCCATCTTTCTGCTTCCATCAGGTGCCACTTATCTTAAATTGAAAGCTTTTTTCACTACAGATGCTCAGAGCTGATCCTCCTTGCACACCCCGTGATGTGAAAAGTCCTAATCATGACCGAAACTCCTTTTGTGGAGTGAAGACCCAGTACAGCCTTCTGAGAGGTTTGCTCTGTATAAATGTATGATAAAATTTCCCTACAGCAAATTCAAGGAGATCTTGGTAAAGATCTTTAACCCAGTAACTGGGCAGAGGGAACAATTTCTCAATTGCCACAAATCACTAAACGAAAGTTCACTATTGTCATCACTGGATTGGGCATTCACTGCCGTGTCACTACCATCTCCAGCAGACATTTGGGGTTTTACGGTGCTTGGAGAACCTCACACCCATTATTCAAGTGAGGTTGTTGGCTTTAGCCACCAGTTTGTGTTTTAGTTTGTGTTTTTCCCCCTCAGGATCTTTGGGTGAGGAGGAGGAGGCAATATGACTTTCAGCCACTTTATGGAATAAATATCTATTGAGACACAGGAAGCACTTCTGTGGCTTCTGCTGTTGAATCTGCATATGTAATGGAAATGGCTAAGCTGGAAAATCTCCACTTAATACCCATAACCCTTGGGCTCCTGGCTCATAAATTTTGGCTCAAGTGTAGCATACTAGACGGACAGCAGCACGCCTGTTGAACAGCCCTTTGATAGCTCATCCCATAGCAATCCCACATCCAGAACACCGGAGATACTGAAGGAAGACCTTGAAAATCCCTCCAACTGCTTAAGGCAGGGGCTGTCTTCCCATGGTTAACCCCGCATTGCCCAGGGGTAAAAATCTCATAGTCCATAGAACAGGCACCAGAGTTTGGAGCTGTTTATGTATATTGATCCTGTTGAGTCTTTATTTGATCATCCAAAATAAATGCTTATTTATATTTACCCTGGCTCAGCTCTGAAGGCTGTTAGGTACTGGCTGTGCATGGTCCCATTTTCTTCTGCTTGCCGACCAGGTGGTCACTGGGTTTTTTTGCAGAGATGAGCTGGACACGTCTGGGTGTGCATACTGGGATAGGGAGGTACCCACGGTTGATAAAAGGTAGGGCAGCTTGTGAGAGCAACAAAAGAGCCAGTTCTGAGGATCTGGTGGTGAACACATTGCAAGGCTTCTTATTTCTTTTTTTCTTTTATTCTTTTTTTTTTTTCTTTTTGTTTTCTCCATAGTTTGGAGAAGCTCTAGACTGATCCCATAGACTGAAGCCCCATTTCCCATGCATCAGGTGCTTAGCATAAACTAAATTCCTACTGTCCAGGCACCCATCGCTGAAACAGCTGTCTCAGCATTAGCTTAAATTCATTTGCGTGGTGGCACACTGGGATCTTTTAAGCCCAAAAGGACAGTGATTTGGGAAGCATAGAAAAGAGCTGGATCTGTTCACTTACATTCCCTTTGGTCAAACATCTTGTTTCCTGTCTGTTGTGGTATAATTATCTCAGCAACGTTTGATAAATTTTACTCCTTGCCCATCTCCTCTTGCAATAGCTTCCAGGTTTCTCTATAAAGCACTCTGATTCAGCCCCTTTTCCTATTTCATGCACCAATACTTAATTCTGTACGGATTTTTATTGTTTGTTTTTCTTAGTGTTATTTTATTTTGCTGTTTTACGGCTGCTGTTAACATTTATTAGAAAAACTATTTTTTTATACTCTGCGTGTAATAACGTCACGGCACATTGTTTGGCAACACTGAGAATGACTGAAAATTAGAGGGTGGGGGGGAATAAAAGGAGAAGGAGAGAAAAGACAGCGTAGGAGAGTTAGCAAATTGCTTTTAACTTTTCACATGGTTAAATCTTAAACACTGGTAAATGCCCTTTTGCTAGGGAGGACAGTTCATATTTGGTATAAGTACGAGTGTGCTCAATCAGAAAGGCAACACCACAGGCACTTGCATTTCTTTGTTCGACATTCAAAATCATCGATGTTTTCGTCAGCTGGTGATGGGATTTTTTTTTTGCGTGAACATGAAAATTAAAATCACTTGAATGTTTTCACTGAGCAAGTCTTAGCCATCGCACTTTATTCCTCCAGCGGCACTGGGAAATAGGCTGACATTTTATTAAAGCTGTGTTCCTGCAGGATAGGCGACCAAAGGCAAACCACGTAAAACGCAGCCCGCCTGCCTACCGGTGGGTTTTCTTCAACGCAAGTGAGCCGCTGCTTTGGCAAAAATGAAGGCACATAGTTCTGTGCCATGACAGTCCATCTGTGCCTTCTGGGTCTATTTCCAGACCAAATCCTCCCTACAACCTTTATTATGATTAATTATCGTGCACAAAAGGTTCGCAGCTGTGGTGGTGGCTCCAACAAGAGCCACTGGCAGCTCCTGGGCAGACCGCTCTGACACGGTGTTCCTTCCCCGTGGTACGTCTACCAGCTGAGGAGCCCAGGAGTATTCTGCAGTACCTTCTTCTGATTATTGCCTGTGGTGACTTTTAGAAAATTCAGCCTCTGAATCCCAAGGGCTGACTTCTGTTTACTGCAGAAAAAGGATGGAAATGATGCTTGTATTCAAGATTACCATCAAAAAATGTCTCCAATTTTTAGTAATACATTGAGAGAAAACCACACTGCAGCTGTAAAACTGGGGGATTTAAGACAAAGCAAGGGGGGTGGTGTTTTAAAATTCTGGGTGTCTGAAGACAATTCAGTCTTCTGTATGTTCTTGGGCACATCTTTTAATTTCCCAGTATCCCTGGGTCTGATAACTTAAATAGAAAGTCCTTCAGGTTGCGGACTGTCTTTCTGCATTTTGTACCGAATCTGCCTTCAGGCAAAAGTGAGAGAATGAGCAGAGAAACGTAACGTTCCTGCAACTGCTAAAAATGCCTCATCTCCCCAGCCGAGGTCCGCGAGGTCTGCCCATGGTACCGCGTTCTCTGTCAGTGCACTGAGGTTTTTCTTTCCTGTTCCAGCCTGCTGCAACCCCTGATAAGGGAAAATACACTTACGGATTGTTTTCGGTGTTAAAATGCTGCTACATGATGGGGGAAAGGGACTGGGAAAACTCAGCGCTGTTTTGGGCTTGTACGATTTCCTTGGTGCAAACAAAGGTGAGAGGAAGCAAAGATAAGTTTATGGGGTGGGTTAATCCATCAGGAATCTGCATAGGGCAGAATGTACTGTTAATAAACTAATGAAGATTACTAATGGTGAATAATTCTAACTGTTTTATAAAATTCTGTTTCCTGATAGTTATATATGATTAATGTTTTAAGGACACTGTTGGAATCAAAATGCCCTTAGTATTTTGACTTGTGTCCTTGAACTTCGTATTGAGCATCATATTTTGAACATCATGTTACCTTTAAGTTAATGTTATATACTTCATATATAGACATATAGCAAGACCTGAGGGGGTCTACTGTACTTTACCATTAAGCCACCTGTCCTGACAACTCTGTTTTTCAAGCAGATGGCACTGTGATGAATTATCTGGTATCCACCAATCGTGACATCTTCCTGAAAAATTTGCACAGATGTTTATAATGAGATTTTCATCGTTACACAACACTTGCACATCCAACCGAACCAAGGGGCCTTCTGTTAAAAAGTCACTCAGCCTAAGAAGTTTGCTTCTCTGATGGGACTACAACAGTGCTCAGCAGTGCCTGAGCTTTCGTAAGTGCGATGGTCTCTGGGCATGACCCTACGGCCGAGGTCAGTGTGCGCCTATGTGTGTTGTGCCACGGCGGTAAGAAAATAAGCACAACCTTTTCCAGGGTCGTCAGTTTTTCCCAAAGTTATATTTCTTTCATGAAACACATAGGCAAAGAGATCAAATCAGCTGTGAAAATACAGAAAGAATGGCTCTGGAGTATTTTTTTTCTAGTTTTGCTGTGATGCAGTCATGGTGAGGAAAATAAAATGCGTGGCCTGATGTTGACCAGCATCAATGCTGCCTGCCTCCTTCTTGACCAAAGCTGCGGTACATGGGCTGCAGTAACCTCTCAAACCTCATCTCCCACAGGCTTCAGACCCATGCAGAGCAATGACAGGGATCTGAAGTTTCATCTCATGACAAACACCGAATTATTTCCACTAAAATCCATAGTTGTGACACATTCAGGTGCTGTGACCCATTTGTTGGAGAATGGACTGGGACACACTGGCCTTGTTTCCTCTATAACTTCCCACCCACAGGTCCCAGCAAGTCCTGGTGTAAGGTTCAATTCTTTCATTCCTGCTTTCAACATGCTGGATGAAATTGAAATCTGAGAACTACTGTAGCTTAAGATAAACCTTTGAACATCTCCATGGCATTTTTCATTAGAGATGTGTATTTCTCTTGTGGATGCAGAAACTGGAAGATGGAGGGTTGTATTAGCGATAAGGCCAAAATACCAAAAGAGTGAGAATTGGGAATTGATGACTTCGCACCTTCTGGATACAAATTCTGCTTAACGGGTTCACGTGAGCTCGTTTATCCATCAGACTTCTTAGTTATTCATGGAGTTTGGGTAAGAGGACATATGTGAACTTCACACTGCTGTCAGTAGGTGATAACCAGCAACCAGTCTTGGTTATTCAGGTGTCTACATTCATGTTAACAAACAATTGGAGCTTTACTATCCATAGGAAGGAAAAAAAGAAACAGAAATGGAAACCAGTTACACTGTCAATTAATTAATCTTCTGCAGAAATCCGTGAAACCTAACTTATAATTTAATTAGCTTTATCATGCTCGTACAAGATTTCAGCTTGTTGCTGAACGCTCCAATTGTGCCTGTTTTCTTACAAACTAAACAGCAGGCTGTAATAATGTCATGCAAGACATACTGTGTGCACATTAATAATTTTTTTATTTTCTTTATTGAATCTGATCCCTATATGAGACAAAATACTGAGTTCTGCAAGAGTACCATAAGGAATTGAGTGAGTGAACATTCCAAAGAAATAACAATAATATTAATACCTTTATCTTTTAACAGGCAATATTTTCTCATTGGCTCTGATTTCTCCAAGAATTTTGCAAAAGTACAGACCATAATTGTGCTAATAAAGAGGAAATGATACCAACTTATAATTAGAGTAATAAGGAAAAAGGTACAGAGGATCATAATTGAACCAATAAGAGGAAAATATAATCATGTTTAATGGCTTATACGAGTGTTAGTGTCTCCCGTATACTTAACAAATTGGTATCCATTTTCACGGTATGTATCTAAGGCACCTTTCCTAGTATTACCAACCTACCCTTCGGATCTATCGTTGGGAACTTCTGCTAGTCCTGGAAGCTCCTCTGGAGTGAGGCTTCTTTCAATAACCAGAACAACAACAGAATTTCAGGTGGTTCTGTCCACCAGCTACAGTCCCCTGCAGCAACACTTAATGTCTCGCCAGGTTTATTCGGGGTGTCCCTGGTGTATGTTCGTGCCCATACACAGGTGCCATGTGCAGTGCCAGGTACGAGATTTACCAAACAAGTACAGAAAGAGGAGAAAGGTGTAACCTTTCGGGGTCGCCGTGTTTGGGGATGGAAAGATGCTCTGCAAGCATGGCATACCCAGGAGTGAAGGCAGTTCTTTATTTCTCAATACGCACAACGGAATAACGTGAACGCAAGCCCCACAGCTGAGATCGGTAGTTCCTTGCCGCTGCTGAGCTCCCGTCTTCTGGTTTTTTCACCTGAAGATATCACAGTTTGCAGCTTCGGTGGTTTTTTCCCTCTGAGTCCTTGAGCTGCTAACTGTCCCCGTCTCGGCGATCTCTACCCCTGTCTGCAATTTCACCTTTCGCATCTTGTGCAGCTTGAGTTTGCTTGTTTTGCTCACAGCTTTTTCTCACAGCGTAGCAGTTTTCTCCGAGCTTGGAGCCAAGGTCACGCAGATGCTCAGCGTGAAGACTCAGGCAGGGATCAGAGATGGCCGAGCCCCCCCGAGGGAGCTTACCAAGGCTGGAGTTTAAACAAAACCTCCCCACATTTTCATACAAGGAACATTTCATAGAGTTTAGTTGATTTTCCGCTCAGCAATTAAAAAAAATAAGGAACTTTCCTACTCTTACATGCTATTAGCATGCAAATATTTCCTCACACATGCACACACTTCATATGTGATATGTTTTACTGGGAAGGGACCTTTGCAGAGCTTTTCAGCCCAGTTATCCTTACAGCAGCCCAGCTGCTCTTTCTGAGGCTGCGGGTGGTTTGGAACGTAGGATCAAATCTGGTGAATGGGGCTCTTCACATTTCAAGTAGACCTTGAAATCTCAGAGGGGACGCTCTGGGAGAGGCATGTGTTTTCTGCCAGAAATATCTGAGATATCTTTTTCCAAACAGTTTTCTCTCTCATCGATTTCTCAGCTCTATTAGGTAAGTCCTGAAGATAACCCAGAATGTACATAATTTAGGATATTCATCAGTGTAAACATCTGCATATGCTTAGGTAACAACCTGAAGGGCCATTTAATAAGGAGCTAAATCATAACAAAAATGTTTGATACTTCCATAATACAGATTGTTTAAATTCTCTAAGCTTCTTAGCCTGCTAAATGTCAATCCTTCTTAAAGCTGGCCTTTCCTTTCATTTCTTAAGAGACATGGACACCTCTCGTATCAAAATTACGACACCAGTGTGACATCTTTTTCATATGTACACATTAAACAGCAAAAAGACATTTTTATCTTTGGTGGTGATTTTTAAGAACCTTGCCTTAAGTAAAAATTTACGTCACCCAAAAAACCCCCAGCATTATAGATAGGTAGATAAGTGGATAGAAATTTTTAAAAGTACCAGCATATGTACATGTATGTATGTATGTATGTGTAACAGGTATCTCACATACACACACACGCGCGCGCACACACACACACACACACACATATGGTATTTCATCTACTAGTTTGTACCTCCTTTCTTATCAAGCTCCCAAAGGAAAACTGAGAAAATGACCACTCTACACAGCATTACTAAAGGCATTAATTGTATTTAATCTCTAATTTTCGCTCAGGTATTTTTAGTAAGCTAAGTAATAACTAAAATAAGTGTTTCCTCTCACAGCACACAGTTGTGAAACTTTAATTTATATGTTAATTTTTTTAATTAAAGGAAAAAATTATGGAAGAGGGCTTAATTTTCTTTAAAAGTACAGAATAATAGTCTAACATTAGACTGAAGTACAACAGTCGAGAGGTATAACAGTCTAAGCAGTCTGTCCTCATGCCCCCTTTCCCCTGAAGACATGCAGGTGACCCCAAGGCTGAACTCCGTGTTTCCTCCCACCTGAGAGAGTTGATCTTCTTGTCCCAGTTGATCTTGTCCCAGATCTTGTCTTGATCTTCTTGACTCCACCATGTCAGAGTCCATAGAAATGCCTCACATTTTGCAGGTAGTAAAGGTGCCTGCCTCAGCGCAGGGGGCTGTTTCGGGTGCCCTGGGCACAGTGAAGGGGAGCAGACTGGGGCGAGGAGAGGGCGAGGGAGCGGTGGTGGCAGCAGAGGTAGGACAACAGTGCTGGAAAACAGATGAAGCCAGAAAGAGCATTTTTAGTGTTTTGAGTCTCCTGCTGAAGGCAGGGTTGAGGGTTGAGAGGGTTGAGAGTACAATGGTTTGTCATAAACAACAGAAATGCTTAATCAGAAATTTAAAAGTAGCCTCTAACAAGATTTGGGGCTTACGATTCATTCCTCTGATGTCACAGAAATGAAGCAAATGTGTGTCACCTGGCCATGTTTCCAAAAGGGTTGAAGAGGCATTAGAGAGCGTCAGCGAACGTGCACATCAAAGAACATTGCAAGCTGCCTTAATTTCAAGAGCTCAGCTTAGAGTTTCCTGCAGGGAACGCACCCAAAAAGTTTTGATCAGGAAGAGTTGCTACTAGAGTTGATTCTGAATTCATCCTATTTTGTTATTAAATTATAGTTTTATTATTAAATATTTCTATTTACATTATTGAGGTAACAATCTCAGCTAAGAATTCTGACTCCCAACTAGCAACTGTATTTGACACTTCCATGCTGAAAGCTTGGGGATTTATAACCTGGTTTAGGTTTAGACTGGGACATACTCTCTCCAGTGCACGGGTCCCCGCAATGTACTTTTCACATGTCTGGTACTAAAGGTAGACTAAAATTACTGGGAGAATCTAAATGACCATGCTTTCCTGAGCTTTTCTCTATTAAAACACTATTTCACATGGTAGCTTTTAAAAATCATTTGTAGTCTCCAGGTTAAGGTCTATAAACTTCATACTTAACTTTTTATTTCTGCTTTATTCCTGTTCTATGCATTGCCAAATATTGCTTTTGTGTAATTGAAACAGAGCTGTAGTTTGATTATTAAACAGAGGGAAAGTAATTGTCTTCAGCTCTAACGGGGGAAGCAAAGGCTCTCGGTCGAAGAAAACCTTAAATTGTGAAAAGTTGCCTTTTTTCAGAGCAGCTCTAGAGAGCAGATGCTGCTGGGGCCCAGCAGCCCCACCACCAAGGGGTGGCCTTCTGGTTTCATGTGGGGGCTCAGGGATGTGGGTTTGGCAAGACATTTTGTAGTGAGGGTGCATGAAATTTATTTATCTTCCCCACTCCTCTATTCTGCCTTGATTTGTACGTCAAAGTATTTGCAATTGAAATATCCCCACCCCTCCTGCACTGTGGGACATGTCCCCAGGTATGCTGCAGCCCTGACAGCTCTGACCTGTGGTTTGGACTGGCTTTGCACCTGCGGTGCCGAATTCTGATGGAAACAATGCTTTAGAGGTTCAGGCAAATGGAGGGCAGCAAGGGTGATTTCTTATTTGAAGCCCAAGAAGAGAGGTAAACCCTTGTGTGACACCGCATGGGTACCATCAGAAAAGGACAATGCAGAAGCCCACAAATGACCATGAGTCAAGTAGAATAGAATAGAGTAGAATAGAATAGAATAGAATAGAATAGAATAGAATAGAATAGAATAGAATAGAATAGAATAGAATCATTAAGGTTGGAAGTGACCTCAAGGATCATCTAGTCCAACTGTCCCCCCACCACCTATTACCCACTAAACCACGTCCCTAAGTACCACATCGTAAGTACCATTACCTAAGTAATCCAGCGGATGCTTGCCAGTTGTTGACATGTCTGTGCAGAGGACCCTCCTTTTTTATCTGTCGCAGTTGCTCGAACCCCAAAATAGCTACTTATCATACAGTGAAAAGAAAAGTTTGAGGTACTTTAAAGTTGTTGTAATCTTGAGCTGAACAACAGGAAAAAAAGTACAGGTGAGATCCGTGCTCTAAGCAAGGTGAAGGAAAGAGAGGCAGGAATTTATTATATTTAGAATTCATTTTTCTCTTCAGATTATAAAATTGTTGCCCCGTGCTGAGAACAAAGCACTGCATCCTCCCTTTGCTATGAAAACCTCGTGCCTGATTTTCTCTCTGTAGTATTTCTACAACCGTGCCATTAGCCTTTGGGCAGATGTCAGATAGCAAGGACCGGCTGCCTGCAGATCAAGTTGCTGCTGCCAACTCTCGCGAGCTTTGTGTCAGAAGCAGTTGATTATAATGTCAGTACTGTCCAATTCACGGGCTTAAAGCAGCAGCTGCATCCTGCCTTTTCCCTGGAGTATTCAGAGATCCTGACTCTTAAAAACTTTGTAGTTCTTGTAATAGAAGTGGGGTAAGTGATTCTCTGTTTACACGTCTCTGTCTGCCAGGATAATTGACAGTTCAGCTTGATTTGCACGGGGATTGGGATCTTTTAAAACGTTACGCTCTGCCCATTTGTTGCTCTCTTGGGAAAACTCACTCTGCTCTGCACATGGAACGAGTAAGCAGGCGCGCGTATCAGACCTTGGCATTATTCAAGGGATCCTGGGCTAAGTAAATTAAGCTGAGCTAGAAATCGCTTATTAATTCAAGCGACTTTTCTATTTAAATAGTGATTATATAGTCTTGTGTATAGATTTTTTGGCTGGCTAAAGATTTGCAAGGAGGGGAAAGAGTCGTTGAAATAAATTGTGTTCCCTTGCTGAATAAGAATACAAAAGTGTAGTCTGTTTAACTTTTGCTGGAGGAAACTACTACGAAAGCAGCTTTTTAAAGTATGCAAATACATTATATGATATATCTCTGCTCGGTTAAGGTTGGTGAGCTAAAGCAATCTCCTGACCCTTTTACTCTCCTAGGAATAATCAAGTAATGTTTGACACTTCCATGGTGTTTTACGTTGTTGAGTTCGTTTTAATGCAGCATTAAAAAACTTATTAAAAGTAATATTTGCCATCAGTTCAAGGTGTAATAATCATGCTCTGTCACTTGTTACTTTTGTTAATATTGGCAGAATAGCTTGAGACTAGACAAGCCCTCTCATTCAGCAGTGCAAAACTTTGGTGTTTTTCCAGCTTGATATTTCTCAAACTTTTTCTTTAAAACGTCACCTGTTCTTTGGCAGAGCTTTTAAAAAAGGTATAGAACTGAAATTTTTGTTAGCTCTTTTCTTACTAAAATTCCTCTCTAAAATGTCCCAGGGTCAAAAGTTACGTCTCTGTGTTTTGTAATGTCACAGTGTTCTCCTCCCATCCCATTCCTTTTTAATTAACGGGAAAGTGCAGAGGGAAATTAATTTTAATTACTATTTAGATATTATAAGCTTTAGGAACTTTAACGTCTCTTGCTTTTCTTAGTGTCATTTTAACTTCTTCATAAAGCCGATGCTTGAAATCTCTTCTTATTTCCAGCTTGTTGTTGTGGTTCGGTCCTAGGTGGCCTGTGTTAGAAGCGACTGTGCAAAACCAGACAGTGTTGGCGAAACCACAGACGTAGAAATTACTTTTCCCATCCCATAGTGCTGTGAACTGGGTGCACACATACCCGAGTAGATACCATTAACAGTCCTTATAGCCCCCCCGGTTGCCTGCATTGACTGTGAGACAGGGTGAAAGAGTTTAACCCTAAGCTGATCTTTACATACCTTTTCTCACCCAGCTCTTAAAAGATTTTATTACAGGAATGAACAGGGAAAAAAAAAAGACTGGCACAGAATGGGGAGCTCAATGCCACTGAATGATGTGAGCCTCCTGTGCAGGCACTGCGGGCTGCCGGAGCGAGCCTCTGCTTGCCCAGGCTCCTCCGGAGGTGCTGGACCATGTGAGTCATCCAGGTTAACTACTCACACCGCTGAGGCTGGGCATACGTGGGGGCGTTTGCAGGTTTCCCTAAATGAAGCTGAAGGCTAGGTGGAGTGTTGGACCCACTCTGAAGTCTGTAGCACCCATTCACCACCTTATCCTTTTTATTTTTTTTTTAAATAAGAAGACAAGAGCATAAATGTTCCTTCTCTAAAATTTCTCTATTTTCCATCTGTTTAGATGAATGCTAAAAATATTGTCTCTGAAGTTTATTCCCTGCTCCTTTGATGCTATCTCACCGTTAGGAACCTCTTTGCGCAAAATCTCCCTTTCCCCCTCCCTGCATTTTCCCAGTTGATTTCCAAGAATACGCAAACAGGCAGGAGCAGCTCGGATTAGGCCACAGCTGTACTTTCCACAGAAATTAGCCTCATTCCTTTTAAGGACACAAGTGCTTCTCATTAACAAAGACTGGCCTGTTTAAAATGGCAGGACAGAGTACACCATGTACGACAGGGCGAAAAGCAAAAAATAGAAGGAAGCTTTGTCGAGCATTTTCAAAAATGTAACCCATAGAAATGGTTTATGTAAACAGTCTTCTGACTTTTTGCTTGCAAGGGGAAGATACTGGGGGTTTTACAGCAGTTGAAAAGGTTGGGGTAAATAGGAGTAGTAGTATGCTTACTACTATGTGGTACGTATACTAAATGTGGTAACTAAATTACTTACTAAATGCAGTACGTAATCAGCATCTATCCCCTTAATGTTGAGATAATATTGTCACTTTGAAAAGTTCTCAGGAAGCAAACACTAAATTATTAGGTGGCATCTACATATATTAACAAAATCCTTGGCTTTTTGGCATTTTCATGTTCATTGAAGTAGTAGAAATATGACTCTCGTGACTGTGCTGGCTGTTAACCTGGTTAAGATGCCTTAGAGAAAAAAGCTCTTGAAAGGAATGTTTCATTTAGGTCTTGGTGTTCCTCTGTAGGCAGTCGCCCAGAGGAGCTGATGAACTGACAGTCAGTTCAGAGGTCCTTCATGTACTTCTCTTGTAAAACACCTTTGGGTCTTAAAATATATGAGCAGGACAGTGAAATCACGCAGTGCTTTGAGTTTATAGCAATGCTATCTCAATGGTTTGCTTTAGCCCAGGCATCTACTGTGACACAAGGATGTAGTTCAAAGCTATGTTGACCTGGAAATCCTTGAATTAAAGCTTGGCTTCAAGCTCCTTTTCAGTGTTTGCCAGATGTGTGGAAAATTCTGTGCCTAGTGATGTTTGTTATCATTCTTTATTGATTTGGGAATACAAATTGCCGAAGTAACCTCTAACAGGATAATGGCTGGTCAGGCATGGCTTTTTCCGTCAGAATATAAAATGCCCTGTTCATCGTGCCAGTGGAAATGCAAGCAGTTAAGTCATCTGCTGACTGAAGTAGTCAGAGTCTGCTTATGTGACTTTACCTTCCCTGGTCTGGCTTCTTCAGTTCTATGTTTTTTTAGAGATAAAGTTGTTCTGAAGCACTGTACCACATACTAAATACTAAACACAGTCTTGGCAACACAACTAACTAACAAGAGCTTATGGTTACAGACTGCTGAGCGTGTGCAGCAGCACCATCTTATTTTCAATTGCCTTGGGATGACCGACACCTTTTTTGAATAAACAGTTTTGTCTCTGGTACTAATATACTGCAGTACTAATTCCAAGTTTCTTTTTTCCTGTGTTTCAGGCATCATGATTTGGACACATGGTACAAGTCTCTGTACCAGATTTCTTGTGTGGCTTCTTCTCCTGTATATGTTCATCAGGAAGGTAATGCCTGAAGATAACATCATTACAACCAAGAAAGGCAGAGTCAGAGGGACAAACCTGCAGGTACTGGGGGGAACTGTGACAGCCTTCCTTGGAATACCTTACGGACAGCCACCTGTTGGTAGACTGAGATTTCAAAAACCAGAACCTCGTGAGAAGTGGTCAGATGTTTGGGATGCCACAAAACATGCAAACTCTTGTTACCAGCTTCTAGATACAACTTACCCGGGATTTCCTGGAACAGAGATGTGGAATCCAAAAACTAACCTGAGTGAAGACTGCTTATACCTTAATGTATGGATTCCTTCTCCCAAACCCAAGAATGCATCTGTCATGGTGTGGATATATGGTGGTAGCTTTGAGACTGGTTCGACTTCCCTACCGGTCTATGATGGCAAGTTTCTGGCCAGAGTAGAAAGAGTCATTGTAGTTTCCATGAACTACAGGACTGGTGCATTAGGATTTTTGGCTTTGCCAGGAAAGCAGGAAGCTCCTGGAAATGCAGGTTTATTTGATCAAAGATTGGCACTTCAGTGGGTCCAGGAGAACATAGCAGCATTTGGAGGCAATCCAAAAAGTGTGACTATATTTGGAGAAAGCGCTGGCTCGGCTTCTGTCAGCTACCATATCCTTTCTCCTAAAAGCCATCCTTTATTCACAAGAGCCATCATGCAGAGTGGATCTGCAAATGCCCCTTGGGCTGCAATAACAGCATCTGAAGCCAGAAACAGAACAGTGGCTTTAGCTAAACGACTTCAGTGTCCCATCAGCAATGAGACAGAGCTAATTCTCTGCCTCCAAGACAAGGACCCAAAAGATATACTGGAGAACGAAATTTTTGTTGTAACGTATGACTCTCTATTACAAATATATTTTTGCCCAACTGTGGATGGCGATTTTCTCTTGGACATGCCAGAAAAGTTGATTGAGGATGGCCTTTTCAAACAAACACAGATCTTAGTCGGTGTTAATAAAGATGAAGGATCAGCATTTCTAGCATATGGAGTCCCTGGCTTCAGCAAGGATAGTGATGGCTTGATCAATAAAACAGAATTTGAAGCAGCTTTAACTCTGTCCTTCCCAGAAGCAAGCCAGCTTGCAATAGAATCAATCATTTTTCAGTACACAGATGAGGAAAATGAGCAAAAGCCAGAATATTACCGTGATGCCATGGATGATGTCATCGGTGACTACAATATAATATGTCCCGCAATTGAATTCGCAAAAAAATTTGCACAACTGGGACACAATGTGTTCTTTTATTTCTTTGAACACCGATCCTCAAAGCTCCCTTGGCCAGAGTGGATGGGAGTAATGCATGGTTATGAGATCGAGTTTGTGTTTGGATTGCCCCTAGAAAGAAGAGTGAATTACACTAAAGCTGAAGAAATCTTAAGCCGGTCCATGTTGAGATACTGGGCAACTTTTGCAAAAACTGGGTAAGTTTACTGTGGAAGTTCGTTTGATTGGTCAGATGCTTCTTGTTTCACAGGCGGAAAAACCCTAACCTTTTTGATGGTGATTTGAAGCCTGATGAAACTAATGAGGAAGGATCAATTGTTCGGCTATCCAGAATTCCTGTTTTAGTTCTGATAAAACCCTGTCTTAGTAGAACAAACGCTTGATGCATAGCTCATCGTGTTGAAAGATCTTAAGAAAACAACGTGTATCCACCCATGAAAGCAAATACAAAACATTTTTTTGCCATGGCAGCAGTTGATACAAAGGAAGGTAATGGTTTCAAGTTGTACAAACAAAATATTTCAAATTCAGGGAAAGAGTTCCAACAGTAGAAGCAGGAGCAAAAAGCCCCAATTTCCTTTAAGATGTAATTTGCCCAGAACTTGCAGGTGTATAATATGGAGGTATATTATGCTCACATGATGAAGTGATTGGAACTGCAGGATGTTCTTTTCAGAAAGCCTATCTTCCCATGTGTGCTGTAAGTATAATCCTGGGTTCCACTGAAGCCGATGACAAATCACTTGCTATTTCCATTAGACTCATCTTCAAGTGAAATATGCCCTAGCCTGTACAAGAAGCAAATAAGCGTATTTCATTTGGATGTTTGAAATGGATTAAATACAACCCCTCATTCAGTCTATTTAGCTGGAGTCCAGGAGAAGTGAGACAACCCCCGCCTTGCGTGGCAGGGTTGTGCAATATTCAGTCTGAAATGAAAACATCTCAGTGCATTGAGAGCAACAGCTGATACCACAAACATGTACGCTCAGTCTCAAGGCTGCAAACCTGATGGGATGGGAAGGCACCTTGTCTTTTCAGAAGCCCAGTTTGTGCTTTCTACTGAGAAAATTATATATATATATAAATCTGTAGCTGTGAAAACATACAATCAAACATTTTATTCACATGGTAAAAATGTTTAAATAACTTAAATTTTAAAATCCTGCATAATTTTACTTCCATAGTGGACTTTTCATTTGGTTTGTGAAGGATAGGTAGATTTGTAGAGACTGAAATCAGCTTTGGAAAAGGCTCTAACTAGTTTTATTAATAGATTAGAAATCAGAGGAGGCCACTGTGCTCATTTAGTTCATATAACCTCACACATAACGCAAAGCACAGGTGGGACTTAAATTTATTTCCAGTGATGGGAAGTCCAGAACTAATGTTGGTAAGTTGTTCTACAGCTTGATAACGTTTAAAATGGTTACAGTTATAAACAAAAGTTTTGTGTTGTGCCTCTTCTACTTCTCCATCCTACAGACAATATTTTTTTCCTTGAGAATTTCTAAGCTTTACATTATAATTTGTGTTCCATATGGAGATAATTCTAGGCTCCATTCAAATAACCCCTAGTCCCTTTTTTTTGTTTGTTTCTTAAATAAAACAGCTTATACTCTTTACGCTTTCACTATAATGCATTTTTTCAAGTTCTTAAATAATAATCTTCTTTAAAACTGTGGTTCCTCAACACCTTGTTGGAACTTTCCTTGTTGAAACTAAACACTGTTGTCCCCAAAGAGTCCTAATTACAGCTGTCATCCATCCCCTCTCGCTCAGCCTGATATTCCCCTGTTTACTCATCCAAGGAAAGTGCTATTTGCCGTGACCATGGTGTTATGCTAGGAGCTGCTCCGATCCCCACGTCCCCTTCCGCACACTGCACTCGGTGGCTGGCACCAACCTGTGGGCAGCCAACTGCTGCCCAAACCCTACGTAGTCCCCTTATGCTCCAAGGTGGACTAACAGCTTATTTTCATATACATCCTTTTTTTTTTTTTTTGATAGATTTGCTTATCAATAGGCGTGATTGATTGTTTGCCTTGATACGCAGGAATATTAATTACATTAATAAGTTCTATCCCCTTTATATGTTGAAGCCTGTAATATTTTTTTTCCATAAGTGAAGAGGATATTAAAATTCAGAAAATAGCTATACACATAGATATACTCATCAAACGCATAATGTTTTAATACAGGTTTTATTCTTGTAAAATTTGATCTAAAATTTAATTTATGAGCTCTTCCTGCTTCCCTCATTACTCGGAGCCTGATGACACCACTCCATACAAATTTGGTGTGAGCGATGTAGCACTGAGAAAAGCATTCCGAAAGGGGGTACATTCTGGAATTGAGCTGTGCAGTTGATTTATCAACGCCAAAAATGCATCTGATAGATTCCCAAGATTAAGTCTGCACAATGAGGCCAGGCAAATCTTGGTAACCACTCCTGCATCATGAAGACATGCTATGACAACATTGCTTTGAAGCCGGTGTCATTAGGGCCTTCATGGAGACTGGACTGAGTGAAGGCTCCTTATTACATACTGCAGCTTTACAACCTGCCCTGGAGGAGTTTGCAGTCAGGATCTTATACCAGAAATAGTGGATCTTTCCATTAAACAGAACTATTTCTTAGAAGGAAAAGAGAAATTCAGGTCTATATTAGATGCTTCAGAATAATATTTACTTTTTTGTGAACTATTGACATCCTCTGCATTACATATATACATATATATATATAAAAACATGTATTACAAGCCTTTTATATCTATATAAGTATCTAAAATATTAAAAATGTATTATACATTATACAAAGTATATTTACATATAAAATACAAACATACATAAAACATGATATGTGAATATAAATATAAATACATACACTTATATGTATTTACAACTATATATTTCTCTATGTATAAATATAGATATATAAAATCTCAATTACCTGATGGGCAAAATAGAGTACGCTGTCCCTGTCACCGTATCTAGCTAAAATTAGACAACGTAAGGTACATTCAGGTTTAAGTTTATAGAGGACAGTCCCGTCATCTAGTCTGATTATCATTTGCACTATAATTAGATTAGCCTACAGATCGAATTTCAAGTGGTTTCCACAGCAAACAGCAAATAATCCCTCCCTCTGCTTCCACCACAAGTGTTAAAACCACCACTATTAGGGTAGACAATACTGTCTTGTAATTTAGGTACCAGTAAAAGATCAGATCAGTATTAACCCGTTATGTGACACTTTCCTCATCGTCCCGAACACAGACCGCTGAGGCTCTGTAACACGTTGTTCGTAGTGTACAATGAGTCAGGAAATAAAAAAGAAATCAAATTGTTAATAATTACAAAAGTAATAGCTGATCCTTGTTTTACTGGCACTTTTGAGCACACAGTAAAGGTTTATAAAGAAACGGGAAAGCCCCATTTGATATAATGTTTATAGTAATCTCTGGCATGATCAAAGGGCAAATATCTCAGGGGAAAATTACTTTACCATTGACGCGTCCAGTAGATGAGGAGAAAATCAAGCAAAAGGATGAAAATCAAAAATATTGTACAGCACAATTTTTAGTGAGGGCGTTTGACCTAATATTCTAATGTGGAGAAGTACAAAAACACAAGGGAGGGAAGAGCAGCCTGCCGAGGAGAGGAGATAAGGTAGAGGCAACAAAAGCTGTAAGAAATAGGTTTTCTCCTGGTAGTTTCTTGTTGGGAGGCACCGAGAGGTGGCTCGGCTCACTGCATGCAGAACTGTGCGCCCCACGTCACTGCTGGCACCACAGCCCGTGGCTCCGTGTTTCTTAGGAGTCTTCACTCCCACACTTCGACCTTACTGCTCTCTGGTTTTCATTCTCACGTGAGCACTAGGAATGAAAATGGTGATAGGAAAAGTCAAAGGTCCAAATGCTCGGTAAGAGCATTTTCTGCTTTCTGTTTCCTAGAAACACCTAATGCTATGTACGAACAACAGAAAAGATGCTAGGGAGAAAGAGAGAAGTGACTCCTTCAAAGGATCCCAAGAGTGTGTGTGAAATTCTTGATTTCTACCTTTCTTGATAAAGGAGACCATCAGCCAGCCCAAAAGTTTCCCACTCAACCACCACCGCCATCAGAAGCTGATGCAATTTTCCAAGTCTCTATGCACTTCTTTCCCATCCTTGCTAAAAATAAATGTAGGTAATAACTGACTTTTTTTTTTTCCTCTGGCAAATTAACAGAAAAAACACTTATTGTCTTCCAATGACATTGGATTCAGTGTATCGAGGGACAGTACGTAGGTAGGAACGTCCTGACTGAACAGCACAGAGTCAGTCTTGAGGTGGATGCTGATGTCCATTAAGATGCAGAGAAAGGTAACTATTACTAAACGCCAATAAAATCCTGGGACTGGCAGACAAAAGCTCCCAGGTGCAGCAATTCCTTTTCCATCACTTGAACACTTTTGCCATTTCGTTATCACAAAATTTTTTTATAACTGAACTTTTGGTATCAAGTAAGGTTGACCAAGTGTCCCAGCTGTTCCTAGGGTTATTAGCATAATTTCATAAAATACTTTTTTTTGTGCATGTATTTGAGCCTGGAAAGAGCAACACTTTCATCACACCCTCAAAAACTCTCTGCTCTACTGGCAAGGGAAGAAAGAGGGTGATTACTGGTGCTGTCTGAACAAATCAAGGGTAATAAAATATTGGGGTTATAGGAAAGAACAGATTCCAAAATTGATGTTCTTGATTTACGTTTTGATGTAAAATTACTCCCTTTACCGTAACCTAGGGTCTCCTCAGCTCATTCTTGTATTCAAGAACACCGGCAGTTGAATATCAATTGCTAGCCTTAAAATGATTTAATAAAATTCCAGATGTCATCAAAATTAGAGAGGCAAAGAGATGCGGCCAAATTGCACTCAGATGGAAACCATAGTGTGATATCATGTGGAGGGGGCTGGATCAGGCTCAGTATGATTATGTTTGTGTATAAGTAAAGTTAATTTTAACAACTTTCTGTTAGCTTTCAGGGGCCTTCTCCTGAACGCTTTCTGGCACACTTTCTTAAGTGACATCCATGGTGAAAGAATTCAAATTTCTCTTTTTAAACACTTATAAAATTCATTTCTCTGCTGCACTTTTGTTATTCTTCAGAAAGCTTTTGAAAGTAAGGAAGTGACACTAACAGGAACTATCAATCATACGCTGCAGAATGCTCTGCTAACTCTAGTCAGAGGAAGTTTTATTTATCATGAAAATAGATATGGCATCCCAAATCAGTGGTTGCTAGGTTATGCCTTTTGCGTTACTTTATTCATTAGATTTGGTAACTGTATTCTTTAGACGTGAGTGACGTAAAGTGACAGGGAGACAGACAAATCGGATGAGATGAAAACTCAAATAAGAATGTAGTGGAACATACAAAGATAATATTTTTAAGGCTTTGTGAAAAATGTTTTGGATAAAAGGAAACTGGCAAAACTTGTCTCACTGCCAGTTTTACAACTGCTGAAACAAATCTTTGCAGCTTTTTCTATAAAGTGAAGCCTTTGAAATATTTCCTCCTATGTTTTAGGGGAATTTGTGAGGCTTTGATTGTCCCACTAAAGCTCTGAAGCACTTTGCCTGGTTATTATTGCCTTTCCCTGACGTTCCACTGGTAGACATATAATAAATTTCAGTGCTTTTGTTACCAACTTATCACAACATGTTTATAGAGAGTAGTTTCAGAACAGTGAGAACAAAAACAACAGCCTCATATAGAGTCCAGAGAGCAGATTGAACTGGGGACCTATATACTCTATGTATGGAAGGGAATGAATATATTGGGCAAAGAAAGAAAATAACAAACCTCAACCACTTTTAATTTTCTAATACTTCAGAAACTAGGAAGTTTTACGTATCACGCAGCCATTTCATGGTAAGGGGTTTGCTGTGCCTTGTATTTCTTTTTGAGATTAGCCCACGTTCACAAGGACAGAGGTGACAGAGGCAGGTATCTGGCTTCAATCTGCTCAGCTGAGACCTGGTGCTGGTCCTCACAGGGCCTTCAGATGCACAGGAGCTGTCCCTCAGTGGGACCAAGAGGAGGCTTTCCCTGAGGCTGTCGCTGCTTCTGGCATCTCATGTTTATCTAGAAGTCGTCATTTGTCATCTTAACTAGTGATTTGACTGGATCAGGTCAAGAATCCAAAGCAGGTTTCTGGGTGTGAGTTGAAAACCAAAGGAGTATGAGGCATGAGGAGGTCTCCAAAACCACAAAAATACATAGCAAAGGCAAGTCCTCCCTTCCCATGTCAGGGAAAAGCAAAGCCTTATTAGTCCAACTGGTCTAGTGTAGGGTGTCCCTGTCCATGGCAGAGGAGTTGGAACTATATGATCTTAAAGGTCCTTTCCAACCCAAACCGTTCTATAATTCTCATGTTGACCCAAAAGGGCACATGCATTCTCACACTCGCTGTCTTTCACTGGAATCATCTCTGAGCCGTGAAAAAACCTGTGGAAATCAGTCACGAACAAAAAAAAAGGTCAAATTTTAGGAAATTTACTCCTATTTCTCCACCTTCACTTTCAGTTTTTGGGTTCTTAAAAGTGACTCATCAGCTTTCCAGGGTCCATACATATTGTTATATTCAGAAGCAGTAATGGAAACATCTTTTTAGCAACCTATTTGGAAATAGTGCATCACGGAAAAAATCAGTAACTAGAGACTCGCATTTGGCAGTCATCTCCCTCTTCCTGGCTTGCAAGCTGACAAGCTGTCATTGAATTTCACAATTGAAACCAGGAGTATTTAATTCAGTCATCTTTTGAAAATAGGACCGGGATACAAATGGTTTAGATTGACTTAATATTATTACAAATATTGCAAAATTACAGAAAGATGTCTTGTTACTTTCCGTATGTGCAGCAAAAGCAATTCCGTCCATACAGATTTTGTTCTCCACAACAGATGAGTCAAACTGTTATTTCCAAACGTGAGATGAGAACATCTATTAAGAAAATGTCCAAATATTGTAGGAATAATTGAATGAGACATAAAAGTAAAACCTAAAACTGTAATGCAAAGGTTTCCCTTGAATATCACGCTGGCAATGCTTTATGGAAAAGGGTAAGCTCTAACACAATAAAGGCTGTGGGATCGAAACGACGGCTGATAACGCAAGGTCCTGGGACTGAGCAAGGTGCACTCCCTGTGCCTGTTGTCGGAGGCAGAGACACACAAGCGTGCACGCAGAGACACAAGAAAAGAAATTAAAAAGTGGATCTCTTTGAGGTGGGTTTTTGTAGAGCTCTGCTGCCTTGGTTGCCCCTGTAAAAGAAGAGAGGGAAATGTCTTGGCTGTGGCTTTTCCTGTTCTTTCAGGGGAGACAGGTAGATGAGCTGTACGGGACATGGTTCCCCAATGTGCCCAGAACTGGGCAGAGAACCTATACAGATATATTTCGGGGAAAGGAGAGGAATGCAGAGACACAACCGTTCCAAGAGTTGGAACAAATTCATAGTATTATCACTAGTCTTACACCCACTCCCTTAAATTTGGGAGTGGGTATAAGAAGCCTAGATGGAAATAATTCAGTGTGATAAAGTGACATAATTCCTAGTGATGGAAAGTACATGAGTAAGGAAGACGGGAAAACAAGAGAGGGAAGTGCTAACAGATGCAAGAGGCTAGGTGAACAAGAAAAGGCATAAAGATTCCAGAAAGAACAAAAAGAGATGGAAAGATAAGAAAATGAGAGACTTGCTAAACGTGAAAGGATTTGTGAACGGTGAAATGAAGTAAATGCATGCATGAACATATGATGAGATACATGTCAGGCAGGTTCACGTATAAAAGCAATACACTTCAGAGATAATCTAGGTTTAGGGATTATTTTCCCTATATCACAACTTTTGCAGGCACATAAACACCTGGTTGCAAAAGTCACTGTGAAATTCTAATTAGTGTTCACCCACAGTTAATCCTCTTTTTAGGGGCACTCTTATTCCATGCTGCTTTTCTGCAGCTTAGTCCTTGTTTCATCATCAAGGGACAGAAATTGAAGTTTAAAAGGTCTGCAAACCCCATTTTACCAGGTGGTTCTGGAACACTAATCTGAAGTCCTACTGAGAAATTTCACATGAAGAATGGAAACCTTTTGGTACACATTTTAATTTACTCCTTAACACAAGAGATTGACTTGTTGCAGGGAAGTGGCAAAGGGGAGAAAAGAGGAAATGAGGAGCAGAAGAGGTTACCTTAACACCGTGTTTTTGAAGGTAGCTCAATATGGTGTTTAATTTTTTTTTCAATCAACTGCAAGAGAAGTCAGTTGCGGGTAAATGTAGTTAGCAATTTAGTCACAGGAATGGACAGATTCTGTCCCCACAAATCTAGAAGCTGTATAAGTGGAAATCAGGCATTTCATGCTTACAGTTAGTGACGTTACACAATTATATGCTCTCACAGATGTAAAATTAAAAGCTGCCATCGTCTGCGTTCCCAGACATCTCTGGCCGCCATCTGTGTTCTCTGCTTTTTCCTTCAGGGAACATAAGACAACTTCCTAATTTCAAACAATACAAACTCGAAAGAGTCTTGCCTCAAATTTACACCAGAGAGATACTTTTTCTACTGGAGCTGCTGTTCAAATACTGTGATTTTTATTTTAATTAATGAAGATTTAAATATCTGCCTCTCATGAATGTTATTCACCATGGTATTCTCAAGGAGTAGCCTCCAAGTGAATTTTCTATATAACTGGAAATGCTTAGTAGTTCAAACAGTTGTTTCTTCCTAGCTACGAGGCATTCTGCATCCTATAATTGCCACATAAGTTCACCAGTTTTGAAAGAGAAGGACTTTGAATAGGCTCAGATATCCTCCACCCCTCTTTACACAGTATTTCTTCTTGAGAGCATGCCTTTCACGACTCTCAGTCCAAATGTTTGTTTGGAGATCTCCCTCGTGATGCCGGAATGTAGCTCAAATCAGATTCACAGGATGTTATAATGCTGGGACATAATTTGAATGTGTTTTTTGTAGAAAGATACACAATCTCCACTTGTAGATGTCAAACCCACAGTGAATGTATAACAGAGATAAGAAAACAACTTAATCATATTTTTTAAAATATCTTATTTGGGGGATTATGAACACTGTAATTTATTTATATTTCTCATCATGAAGAATGGGTGGCTCTGTGTCAGATAGAGCAATAACATAAATATACACTATTGAAAGCTACCTAATGCTGTCATTTATAGGACTGCTCAATTTGGCCTAATTACATGGTAGCTGAAGTCTGTGACTTATGCTCTTCCTACCATTCACAGAAATAAAACAGTGGCAGTAGTGGAAGGTATCAAGAAAATGCTACTATGATGAAGTCCATCAGGACACAGTGAATCTAGACGATTTTATTTGGTGCAGGGCTGTGTGGACTATCCATCTTGAAAAGAAATTGTGATTAGGGCAATTACGATTGAAAACAAATCTCAAATATTATATCCTAGTATAGTATATACTACACAGTCTGTATCGAAAATTTGGTCTCCAGAGATAAGGAAAGCATTGAATCCATTTATCTAACAATTTCTGAATGTCTGGGATGAACTATTAATGGGAAAGAAAGCAGGAGATGGAAACAGCAATCATATACATATGAGTACGGTATTTACTCTTTCTCGCAACCAACTGGGCTGACAAATTTTACCAGAGCCACTGGGAATTTAAAACACAGTATTAATAGTTCCATGGCAATAAAAGCATTTTTCTCTCCCTTTACACAGTCTTTTTAGGTTTGTCCCAGGGAGCAATTCTGGTTAAAATATTATGTAAGTTTACATTTTTCCAGGTCATGAGAAGGAAAAGTGAGTTTGTAGAGGAGATAAGCCGTTTTCAGAGGATGAATAAAAGGGCAAGTGCTATGTGGCTTCCTGTCTACTTATTCTTTTACTTACCGTCTATGGAATTAATTTCCTCCTCAGTTCTCAATTGCTTCAGCACTTTCTTCCATTAGCTTCATAATAATGAAGCTTCCATAAGCTTCAGAAGGTTCAGCACCTTCTTCGATTTCCAAATAACCCTCTTCAACCTCTACAAATAAGTCTAAAACCTATAGTTTCATCTGATTTCTTGCTGCAGCCAAGAGTGTAAAAAATAACAGCTTTGAAAAGAGGTCCTTGAAAGCTAAAATTGATACCACATGAAAGGGCATAAAGATCTTAGAAAATACCTTAGAGTAACATTAAAAAAAAAAAGGCAAAAAAAATCCTTCAGAATAAAGAAGGACTAAGCCATAGTGTTGCCTGTCTCATGTCTATTCAAAAGTGACGTAAATATGAACTGTGAATATTCACACCAAAACCTGAAATCCTGGAGAAGATGTGAAATCATCATTGTGAATTCTGTCTTGGAGGAGAGAAGCTTATCTTGTAAAGAGCTACAGATATTTCTCCAAAGCTTTTGAAGCCAATCAGCCTGTTCCATTCATTTGAATTTGGATCAGCCCCTAACTGGGAAGTTGATTCACCTCAAAAAGTGCTGGACTGGTCTTTAAACACCTGCAAATTGACACATCAGATGCAAGGCGTGTTAAGCAGCAGGAATAAAAAAATATTTGAAAATTCTGTACTGCTTTATCCCAACACGTAAGCTAAATGTGTAAACAACTACAACTGTATGTTGTAGGTACGTTATGTTAGACACTTCTCACGTTCAGCTTAGCACAACTGTGAGCATCGCACTGAGTGATAAGTATTTCTTAAAACAAGACAGGATAAAGCATATTTTTGATGGTTTAAAATTATCTCCACATTAATGTCAAAAATTCATTCATTTTGCTGATCTCAATTTAACCTCAAATCTTTTGTCTTCTTGAAGTCACATTATTAGGTTGAAGATCATTCCTGGTTTTAAGTTGTTTGTTTTGGGGTAGGTTTTTTTGTTTGATTGGTTTGTGTTTTTTTTTCCTCTTGCCAATCACTCTTCTTGTTGTGGCACCCTCCAGTGTCACAGGCCCTTTTCATTTTCAGAGCTTGCTTTTTTTTCTTTGCCAGAAATAATACTCTGTGGTGAGAAAGCTGTGAGACTCAGCATAGTCTCACTCTCTTCTTTACATTCTCTTCAAAACTGTGCACAACATGCACATGTTTGGGGTGTACCATCTGATATGTTGTGGGATCTCTGAGTGTCAGGGGTTTAGGGCTGTAGTATAGACTTGCTGAGAGGACAGGAGACACAGGTCTGACAGTCCTCACTCAGAGAGACCCAGAGGATATTGGGGCAATTTAAATCAATGTGGATCTTCATTATCAATTAGAGGTAAATTTAGAGAAAGGTTTGGTCATGTTTAACTTTACCAGTTGCCTAGGAAAGGACATTTTAACTGGCTTTCAAGTTTCTAGTGCTAGTCACTCTTGGACAGAACTCTGGGACTGCTTCTCCAGACCTTGCATGATAATCACATCTCATCATATGATATAAAGATAGAGGAGTTTGGGGCAGGGGTTCCTGAAATAGCACTAAGCTTTGCTGGTGCTTTCACAGTGGAGAAGACCTACGTGCATGAGTGCCAGCGTGGGCCCAGGAGGTCAGAAATACGCAGCCAGGGTCTGAAGGGCTCATTAGCTCTGGCTCGGCTGGCCCTGCTCGTTATTACTCCTGATAGCAGAGCAGACTCCAAGCCAGGATCCAGGGATTTGAGGCACTGAGCTCCTGAATGCATTGCAAACATGCCTAAAGAGCTAAGGCAGAACATCCTGGATCTAAATTTCTCAAATACTATATTATTTACGGCCAATACTTTAAGACGTACCTTGCCAACCCCTTATATACAGCAGGAACTCAGGAACAAGTACCAAGACATGCACAAGCAAGAATATTTTCAGCACGATGGGTGCTTCACGAGGCTGTTTTGAGCAGAACACAATAAGACCGAAAAAAGAAGCAACAGCCTGTTGCTTCATTTCCTGAAACTGATATCGGTTGTAATAGTGCATACCACAATAATTTATAGTTTAAGGCATTTAAACACACAACTGCTGTCACCAAGCTGGAATCTGGAAGGAATATCCTGAGCTTTATTTAGCCTGTGAAGGTGTAAGAAAGACTAGCTGCAAAGGTCCTTCTCCAGTTTCTGTCAGTTAAAAAGTATGCCATCTGGATCCTGCAGGTTTCTTCAAGGATCAGCAGAAGAAATAATATTTACCTATGACATAACTTGCAAAGCAGTTTCCTTTTGCTGTGGCTCAGGGGTACTTCGTAGTCACCAGATTATGAGCTCACGTATGCGGTCTGTGAGAACTGAGCACAACAGAATATAGTGAACTTCCCATAAACTGCTGCTTAAGAAAAGTAATTTGCAGGATTCAAATCTGCCACCTCTCTCAGGCCTGTAGTACTCAACCACGTGAGTCCTTCCGTTCATTACGGTGGGAGTCTGAGGAAGGCTCAAATGTCACAGAAACAGAACCAATGGGTTTTGCATCTTATTAAGGAAGGAGTAAATGAGAAAACTTTACTTACTACAAGACTCACAAGAGTTCTCACAAGAATTAAATTGTAATAAATGAAACAATGTTTTTTAATATGACCAATTTTTTTTTTCTAAGTTCCCCAGTTCTTCACAGTGCCACAGGAGCACAGGCCTGATACCTTGAGAACGCAGATGCCGTGAGGCTGCAGGGAAGCTTAGTGTATGAAACAGATAATTGCGGGTGCTTTCCAAGCACCCAGTATCGCGCAGGCTGACAATACCTCCGTCCGAGTTGTCACCTTTCAGTACGGTAGCTTTTACAGCTTGGTTATGTATATATATTTGTGAAGTGATAGCATGTCAGCTTTCCAATGTACTTATTTAAGGGTGGTTCTTCCCCTTGCTTGTTATTCCAAATGGGCCAACTCATAAGCTTTGGATTCATAAGCTTTTTGGTCGGGCATTGGAACAGGTTGCCCAGGGAGGTGGTGGAGTCACCGTCCCTGCGGGTGTTTAAGGAAAGGTTGGATGTGGTACTGAAGGACATGGTTTAGTGGGGAATAGGTGGTGGGGGGGATGGGTGGACTGGATGATCCTGGAGATCTCTTCCAACCTTAATGATTCTATGGATAATGGGCAGAAAAGTGCCCCTGTCATCTAGTCTGTGCTTTTGCAGTTTCTAATAACAAAAAACATCGAAGTGTACAATTTAACGTAAAATATTTTGGCATAATGTAAAGATTTTATCCAGGGAGTTCATCAAATAATTTCAGTAGATATTAGATGATTAGCTGACTTGCGAAAATGGTCTGGGTAACTGAGTTAAAAAAAAAATATCTAAAAATACATTAATCATACAGAATAATACAAAGGTGGACCCATTTGATGGTGATATTGCATCAGATGAAACCTACATATTCATGCAGTGAGACCCTTTAAGATTTACACAGGTCTCGGTCTCTAAATGGAATGCTTATACAGTAATTAGAGCTTTTGGGGATGTTTTTAGAGTTAACAATATTATTTTTTTTTTAATAGGTGTTTTTTTATAGATATTTCTTCATCCTATCCCTTACTACCTTTTCTAAGGAAAGTTTCCATAACAGGTTCATTTTCTTTGTTCCAATAAGTAGGACTGCTCCTCAGGTTAAGGACTTGGAGTCTTCAACCTCACAGCCTTCTCCAGTGTCTACTTAACACTGAGTCATCTGAAACTAATAGCCTGGTATGAAGAAACTGGCATTAAGCCAAATTGAGGTTTTGAAAAAATTCACTCAGTAGTTAACAGTAAAATCTGCTCTTCTTTTAATAGGCCTGGGCTGAAAAGTATCTATTAAACTCCCAGTCGTACCATCCAAGCAAAGCCTTACACAAACATACACCGTCACTACACCATCACCCCACTGGGGACCACACCACGGCCCAAAAATGAGATTAACCTGGCAGTTGTTGCGCTGTGATGAGAAAATGAATGTAGGTATAAATATCATGCATCATGGCCTTTAGAAATTATGTGAAACATCTGGAACGTTTGCCTGACTAATGCCGCAAACGCTTCCCACCCCTCTGCAGCGAGTGGTGCTCTGGAGGGCTGAGGCAGCACAGGCATGCCTGGTGCTCCTCGTCAGCTCTCCTGCTAATTAGGAGTGCCCTTCTGTCCAAGTCGTAAAGGAGGAAAGCAAGAAAATGTTTTCTTCCAGGCTGGGGGGAGGTTTGTTCATTTGGATTAGACAAATAGGTTTTGATTGGGTATGTCGCTTAGTGCCAGCATGACTAATGATGTTCTGCCTGACATGGCCACTAATAAAACAATTGTAAAATTGAGAGAAATTTTTAAGATGCAAATCTTGTGGCCTTTCCTCAAAGCATATGATATCCCTGTTGTGAGTCCTCTGAAGTCAGCGCGATCGCTGGTGAGTGAGGTGTCAGCGGGAGGGACTCAGGCTTTGGCTATACTGCAGCAAGAGGCACAAAAGGCTGGCATAGCCTGTCCCTTGGAGGGGCAAAGAGTTGGAGCCCAGAGCTTTGATGGTGACCCATCACCGGATGATGTTCTCCAGGAGCCCTTACCATCCTATCATTTTTAAATCTACCTGTAGCTTCATTAAAGCAAGCAGGCATGCTGACTTGTGGTGTGGGGACAGCTTAGTCTGTGGTATCACTTGTTAGTTTGGCACCCTTGTTTCTGTTGTAAACCACATAACTCTTTTTCCAACCCCTTATTCACCAAGATCAAGAGCGATACTATAGCCTGGTTGATGTTTTCTTACCCTTTTGTTCATTTTTCCTGAACCTTGGATTTCTCTGCCCTGTGTTATCTCATTCCCTTTCACCTGGCAGAAAATGCATACGGGGAGACAACACAACCAAAATTTACAGTGCCACAGAGAAAGCAGTTAATTATATATTTCTCCAAGCATAAATTCAAAGCACATTCACTTCTATCAGGTTTTATACCTGGGCTGGGCTGCCGGTAGCCTTTGCAGCCTTGGGTACAACTGCACGAGCTTCAGCAGCTCCCTTTGTCTGCAGAGTGGACATGTGCAGAACCATCCCTCTCTCCCAGAGCTACCCCTGGCGTGAAACATTGACAGCATGCTGCTTTTTTGATGCTGAGCTGACTATTTCCATAATTCTTAGAGGCTTTTTAATGCAACTGTAGAAGACGCGCACGAGACGGGGTTGTTGCTGTGGCATTCGGTCTGAGGCCGTTCCCCCTCCCTGTTTTCTAGTGCCCATGGTAACACACTGTAAAACGCCATCCCGTGAAAAACAGCTGATTGCCAGTACTGCCTGACAGCTATAAGGAATCAAGAAAGCTGATAAAAAAATTATTCATATTCACCCTCTCCTCCCTTTAAACCAGCTGTTTGAAGGAGACGGGGGCCAAACTGAAAATGAGCATCAGTGGTGAAGTCACACCTAGGAGGAGCAGGTCTCCATCTGACTTCAGTTCTTACTGCACAGGGGAAGCAGAGGGTGCAGGGGCATTATCCTGACTTTTCATTAATCTCAGTGGGCGACCTGTTCAGCTAACGAGACCCGTGCCAGCCGAACGCCAGCCTGGCGGTAACCTGCAGACAGCACCGAGGCAGAAATTGCCTTGCTGCGCACTTTGGTGGGGCTGCCGCTACCCCGATGAGGGCAGGAGGGAGGCAGGCTGTGCCCGGAGAGGCCACCTCCCCGCTGCTCCGCGCAACGGGGGAGCGGGAAATCCTCCGCGGGGCAAACTGTAGGCGAAGGAGCTCGCCGAGCCCTTCTCGGAGCGGGTCGGAGGGAAGCCGGCTGCGACTGAAGAGACAATTAAGAGCGATAACACTCTGCTCAGGTGGAATTAGTGTATGCTTCCTCTCAGGGAGCAATATCTCCATGAACAGCTTCAGCCAGGCAGAACAAATATTTGTCTGTCTGGAGGAAGGGGCTACCGGGGACTGGAGGTAAAATTGTGTTTCAGCCTCTGAATCTCTTAGTGAGTTTGGGTCGGTATAATTCGTCTCTGTTAGACAGCTAAAATGATGTGGGGTTTGTTTTTCTTTTCCTCTAGAGAAGCACACAACATGTTAACCTGATCCATTTACAAATAGAGCAGCTAAATAGGAATACGGGGAGAGCTTGGGACAATCTAAGCTTGCATGTGCTATGGTTAGTGTTTACAAAACTCATTAGGAAGGTAAATGATGCCTAAAACTGTTTCCAAGAGACTTACCAAAGAAATATATTTTTCTGTGGACTTTATCAAAATACAACTCAACAGTACAAAAGAACTTCAGCGTTAAGTGGTGATACCATGGCAAAATGAAAACTAGTCAAAGTTTACCCACAAAAATAAAGTGAATATTTTACAGGTATTTTATATCATGAATGATTAAAGAAGAGGGTTAGGTGATGAATTATATTTTTGTGTTTATGATAAACCATCTGTAAAAATAATGCTATGTAACAATAAATATGCAGTGAGCTAGTATTGTATTTCAGGCTATATTGATCATATTAGTGAGAATGGTAATGGAGATATGTTATGATTAACAGAACTGTGTTAAGGTTGTTGCACTTTTCATCTGAACCAAATTAACTTTCTCTTTCTAAAGTTGAAGATGAACATTAAATATACAAATACTATCAGTAAATAAGCTCCTCTAGAACCTTCTTCACTCCTATGTCAAATCTAGCATATTCACCATAAATGAGTTTTGAGAATTAAATATTAATGACAGTTTTGGACATACAACACCCAAAGGTGGAAGAACCTGGTCTTGGTAACAGTGGGTAATGCCAAGCACCTTCCACTGCACACAAGACTAAAAAAAGCTCATGAACTTCACTGAGAGCACATATATATATAAAGGTAGAACATGAGAGCAGCTTTACTGAAGACTGAGCTCAAAAAGATGCTCTGTTTTTCAAGTTAATGAGGAAATAAGTTTGGTTGCCTTAAAGACATATCTTAACAAAATAATTAACTGTAAATGGGCTGCTGTACCAAAAGATTTGCTCCTGCAAACATAAAGAAGTGTTTAGAAAAGGAGCTAGCTTCTTTCTAAAAGTATTCAGTGAAGAAGCTTGCATTTTCTTCAAACAAAAGGAAGGTCTTCCCTGACTAGAGCTTATAGATATGAAGGGAGGTCTATGAAAGGTGATTAGTGTTTGACGAGGTAGATGCACAATATAGAGGTTTTTAAGCTTTGTTTCAGTAGAAGCAAGTTCCTATAATCTATCAGCAGAGATGGCCCATCCAAACATAGATGGACGGAGACAAGGTTGTGCAGCGTGTTCAGTTCTTTCTGTTCAGTAAGGATATTCTCACAATACTTTTAATCTTCTATATGAATATTATTAAACTTTGAGTTTGGTGCAAAGAACAGGGAATTTTTCAGATCATTCTGGGCACTGCAGTTCTCATCATGAAGTTATTAGCAAGAAAGAACAAACAGTAATTGTGATAGAACAATGAGGTTATAATCATAACTTGTTCTTACCAGTTAAAAACTATACTCCTGTGATTTCTTTGTTTTTCTGTAACTGGAAGCTACTTTTTAACTTGGGAAATTTTCGATAATGAAGCTCAGAAGGAAATTACTGGTCATTTCTTTGAACAGTTAGCTTCCTAGAAATGCAGGGACAACACCATAATCAGCAGGTTCACGTATTTCAAAATGCTGCGTTCGTCTGACAGTTCTTTCAATCATTTTTTGTAAAATATATGTGCAGCCATTGTGTCACCCCCCCACACCTGTAAATTATAATGTGGAATGTCATGATTTATTTCGTAGCATAAAAGCCGTTAAATGAATACTGACAGCACCATTAGCGTTCTGATCTTGAACTGAAGTGCAAGTCAGCTCTGCTTAAGTCATCATTCTCGTGAGCCACGAATAAATGTGAAGTTAAAAAGGGTGCCATAGGTTAATCAGAGCTGAATTAGTAAAGAAAAATTAGTAAAGAAGTGAGCAATTCAGGAAATGACATGCTGTATCTCTTACTCCAACATCATTTCTGTAAGCAGCCAATGCCAAAGACTCCAGAATACTAAAACATGGGCCGAAAACTTGATTCATTCTGAATGAACTAAGAGATATCAATATTATTTCAGCAGCTGAATCTTGTGCTGACTGCTCCCACCCACACCCAGTACCTTGTTCCCACTCTTGGCAAGCAGAACTCAAGTGGTCTCCATACACGCTGTGCTCCTCTCTGACTGCTTCCTTCTGGGAAGAGACCTGGTGAAAAGTGAAGCAGAGATAACCAGATTAATTTAGCTAATAGCACTCCTTAATTTATCCCAACAAGAATCATGTGACACTGTTTTTCTGCCTTAAACTCCAGGTTCCTTTATATCAGCTTCTAGAAAAGGAGTCCTCCTGCTTGCACTGCAATAAGATGTGTAACGTGTAGTCTTAACCTCTCCTGAGCTAACATAGCTTTAAACAGTCACAAATCATCTTCTTTTTTCTCAAAATCATAATCTCCCTCATTTGTTCCCTATGCAATGTTTCCCACTTTGTTCTTTTTCTACAGACTTAAACTGATTATTTTTTCTCTAGTCATATAGATACTACATGCCACCCTTTTCGGAGGGGAAAAAAATGGATGTCTGTCCCTAGAACCTTACAAATTCTGTTGTATCACAAATATTTATCCCAACTATTTTAATACTAACAGCTGTGATCCTGTAATGTGCAAAGCCTGTTTTATAAAGGGCCAAGCGCTCCGGTCCTCTTTCCCAGTTTCCAAAAGATTTCGGATTGCTTATGTTTGGCGCTCCACTGATGGGGCTCAGTGTACTTCAAGGAGGAACTTTTCCTTCTTAACGAGGAAGAATTGGTTTCTCTCCCAGTATAGCTCTCATCCAAAGTCTAGATATTATTTGTATTTTTACTTGCATTTTTACCTGAGCTATTTAGTCCAATCTGTTATTTCAAACTAAGACATAAACCACTTGACCTCATAAACTGTTGTTCTAAAGTCATCTGCAATAATTTACAGCTTCTGTGAGAATCTCCAAATTGAACAAGTGTAGTTTGTATGTGGTTGTTTATTAACTTTTTCCCCCTTGGGGATAACACAGAACACCCCAAAAGGAGAATATAAATATTTTTCTTTTTTTCTAAATGAAGTTAAGTCAAATTTATCTTCCTTTCCCCCCCCCACCCCATTGCTTACAAGAGTACACTTCAGTGGTTCCGTACTAACTTACTCTAGCTGAAATAACTGTGAAATAATAATAAAAAAATGCTTTATTGATGTACCAAGGTAATTTCTCATTCCAAATGAAATGTTTCTTTTCTCATTTAGAACTCCAAACGGGACCCTGATTAATGGGACAACATGGCCAGTCTTCACCAGCACTGAACAAAAATATTTGACATTAAACACTGACACTTCAGAGATACTGACAAAATTACGTGCTCAGCAGTGTCGGTTCTGGAATATTTTTTTTCCCAAAGTCCTGGAAATGACAGGTAAAAATGTTTTTGTAGATGTTTTTACACAACTTTTATACAAGGATTATTTGCTTGATATTAACGTAATAGTTTATTTTAAATCTTTCCACTACTACTTGTAACTGAATTTCCACGAGATGTTCAGATGTTGGACAAAACTGTCCATGCTATAGTGAGGGTGCACTCTGTAAAGCACCCTACACTTCTGGCCACGGGCTCACCACCCCATGGTACCCCGTTATGTACTAGGACCAAACCTGGGGACAGGCCAAGGCCCCGGACTTGTGTGATGTGGAGCTTCTCTGCCCCGAAACGCAGATGGAGCCACAACATGAGTTGTTTAAGGGTGCTGTAACTCTGTTCTCGAGCTGCTCCCTGCAAGGGTCAGCACTGCCTGGCTCTGGTTCCTGGGGGAACAGTGGGAAAGACCTCGCTGAAGCAGGAGCTTGCACTGGGATTTCTGGAGGCTTTAGATGTTCCGTACAAACTTCATGTACTAAGGTACATCGTGGGATGTTATATTTGGATTATATTATCTATTATTTACATGATTATATTATTACGCAACTAATCCACAGAGGATATTAAGTACGTTGCTGTTGCCAGAAGGGGATTCTGTTCTACATCTCACATGGGAGCGCCTTGTGTTTTATTTCTAAAATGTCAGTCACCGAAGACAACCAAAAGGCTTCAGGATTTGCCTATGCAAAGTAGAACTGATTTGTGCCTGACTGTGTATACAGTGTTTAGGAGATTTCGGGACCCAGAGAAATAGAACTTCAAGCTCAGCTGAACACAAAGGACTCAGATTTTTCTTTAGCAGCCTGATGCCACTGTTTTTGCAAAGCCTACCAAACAGACCAAGCCTCTCTGCTTCTGGACTTTGAAATTGGAATTGGTTTTATAAAGTGATTTTGAAGCTCCGGTAGTGCATTCTGTAGTTTGACAGGGGTAGGGGGGGAGGCGGCAGGGAGAAGTCTCATTTTGAAAATAAGAAACACTTTTTAAATGTTCATTAGTAATTTACAAGCATTCTGTAAGATTCGGTTTGAATATTAGACTTAAAGATATGGCAACTTTCGTGGTGCACAGATGATTCTATCTGAAATAATTTATTCCCTTCTCATTTGAGTCTATAACTGTATTATGGCTCAACTTTTATCCTCTCTCAATTCAATAGATGTTTTTCAATTAAATCAAGAGAAGCAAAATCAGTAGGTAAAATGAATAATTTATAAGGCATACTCTGTGATTTTAAAATCACAGTATACCAAATTAGGGATGGATTTTAGGGAGGTTTCTCCAATTCTGACAAGCCCTTTGTGCTGAACCAGGAGAACTGAACTGTTTTACATATTTCTTTAACCTGTCTTGGAACCTCTACTGAGTAATGTGCATATTACAAATGGACTGTGCATAACCAAATGCTCATCACCAGACACATCACCAGACATAATTCAACCTATCTTGGCAGGACGGCAGCGTTGCTTTGCATGGTCCTGTGGTGCAAGGGATGACAAAGCAACACTCTGGATCTGCCAGGAGACATAAATACATCACTTTGTCATACTCAGTAGTTTGCAACATAAATTTATATAATTTAATTAAATGAAATTCCTCAGCATATTCGTAGCAAAAAGAAAAGAATCACAGTGCCTGGACCTTGAGACAAGAATATTGTCATGAAGTAGTGCTGCTTTGTCACATATCTACATCTATCAGTCCTTGAAATGCTGTAGCAGAAATGCTGTTTTTATATTTATGTTCCCTATATAATCTTATACAATTCTGACAAAGAAACCTTTAAGATTCTGCTTACAAACATGATATAATTCTCTTCACTGAAATATTATTTTGCATTTCCTGTCTCCTTTTATGCCTAAAGGACAGTGCATGCCATAAACACGTGTATTTCCTCAATTTCTGAGGGTCTACCTTTTCTATTACTTCTTCCATTGACATAGTCTTAGAAAAAGAAGGTTGCTTTAACATGTTATGATATAAGATGACAGAGAACCAGGAGTAAGGAAATTTATGTTGTCATTATTACAAGTTATAGTTCAAGTAGGGTTCAGATAGACAAAGTGGAATTATATCAGGTAAAATCTAAAAAGGACAATCAAACCAACTTATTTTGCAGGAATTTCAAGGGGGTTTCTCGTTGTGCCAAGCAGTCAGAATTTGACGTGGATGTGCTTGGTAATGAACCGCTTGTTTAGTTGCTGATCCACTTCTAGCACAAGCCTTGCTAGCCCCTTGAGGACTTTCCGGCATGTAATGGCCAGCTCCAAGTGTGTTCAGCAGCCGAGCAAGCCTCTTCCCCCGACAGGCTGGGTAAAATAAGTTCCTTGAGGCAGTTAAATATATGAAAGAGGAAAATATTTAGTCCCTGCCATCTTTATGATTAGATATTTTCCATTTTCCTCAAGCAATCAAATGAGATGTGTTCCAAAGAAATTGCCATGGTTATGGATTGAGAAAACTATTAAGGAAAAAAAATAAGCCTCACACGCTAACACAACAGTAACAGCCATATGTGAAATTCTGGGCTTTATATCTCTAGTGTACTTGATATGATTTCAGAAGATTTCTCAATGTTTTCCCCTTCAATTTCCATATATAAAAGTGTGATTGAAAAAATGAGTCAAAACTTGTAGGTTTGTGTCCAGCTTGATAATAATCACTAGACAGGCAAACTGGACCTAGGCACACCTTACGTGGGCTCTCAGTTCCAAACAGAGACAATTTCTGTGTAGATATCAACCCTATTGCAAGGCACCGAGAATACCTCACCCCAAGACAAGCTGGGAGCAGCCAGCATTCGATACTTCATTTGAGGACCTGAGCACTAAAACAAGCACCAGAACTTTTTCTGATGACTGCTTCTGAAACGCACCAGAGGGACAGTAAACAGCAAGTGACTCGAGTAGCTTTTAGAGCAATCATATGTTAATTTTAAAAGCATCTGTGTTAGACTACCTCCTTAACACAATCTTTAATGCATCTAAAGACCCAAGAATTTATATATTCCTGTTTCCTCTTGATTATAGAAAGCTGCAGGCAGCCAAGATTTTCATTTGTTGTTCCATTACTAGTTTAGTGTGCCAAATACGTATAATACATGTTTTTTCTATTTTGTTTGATATTACTGCATATCTCATATATAATTTATAGAAAAAATCAAAATAGGAAATATAAATACATTATATTTTAAAACAAGACTAAAAAGATTTTGACTGTGGAGGCAGAGAAAAGTTCAACCTCTTGAGCAGTGAGTAACAAAAATAATTGTATTCACTATGACACTCCAAACAGTATCTGAATTCTGTAGAGCTAAATACTCAGGGTAGTAAAAATACTAAAAATGTGACTAATTAGAAAATTCACTATCAGAATTAGTTTTCAGTTTCCAGAGCGCTAGATGCCACACTCATTATGCGTGCAGAAGAGTGAACCTTAAAGTTAAAAGTAACCTCACCAATGCTACTGCTCCTACCAACAGAGGAAGGTTATATGCAGGACACCTACGGCAATAAGCCATGCACCTTAACAGGCTGATTTCTTTTTAACCCCAGTACCTTGTATGGACATGGTCATAGGAGAGAGATCAGCCCTTACAGTATTTCGTCTCCCAGAGAGCTCTATTGACTTTTGGAAAAAAGAAGATAAATAAATAAATAGCCCTCAAATCCTTAAAAACAGATATGAAAACAACTATACTGTTGTGGTTAACAAAGAATCAATATTGTGAGTGTGTTATTAAAGAACATTTAATAGAGATACTCAAGTAGAGATACTGTTTGTTTTCTCCTTTATGAACACCTATGTAGAAACTATCACCGTGAGAATCTACAGCATAGACAAACTAGTAGCATTTATCATACTAATGAATCAAGAGGTTTACAGGTATCCACATTTATGAGCTGTTGAGGGCAGAAAAATTAATTTTTGCTTGTCTTCCCTTATTAATTATACTATATCATCATGGCTATTTGGCCTTTGTCCCAATCTTAATGTTAATACTCAAAAATACATTTAAGATTAGCACTTTATTGGCACATCTAGCAGTTCAAGAAACGATGGTATGGAGATAAATTTAGCTTTATTATAATGCCATTAAAGTAAGGGTAGTATGCCTGTGTAGAAAGAAAAGCCAGCTGTCTGCACTGATGCTGCTGAAGAATCAAAAAAAAGAAAACCCAACCAAACAAAAAAAGCCACCTTTTTTTTGTCTGTTAAACTGGAACGTTTCTGAGAATGATTCATTGCCTACCGAAATCTCCCCCTTTCTCCTTGTAAACTTCACTGGGCTTTGCATTAGGCTAATTGGTATTACGATGAAGTTTGGCATTGCCTAAATAACTGTATATAGCAAAATAACGTCACTGTATTATTAGCTGGCTTCCGTAGTATTGCAGCACGTTGTAGTAACCCAGTGCTCTGAGCTGTAATTATCGGTCAAGTTGAATTCTCTATTATTTTTTTTTTTGCCTTCTAGCTGTCAGCTCATCTAAGTCATGGGTGGTTGCTTCAAAGAGATTGATGATGTTGGTGATAATGGGATGCATTGACTTGTGACTTCAATTTGGATCTTATCACCGCAAAAAGCAAACAAATTGGAATCCAAGTTCTTATTTCAGTGTTTTGCTTCCTACTGTTGTCTTTTAGATTCATAATGGTGGCTACGCGGAATTTCTCATTGTCTGCTTGCTCTAGCTGACTCGATTCTTCACTGTGATCTTTAAGAAGTACTGAAATGCCTCATTAATTTATACTCTAGAACAGTAACTTTTAATTGAAGATCTGTATGTGGTAGAGGTATTCTAGTTTCTAAAGTCTCTGGCCAGACTTCAAACACATCTAAACCTGAATATTTAAAGAAGGAACAGGGTTTTCTTGATTCATAAGTGGAGACTTTGCCTGGGTAAATAAAACTGGATATCTGTAATCAAGAATAAGACAAGAAATACAGTTGAGGAATTTTTCTCCAAATAGTACTAGTACTAGTTCAAATGCTAAATTACGAATCCGTTTGGTATATTGGAAAGTTTGGTCTTTACCCAAGACCCTGGCTACATCTTTAAATTAAGAAACATGCAAGGACAAGTTCTTAGAGTCAGGAAAATAAAGTGTTGTGCATGTCTTCTCCCCATAGTTCTGAGAGTTACATCTGCACAGCTTAGTAAACAAAATGTGGTTTTATTGTTACAAGCATTTACAAATCCTCTTTGACTTAATGACAATTGTGGCCTGCAGAAAAAATTTAAATATTATCTGAACTTTTCTTTGATCTTTGATGTAACCAAGCTTATTTACGTCTTTGAACTGAGGGAGAGAAGTACAGTTAATTTTTTAATATTTTTTTCCTATATCTGTTCTTCACAATTTCCTCTTGACTACAAGCAGAAATATAGAACCTCCCCAAGAAAAAGTATCTTGGTTTTATTCCCGGTCTCATTGAAACCAAGAAGTAATGTAAATCTCATTTCAAAGTTTCATTAAATTGCCATCTGGATTTCCAGACCAAAAAGGTTTGGTAATGTTGAGCTAAACTGCAGATAAGCAACCAAATTACTGGATGTTTCTCCAAACTAAATCTCTGAATCTGTTAACTCTCTTTCCAGAATATTTGCTCTACTGATGTGTAAAACACAAAAGTATTTCATTTTCACATAACCAGTTAAACTTGCAGTGCTGGCAGATCATAAAAAAGGGGAAAACTGTATATTTATGGAGAGAAAGGGCCTATGCTCTACTGCAGCAGAAGAACATAAAGTCAAAAGAGCATAAAGAAACCACAGGACTGTTATCTCATGAACACAATTACCAATTTTTTTTTTGGAAGCAAGCTATGTCAATATGGGATACTGAGATAATTAGGTCCAGAATGAATAAAAGCATTCATAGATCTTAAATGGTTTCTAAACTTTAAGAAAAAGTCGACAACCGATCCAAAATAACAAGCCACAGTATGCAGTACAGCCTACTTGTTTTATCTTTCCTTTAGTTGTTGCATGGGTTGTTCCTACAAGGTCACTGCGTTTCTCCCTAGTGATAATTACCTTTTGGGACTGGAGGAAGTGATCCCTGTCTGTAAAATACTTTGGGAACCTTGTAAAATGATATATTTTTATTACTCTTCTCATCCTCACCCTCTGATCTGATGCCTATAACAAATCTGGCAATAAATATTGCCTTGGGACACAGGATTAGTTGGAAAATGCTTTATATACTAGAATGAAAAAGAAAAGAGAAGGTGGTTTCATGTTGACATAGTGCACATTTTACAGTATCCTTCTCGAAACTTGTGCCCCTTATGGATTAAACTGGTGCGTTTATTCCATGGTAGGGTGAAATCCTGGCCATCCATTGGAATCCATTGAGACTAATGACAATACTGTTGTTGCCTTGAACAAAGCTGTGATTTCACCGTATCTTTGCAAGCACCTACCTCAGTCTGCATATCAATAGTCTTCGGGGTATATAGGTTTCACTGTAGAGTACACCGAACCAAACGAATATTTTGAAGATTTTTTTTTTTTAAGTGGCTTTAAAATTATTAATTTCATGGACAGAAGTATTATCCAAAAGCAAAAAGCCTGTACATAAGTATATTTATTACCCCATGGTGTGCCAGAACGATATCTTTGCAGTCCTTCCTTCCTCATGTAAAGGTAAGAGGTTTATCACTGAATTTTCAGTTATTCGAGGTTTAAGGAAAAGAGGCAAAAGACCATCCTATAGTGGTTTTAGAAAAAATGACATTGGTAATCAAAATAATTTTTCAATTAGCGTATAAAGAGATTCAAATTTAGATTAATGTAACCCATTTCATGTTTTACAGGAAATATTGATGAAGCAGAACGAGAGTGGAAAGCAGGATTCCATCGCTGGAACAATTACATGTCAGACTGGAAAAATCAATTTAATGATTACACTAGCAAGAAGGAAAGATGTGCAGGCTCTAATTAATATGTTTACCCTTTCCAGTATGTCCATATTACTGTTCATCAGGCAAATACACAGGTAGCTTTCTAACACATCTAGCATTAAATATGTTATGCAGATTAAAAAACTGTTATGGATGTAATTTTGATTCCCCAGATCTTTCATTTGTATTTTACCTCATACCTCAATAAACACTATAAGGTGTCTGTACCCTTTGAAGCTTCGCTGTGTTAAATAGGACTATAGAGATTAAAGCCTAAAGATTAATGATGTACATATTATAAACACTAGCTGCTTAAATTCACACTTCAAAGAAACAATGTAATCTGTTATAGAAAAATGGACTTTTTTAAATAGAAATAGCAGTGTTTTACAGCATTGCCATGCAAAACACAATCGGGTTTGATCTTTAGCTGCAATGCCACCGCGCTTAAACCTCACTTCAGACATAATTTAATTGACATAAACATAAAGAGATAACAACTTTGCTGGACACACCAAATGATATTTGCTTGTTAGACCAAAAAGTTTTAAGACTGCCATTAAAGCTCGAATCATTGCTTCTTTATGGCCAAATCTGTAGGACAAAACCGTAGTAGGAGAGTGTTCAAACTGTGTATTGAAGACCTAAATCATCCGCGCTCTGTATGCAAGTACAGTGGTGAAACAAGCCAAAAAACCTGATGCTTCTGCTATCCTCATTTTTCAAGGAGTAAAGACCTAGAGATTCACAAGGTAATGCACTCACAACTTTCCCTGTGCAGGCACCTACTGTCTTCAACTGGTAAAGGTGTCTGCTGTGAAGGTAAGCTCCAATTATGGTATTTTTTTTGTCCACCGAGTTGCCTCCTAGTCAAGGGACAGCCCCACATTTACTGGAACTTGATGGGTACGTAACACCTTAATTGGCTGCTTTACACTGGCCCAACTGGGAAGAATAACTGCCAAAAAAAAATTTATAAACATAAGGAGTATGTAAAAGTAACAACCCATCTCACAAATAAATTATCCTGAAGCTTTCTGTAAATGTAATAGTATGTCAGTGCATCTATTTTCTGTTCTAGTGCTTGCGAGCTCTTGCAAAATTTCTTCTTGAATTGAGTAGACTGAAGAGATCTAGATAATGAACAGAGAGTATTTTCTTTCTGGCAACCAGTTTGACCGCACAGGATCCCTACACTGAAAGGAATTATTTTTGCAGAAAGCACAAATTCTGCAAGAGATGATGGCGTATCTTTTCAGTTATTTCTAAGAGAATGCAATTATTTCCTAACTAAACATGGGAAACCACCTTTTAGCACAGTATCTCCAGAGAATACAATAAAACCTGTGCCATTAGAAAAACCGGTCATTTTTGAGCAAGCTGATTAAAACTTGAATTTATCTGGGATTAAAAAGCCCTCTTTATGCAGCTCTTCATGTTTATACCACAGGTAATTAGCTCATTACGTACATAAGCATGGTTACTGCTATTAATAGTTGCATGAGAACTGTGCCAGTCTACAGTGTATTGGGCATTTATCAGATATTCCTCCTGTCAGTTACGAGCTACTGAAAAAAATACAAAAGGATGAACTTTCTGTCCATCACTGACGCAGTTCTGGCACTCCCCATGTTATTTATGTGTTGTGCTTCATGGCCATGTTGGGTGCTGATCTGCCACAGTCAGCATTGACATCACCAGCAACACCAAAGCACATTTAAAAGCAGCCTTTGTCTCTTTTGAGATCCTCCTCTTAGCTATATTTCACTATCTGTCTAATCAGCCTAACCAATGGGGAAAAAAATCTGAGCTAATTAAAATGCACAGATAACCTTTGGGAAGGGCAGATTGCAAAGGAGTTTATAAAATATTTTGCTGGGAAGGTGTCTTTTGTCTGTCTGTGCTGTGAGCTAGGCTGGATAAGGTCTATTTGAAGATTAATATACTTCCCAAGGTACGCATACCATGCCTGTGACGTTCTTAGGAAGGACTAAGGATGTGGGGAAGAGGAAAGAAATGTAGAATAAAATAAAGGTTAAACTACTTTTTGAAGTGTGGTTTTACTGATTTTCTTGGGGTGGATAGATTTGTATTTTTTCATACACTGGGAAATAATATCTCCATTTATCATTCATATGAAATCAATATATCATGTAGTCATACATTCATATCCCACACTTGGGCAAAGTAGGAAAGCCTTAAGTACTTGGATGTAAGTAATGAAAAGTGGAAAAAGGACCAGTCCACACTGTGGGTAGTTTCAGACTAAAGGTCAAACAAACTGGTGTTGAAAATTGTTTCATTGCTGAAAGTGATGATTATATACTAGAAGAATATCTCACCCAGACCTCATTGAAGATGTAATGTTGCTAATTAAAGTTTTCTTTTGGCTCAAAAGAGGCAAGAAATCAAGGTTTCCGTGTGAAACTAGAGAAAATGTGTTTATTTTTTCTTATCATTCCTGATATCTGAAGCAAGAATTCTGAATTTATTCCCAGAGTTGCTGAAAGATCATAATAAAATGAACTGCACTGCCAAGGAAAATGTTGGCATTAAACCAGTTGCCATTAGGTTTATAAGCTAACAGCACGCTGATTAAATTACAGACATTTCACACATATTTAGAGACAGTCATAAGAGAACTGAAATCAGAAATTTCCCAGAAAAACTCTGGTTAATTAAAATCACCAATTTTTGCATTTTAAATCTTTCATCTAACAGAATTTGGGTTAGATAAACTTTCAGTAAAGTTAAGCATTATTTGAGTGAAATCTCATCTATGTGCCTGCTGGAGCATCAAAAGGAGTTGAGATGCCTGGGGTACCGCGATCTAGGTCCAGGGGCTGATCAGCAGAGCTGGACAAGCCACGGTTGAAGCTTTCTGACTCCAACCAAGGGCTCTCAGACCCTAAAGGTTGTCTCTGGCAGAACTGAGACACAGCCCCAAGGTTTCCAGACTTCCTCCCAACTACAGATTTTAAACTCACAGCTTGGATTTTTGGAATGGGTATTCAGGCCGTGCTGTCCTAAGCCCTAGCCATATCTCTACGTTTATCATATCGATAAAACTGAATTTCTGTTTAAGCAGAAGCCTGGATTTTTGGCCCTTTTTGGTCACTAAAGGCTCAGGCTATTTATAGAACAGATATTACTGCTCTATCACCACAGATATATGTGCAGAATTTAGATCATCATGAATAGATAAATCATATGTCTGTTAATCTCAAGGAGAAGAGGCAAAGCTCTACCAGCTCATAGCTGGAAAGGCATCTTTGCAATATAAGGATCACAAGTCTGTTGTAGGTTTTTTTAGTTATTATTTTGGGCAGTAGAGAGAAAATTACCTTAGATTATGAAAAACTGATGGAACTGTCAGAAAAATTTATATATAGTTTATGATGTACAAGCTTAGTACAACCTCTGTAGGTCTCCCTGATGTTCCTATCGCAACGGATCATCGGCAAGTGCTTTGGCCCATTGTCATATGCAGATACCACATAGATTAATCTGAACATACCATTAACAGTGGAGAGATATATATTTGTCTCTGTCAACATCATAACATTGTCTTCTCAGGCTTGATTATGTTTCATGCATTTCTACTGGCTCAGCACCAGTCCTGCAGCATCAGCAGCAGCTATTTAGAGGGACATAATGAACGTCACCGTACTTCAGTTACACCTGCAGCGTGTCCAGCTAGCAAAGAGCAGCCTGTGTCGCCACTGCCACGTGCCAGCCTGTTCACACAGGGCTCTTGCCCTTCCTTCCCATCCAGTTTGGGACAGAAGACAAGGAAATAAAAAATAATTAAATTTAAAAAAAAAAAATACAAGGAAAGGAAAAAAATAAAAATACAAGACTAAAAGGAGAGAATAAAAGAGATGAGGAGGGAAAAAAGGTAAAAAAAACCAAAAACAACCAAGCCATAAAAAACCCACACAAGCACTTCTGCCCCCAGAATGATCAACAATTGAAGGGCTTAATACTGTACACAGAGGTATTAAGTATCCCCGTGCCTCTGTTCCGATAACTCCAGCCAAAAAATCCTCCCACTGAATTGCAAAATAGGTTCAGGAATTTGACAGTGATTCAGAATACGGGGTGAGGAATGAGGCCGGCAGGTTTGGCTCAGGCTTGGGGGCTGCTGTGGAAAGCGCTAGTGCCAGCTGACTGCTTTCCCGATGCCTTTTCTCTTCCAACCCATGGAACTGTGGGCTTTTGCCAAAAACTCGGGCTGCTCTTGGCTAGCCGGCGAGTCTAAAACCAAGCACCTGTGTAACAGATATGTGCAGCTGTGTATGTTTACCACGGCTGATCCATCTGTAGTACATACCACGTGCCCGTTGATTTACTCCGGGTGGATTAGAAGCAGGAATCCAGTAGGAAAAAAAAAATAAGCTGAAAAAAATAAATAAATCCCTGGCTGAATTACAAGTATTTCTTTCTTTCTCACTGCTCTGTTTTTATTTGCCCTCGTCTGTCTCAGGTTCTAGGCGAGTTTTCCATTGATCAGTAACTGCTGCTGTAGGAGGGTGAAGGAATTAATTTAAAAATAAAAATCTCTAGCAAAATGGAACGTTTTAGACTATTTGAGTACTGTATCTGAGGGATCTACAAGAGGTATTTGGAAACTGCGTGCACACGGTAAATTTTTATCAACCCTAACTCTATTCTTTGAGCTGAGATGACCACTGCTTTAAAATCCTGTGCCTCAGAGTACGGGCATCCATGCACACATACACTCATCGACGTGTAAGTTCATCAGCAATTGCCTCTCAAAGGTTGTGTTTCCAACCTTTGCAAGCAATGTGGAGATGGAGGCTTACATGTATCTTCATGGGTTTGTATCTTCAAGGTGCATCTTTGTGGTTTTTACTGAAGGATAAAATGATCCCAGGATTTGCTGATATAAATCAACACCTCAGCCAAATTAGTCATTCACAGTTAAAAGTTCAAAAGCTTTTACTCTGATTTCAATTGTTTTAGGACCAAATTTAATGAACAAACATAATTAGCCATTTTGAAATGCTTCATAAGACAAGATAATTCCTTCCTGACCCCTGCTGAAATCTTGAAGCATGAATACTGATTATCTTGTTTTAGCACGTAAACCTTCCAGCATTTTGTTGATAAACTAGATTAGTTGCACTCATAAAAACTTTAACTCATAGACTTAATGACTACAAAGCAGTGATGTGAATCTACAATTAGCACAGGTGTGAGTTTTTGAGAGGCTTTTAATTGGATTGCAGGTGAGATTAAATAAGGCTTCTAGGCACGTTGCAAGCAGAAGTGCTGGGCTGGGGGGGGGGCAGGGAAGGTTAGTCACTTAATGATTTCAGTTAGTTTGGGGAGAATTAGGAGAAAGAGCGAAGTTTTGTGTAACAGATTCCGTGCTAGAACTAAAGTGAATGATGAGAAAGTTTCTTTCCTGATAGCATCACAGCAGCTTGAGGACACTTATAGAGGCTGTGGCAGTCCGTCTGTTGGGATTTACTGAATCTGGTCATTATATATATCCCCTGTAAAAATACTGTCATTCTGGTCAGGGATCTGGAGATAGCCAGGAAGTTACTGTTGTTTTAAAACTGAAAAATACATAGTCCCTCCAAGTCCACGTATTTGCCTAGAAAACACCACCAGCTTCTGATCTTTTCAATTCTCTGTTATAATATACACCATGGTTGCAGGAGCTACTGGTTTAGCCACTATTAATAGAGCAATGTACGAATGGTGTAGGTGGTTCTTGCAGTTTGGGAGTGCTGTGGTTAATTTCTTTAATTTATAAAGTATTTATAAGTCCTCAGTTATACTGAGTAGTGGTAAAAGTGTGTAGGCAGAAAGCAGTTATCTCCACACCTCTCAATCTTCCAAATTAAATTCACTCTTGCAGCATGTCTAATCACTTCGGGGTACCTCATCATCCTCTCTCCATTACAGTATATGCAGCACCATTTCTTACAAAATAGATACATTTCAACTGAGTTTTTAGATTGATCTTATTTTATCATCTCATATGTGAGACAATTAGGGTATCAACCCAGAAAAAGCAGCGAGAGATGTGACTGATCATTTATCAAGAATTGTTTAGAAACTAATTCACAAGGACCTTATTTAGGACTGTGGGAAGCAGCAGGAATTACACATCAAAAGTGATACTTCTGAAATATGAAACTTTTCTCACTCACTAATGGCAGAACTACAGATTTTATAGGAACTGCGAGCTGAAGTTACATCAATCATTAAATAAAATTGATCATGCCTCATTTTTCCTGACTTAAAGAAAATATATTTAATTTTTTTTTTAATTAGGAGTTAGAATTGCAGGAAAATGTTGCTTTGTTATCTTTCAGCAATTTTTTTATCTAGACATTCATCCCATTTCATGTTTTGTTTTCAGTGCTACAGTGATTTGGGTGGTTATAGTGGTTATAGTTTTCCCCATCTCTGCTCTTTAAAAGAGCTGCACCTTGTAGCTCTCATTGCTGGTATAATTCTGGTTTCAGGAATGATTATTACAAACCAAAACTGCAAGTATATACTAAAGTACACACCGCTGCCTCCATTCAGTAAGACCTTTATATTACATTTATCTTTGGGAATGACCTCAGCACTCTCAGTTTTAGACCATTGGGTGACTTTCTGTTAATTAAAGTTTTGTCACTGCCTTCAACAGAAGCACAAGAGCTCCTTTGAGTGACATTTTCAATCTTCTTTATCACTTAGCAATCTGGGAGGTGTTTACTATTTAAGAAAAAAAAAAGCCATACGTTAGAACATACTTTTTTCACAGATTTCTCCTAATGATGAGATAAATGGGAGAGTAAAACTGTAGACAAACGGTACTTATGTACTTCTCTTTGCAGAGGAAAATCCATTACATGCTAACTAAAAAGTCCACCAATTCATTTACTTTACATTTTACATGTTTCTACTATTTTGCTAATGAACGGATTCTGAAAAACAGAAGCAGAAACCAAAATTACCCTCTGCCTATTCCTAGCAAAACTGGCAGCGTGCCTTCAGCTCACCTGAGGGTCCTCTGCTCCCTCATCAAGTTTCTCAACAGGTTAGTTTAATTGCACCATAAATCTGATCCACTGCAGCAGTTCCCATCCTTATCCACACTCAGGCAGCATCTGTATTATTAAAAATATTAAGATCAGTATATCTAAGAACTCCTTTCTAGAGAGGGGCATTGGCCACCAACCGCTGCAGGAGCTCCCAAGCCTGTGACTGTCCCCCGTGGGGCCAGAACTGCAAAGAGGGATCTTAGCCAAAACTCAGCCTATAGGTCTCTGCTCCTACTCCAAGAAACAGCTGGATTGGGTCTGAGCAATACAATTTGACAACACTTCAGAGCAAGGAAAGCAATAAAGAAAATCTCATTGAATTTTCTTCCCTATCCCTGGGCACAAAAATGGCAGATTAATAGCTTTAGCTACCTCAAACAGCGGTAAGGCAGCAACGGTATGAGGTTTCTCACAACGCTTTGTGCTGAACTCTGTAAGTACAGAGCACAAACAGGGTCTTACCTGCTTTTTCCACCTAGTTAACCTCTGGTTAACCGCATCCCGCACTGTCAGCCGTAGCAGGACTCGATGCCTGTAACCTAGTGGGCTGATGAAAATAGGACTGAAAAGTCCACTTAGGCAGAGGTCTCACCCTTTTGGCGAGACAGCACTTCAGGGGACAATTGGAAACCTCTGGATCCCCATTAGCTTTTCACTCGTTCAATCTAGCCTTGTTACTGCTGAGGCAGGTGTGCTGTAGCATGAAAATAGCTGGTCTTCTGCTGGCAGACTTTTGAACCTTTTGAAAAACAGAGGGAATAATACTCACTCAGAGCAACGGAGAGGATTCGCGGAGGGTGTCACACATACTCCAGAATAAACTATGCAATTTATGTTGATATAACAACAAACCTTATGTCAACTCTCTGAAAAGCACTGAAAAGTGTTACTTCTATATTCAAAGGAAGCTTCCCTGAGCACTACTGCAGCCAGAATTCCTTCTTCTACCCTTCGGTATTACTTACAAAGTCCTAAAAACTAGGTTGCTGTGAGCGCACGGTGGCTCTACAATGAATTCATGGCAGTTGACATTCATAACTTCACATTTATAAAAATAGATTAGTCCATTAAAAACCTTGTTAATAATGGTTCTAGCAAAGCATACATTGCCTAAAGCAATACAATTATTGGTCAATAATTCCTCTTTAGCTGTCTGTATCACTACCACTTTATTTCAGCACTTGGCTTCTTACCCTTTGATCTGCTAATTATCTTTTTGCCCTCTGATCCTCTTTGCAATTCCTTGGCAATTTGATCCATTAATTACGCTACCCATATTCCCTATTTTCTGTAGAATGTGCATTTTTTTCTGACCCTCTTCACCTTTCTTCACACAAATACTTGCTATCTTTCTGTAGGGTACATCTTCTTCTGTAAATATATATTGATGGAAAACGCTATAATTAAAAGTATCTTTCCCTTTCCTTGCAGTGCTTTGGACTTCATGTAAATGTCTTAATACTTTGTCATTGACTTAAATTTTGATGGAAATGGGCACTCAACTCTGGTAAATTCTTGGGCACTCCATCTTCAATTACCATAAATTCTTAGATCTTTTTCAAATGTGAGTAAAAGTTGGTTGCATTTCCATTCCAGAGACTCTATTAAAAACACAGTTTCTGCTATATTTTGGATGTATAATATAAACCCCCTTATTTTCCGATATAAGGTTTTTCTCACTTTATGACCATATGACTCATGAACTACTGAATTTTCTGCATTGCCAGTTTCCTAGTCCCTTCTAAGACAGATGCAGACTTTCAGTGCAAGCGAAACATGTTTTAGAGTGGTAGGATTTTAACGAGATAAACTCAAGCTGTTAACTTGTACAGTGTGGAAATGATGGTACTATGGGAGAGGGACGTTTCTGAGACTGGAAAGCGAGGGTTTGGTGTTTGGAACACAGCACTGGTGTCTGACAGCCAGATTTCACTAATTTACTGTGATAAGGATATCCTATAAGAATTAAAACCAGTCACTTATTCTACCAGGCATCCTCCAACACTGCACTATTGGCAGCTATATGGCCGCGTTACGGGCAGCACCACAGTATCTGCTTGTGAGGGAAAGTGGGGCAGCATGAAAAAGGGGCTTATCCTCAACATGCATCACTTTAGGATACAAACCAGTGCTGCTGGCTGCCCTTTGGGAATCAGTGGTGGATGGCTTCCCTCTGGGCAGGCCAGGCCAACCTGGGATCTGGGAGCAAAGAGGAGTGGGCTCGTGTCAGGGTCCCTCCTACTCCTGGCTCACCCAGACGCACAATTCCCACTGGCACATGCTGTGAGTCAATTTATAGAGTCACAGAATCATAGAATGGCTTGGGTTGGAAGGGACCTTAAAAGATCGTCTAGTTTCAATGCCCCTGACATAGGCAGGGATGCCATCCACCAGATCAGGGTGTCCAGGGCCCCATCCAACCTGGCCTTGGACACTGCCAGGGATCCAGGGGCAGCCACAGCTTCTCTGGGCACCCTGTGCCAGGGCCTCAGCACCCTCACAGGGAAGGATTTCCTCTTACTGTCTAATCTAAATCTTCTCTTTTCTAGTTTAAAACCATTGCTCCTTGTCCTATCATTATCTACCCGAGTAAAGAGTCTCTCTCCATCCTTTTTATAAGGCCCCTTCAGGTACTGGAAGGCTGCAGTGAGGCCTCCCCAGAGCCTTCTCTTTTCCAAGCTGAACATCCTCAGCAATCTCAGCCTTTCTTCATAGGAGAGGTGCTGTAGTTTAGAAGATGCTCACTCACATACACCTTGTTCAGTTCAGTCCTGTGATTTTACAGTGAAGTTCCTTTTGTTTGGGGTTTATTTTTTCCCCCAACTTTCAATTACCCATTTTGCAAACCTTGCAGGTAAAAGCATGCAACCTCAGGATGGATGGCAGTGGTTCTTCCTGCCTGCTTCACACAGAAAGGCAACCAAGTGCAAGCTGGGTCTCTTCAAAGCTCAAGCAAAAAGACACACTCATTTAAACCTCCTGTGTCTCTGACTATCAGTGTTGTGGGAATTAATTTAATAGTTTTCTACCTTTTTCACCTCAGAGCGAGCAGATTTAGTTCAGTACTGAGGGCCTGGGAAACCTTAATCAATAAAGAGCAGCAAAATACAGACTCTACGATTCAGTTTTATTCAGTTTTTATGTGGCACGTGGTTTCAAATGCTCACTTAGTCCTTTGGCCAAAGTTACCAGACGTTTAAAGTAATGGTTTTGTGTGTTCCCACTCAAATGAACTCAACAACTCATTCCAGAGAAATCTCTATGGAATTGCCAAATAGCTATCATTAATGCAACATTTTTCTTTTTGACCTCATTTCTGCTTTAAAAGTGATGGATTGAACACCTCTTCTCTTCTATAAATAATATTTGCAATTTTTAATATAGAGGATTCATTTTAGCTTCTCCAGTATAAAAAGAAATTCTCATCTCTGTGTGTCCAATTCTTTTCAATCTGATTACTCTCACACACCATGAAGACTGCAAGGGCAAAATACATGTTGCAGGGTCTAGGTATCTTCCTCTATAATCTGAAGGAAAATCTCCTAAGAAATAACATTCTCTCACAATTTCAGTACAAAAGTGCACTTATTGAATACAGTTCTGTCTAATCATATTGACTTATTCCTCCTTTTTTTTCCTTCTTAGACTTACCTGATAGCATATAAGTTGCTATTTTTCACGTTAGCTCTTAAAAAAGCTCAAAGTTCCTTGTATCACAAGGTACTTAACATCTTTTCAGTAATCTGACTGTTCAATTGTCTGAATATTTCTTGACTTAGAAAAGTGAAGTACAAGATCAGCTTGAAATATCTTGAAATACAGTAGGCTGTTTCACTGTAACTGAAGCAAGTAATGGAGAATTTGTAAAAGAAAATGTAAAGAAATGAATTGTGGTTTGCAATAAATACGTGTACTGCTCCAAGGGTATTTCTGTTTGAATTATGGAACTTCTCGTTCATTGTTTGGGAATCAGGACTTATCTGCTTGACTTCACTTTATAGTCCCCTAGCCAGGTATCTTAGCTGCTTCTGAGACACACTATAATTCAATGCTATATGGAGAAGCTCAGTTCACTGATGGATTGTAGTTCTCAGATTTGCCAAATACAACCAGAAAGGTGATCAGAACTGCTGACAATGTAGTTTTTCTTCACTACCACCTCTATTATGAAGAAAAAACTTTTTGCTGCTTCCTTCGGTGGAACTCAGTCTTATCAAGCATTCCAAGAAGCGACATACAGCTACAGAACATCAGACATGGATTTGTGACTAACCTGAAATGTGCAATAGTAAAAGAAGAAACTCATTAATCAAGAAAGTCTTCAAAGAGAAGTACCATTTCCTCTAGTCAAATAGCCTCTCTTTTGTGTGTGCGTGTGCAATACTTAGTGAATATTTAGATTATTAAAATCCAGTAAGCTAGAAAATATGAAACGTACATGTTTTTCCTACATCGGAATGCAGAATTCATTCAATTGTGATACTTTTTAATCTCCAGTTTCAATCCAAATTCATGTAACCAGACACTTAGGTAATTTTCATTTATCATTAATTAATATCTCTCACTAATAACTAAGTAATCCCTCTGTTTTCCTTTTTGTATCCTTCTAGCAATTTGCATCAGGTAATTTTCTATTACTCAGGTATTTCTCCCCCTTTCCTTTATATTTCTTGCTTTTCCTGTGTGTTGCCTGGACTGTTATTCAGTGTTATGGAACCTTAAGAAATCTGCAGTATTCCTCTGTATTGCTTTGCTTTATCACAAAAAAAAGAAAAAAGAAAAAGACAAGGTGATCTTCCACAGTGTTTCCCAGCCAGGGTGTTCCCATACACAGAATTCAGGTGAAGTCCATTTCCTAACAAATACAGTTTTGCTTTTCCTACCACTCCAGGTTATTTATAAGGCTTCAGGCTAGCAGAGCTTACCCCAGCTGTGTTTGCCCTTTTAGCTCTGAGCAGCAATTAAGACCCAAGATTTCAAGAAAACTTTATGATTTTATTTTCAATCATCTCTTGATTTCATTCCCGATGATTTTTTTTTTTTCTGCAAATAGGTTCAATATTTTGCACTAGAAACCTCATCTAAAGGTGACTGAAGTCAATGAAAGCCAGTTGAAGTTTGTAGACTTTAAAGTGAACGCTAATTTAGCAGCTGAGGCAGCCCCTACTCTTTCCACAGAAGTCAATAACTCTTGCGGCAGAAGTCAATGTACAGGTTATGCTTTGACACGCACACACAAAAACTCCAAAACAATTAAGCGTGTATTTATAACTGCGATGAATGTATGAGTAATAGCATGTCACACATGCCCAAGAATTGCAATGCTTTGTTGACTATAACCTTCACCACAGGAAGATCTAGCAAAGAGTTCCTGCCAGCTTTGCTGTTGTAGCATAGAGGATTGCCTCTCCCATGCTGGGAGGGGCACAGACCAAATATTGGTTATCACTGAAATGTTTAGATATCCTTCCTCTCTTCTTTTCTTCCTGTGCTATTTAATCAAGAAACTTTATTTGAACAAGAGCTCTTTAGCCTCATCACAGTGTGGGGTTTTTTCCTCATTTTAACTTTCTTATTCATTAATATAAAATCCAATGGTCTTGCTCCCCCTGACTTGAGATTTGCTGATATTTTACCTTTTGATGAAAACAGCTAAGGAGGAAGCATTCCCCAAGCAGAGCTAGGGCTGTTCAACCTAGAGAAGGCCAAAGTGTGATCTTATTAATGTCTATAAATACCTGAAGGGAGGGTGCAAAGAGGATGGAGCCAGGCTCTTTCCAGTGGTGCCTAGTGACAGGACAAGAGGAAATTAGCAAAAACTGAAACACAGGAACATCAGGAAACACTGTTTACTGTGAGGGTGACCAAGCACTAGAACTGGTTGCCCAGGGGGGCTATGGAGTCTCCATTCTTGGACATTCAAAAGCCATCTGGACACAGTTCTCGGCAACTGGCTCTGGGTGACCTTGCTTGAGCAGGGGGGTTGGACCAGATGGTCTCCAGAGGTTCCTTCCAACCTCAATCATTCTGTGATTCTGTGAACCATGTCCATTCGTTCAGTGCCTCAGCATGAAGCATATCAGACCTGAAATGTGAGGATGCTCAGGGCCACACTAAAATGAATATACGTTGCCAAGAACCATTAAAAAAAAAAAAGACATAAGTCATATTACGTTAGGTTCCCCATATCCAGTGGGGTTCCCAAACTGTGTAGCAACCCAAATATCATAAGATTTTGAATAATATCTTTTTTAATGTCTTTGCTCTCTTATTAAGTCTCTTGTCTTATTCTCCTTTGCACTCCTATTTCTATAATAAGAAATAAATGTACCTTTGCCTGGCCAACTTCTTTGAACTGAAAAATAAACCTGTAACTTGGGGCATACTTGGAAATGTTTACAGATGCTCAGTAACACCGTGAAGGCTCTCGTGTCCCTTTGAATTTAATGGAAGTTGACACTGAATTCAATGAAGTGCGAATTTCCCTCTCAATTTTGCTAGCACTTTCCCTGGATTTATTATGCCTGTGATTTCACACAGGGTCTGTAAGTAGTGTTATAATACAGCCACCAACTCAGCCGTAGTATTTCAATTGAGAAGTTAGAGACCAAAGTCTTTTGCCATTAGCTGCCTCCAGTTCACATCTGCGATGGATAATCTGGATTCAACCCTCTTGAGATCTACCTTTTATTACTAGTTGGTTTCATTTATTTTCTAGCAGCTTCTTATAATTAGGAAGGATGAATCCCCCTCCTTTAGGGAAATATCAATAATATACTATAACACAAGATTAGCCTTATAAAGCAGAGATATCTCAACAGCTTCAGCTTGCTCCTGCAGGCTGCATTAGCAGTGGCACAGCAGCAAACCTCACTGCGGGGTGATACCACCGCTCCTCCGTACTTCGTCCCATCACACAAACAGTGACGCGTGGCACCGCGAAGTCCAGTGTGTCAGCTGGTGATCCTATGGGGGTTACCTGGTCTGCTATGGCTTCAGCACTGTGATGGATACTGAGATGGTAAATCATAGCTGTGTGACAGGAGGCTTAAGAATATGGATTTCTTTATTCTTTTTGACTTTCTGTGTGTGTGTAAGTGAATGGCTGCCAACAGGATTACTGCAACCTTGGGTCATATGTGGCACAGAATCTTTGGACTTTAAGGCCCCTTAGATCCTTCGTAACCAGCCTTGCAGGTCTGGCAGGGTAAGGCTTTTGCTTGTTTCCTTCTAACCCCATCACGGTGCTTGCTGCCCCTGACAGTTTTCAAGCAAGCAGGTGCCTGGAAGGAAATGGAGTCAGATATCTGGTTACCATCTCTGCCGTGCTCCGAGGAGTGACGAGAAGAGTTATACTGGGGTAGGTACGAGCGGGAAACGGAAGGGAATAGCAGAAATGCCATTGCCCTGGGTCACGTACCAGAGTGAAGCTGTTCTGGTAGAAGCATCTCGTCCCCAGCCTGGCGTGGTGACAGACCTGTCCCTCGGCCAGCAAACGAGCTGGGGGTTTTGAGAAAGGCAAAGGTGCTGTGCTCGCAGGGAGCAAAATCTCATCTCTGCTTCAGGCTCTCAAGAGAGGGGAGCTAATGTGAGAGCTAATGTCTCCTGGACTCTGCCTGGATGGCCCTTGATAAACTCTTTTGCTGTTTTTAGTTTCAACAAGCTGCGCCTATGCAGCAAAACCCTATTAAAATCAGCTGACTTATGTTGGTGCTTAAAGCTACCCACAAAAATAAGTGCTTTACTGCAAAAGGATGGACTTAAGCTGAAGCACTTTGCTGCATAAAGTTCTGAGTCAATATTTTAACTGGGCTGTGTAATTTCCCATAGTTTAATGTGAGGCACCTCCTTGTGCCTTCAGTTCAGAATAGTCTTATACATATCATCGGGAAGATTGTGCTCATCCTATGCCTCACTACATCTTATTATGAAATTATAATGCCACTCTATAACCTTGCTGGAGGGAGAGTTTCAAGCTAATGCAAGAAAGCTGGCCTCCCATACTGATGAACAAATATTTTAAAGTACATATCTGTGAGTATCCGTTCAGTACCTCAGTGCAGCCAGCCTCGGTGGATTTCTCTTGTTTATCTTAAGAGAGCTCGAGTTTATATTTTTAACCGTTACCACCCACTCCCAAAGTCTGCTTGGAATTTTAGAAACTCAGTTCTTGCAGTTTTATCTTATATAGCAATTGTCATGTTGCCTAATCATATTTACAGATATCAAACCTGAAATTATACAAGATTATGGAGTGTGGAGCAATCTCTGGTAAGTATTTTGCACGTTTGCTTGTTTCTGATAAAAACTTGCAGAGAGTTCAGACCCACTCCTAGTAGAAAAAGAACTATAATATAAAATTAAAGAGTCAGTGCTTTCAAAAAGACTAAGCTGATCTGAACTCTTCAAAGCAAGAGACCTTCAGCAGTGCAGTAAACAGTCAGACATTCCCTCTGAGCCTGATAAAACCTACTGACGTCTGCAGGGAACTATGCTACTGTAGGAATATCGTACCTACTCCATCACTGCTAGCATTGCATATACAGTCCTAGAGCCAGCTTGAAAATGTTCAGGCAACATACTGCAAGTCTGCTTGACAATAACCACTTGTCTCACGTAAAATATCTATGTGGACAGCACTACGCGCTCATAACAGATAGAGGCACAGCAGTTTCTTTTCCTACGCTGTAATAGTCAGGATGTCTTATTGTGTGAGTGACTACCAAATATGTGCAAGTATAGGGAGAAGAAAAATCTATAGAAAGTTGTAAAAACATTATGTGCAGTCTCTGAAGTAACTGAAATAATTCTGCGAAAATTATTCTGCCTTTCTTCATGCAGTCCCAACCTTTGTATTACAGTACCAAAAAAGTATATTTGGAAAGCAGACTGGTGTAATTACAGTACAGAGAAACCTGTAAGGAATGGCAAAATGGCACTAAACCAATAGCCACTGGGAATAACACAAGCAAAGGTAAAAAAGAAAATTATGTTATTTATACAAAGAAGTGTTTGTGTGTAACAAATGCAGAAAAGAGCACTCTGCTGATTAGATTCACTGCAGACCTGTTCTGCTGACCTGCACTGTGTATTAGAAGGAGTTTAGCTAGGACACTCACAATGTGATCCATATTATTTACTCTGTGACTTCTCTCTGGGTATGCAGAATTTACGAAAGGCTTCAGGTTTTGCTTAGAACTTTGCTAAAAAAAAATCTGCATTGTTCTAAAGCATGGGCACGATGGCAATGTTAGGTTTTGCCTTTGCAGAGGCGGTTTGAAAGGCGCTCTGCAGAGCAAGTGAGGATAAGCAAACGGGCTCGTAAAATGTAGAAACATCTTTGGAGTTTCCATAGCTCTGACTCTCATTCCATGCTTCCTCTTCCGCAATAGGAATGACCAAAGAGGAGGAGAAGAAACATTTTCTGAGAAAAGACCCCTGCTGTTGACAGTGTGTACCTGGGTAACAGCCCCAGGCTTTTTCCAGAGTGCCTGCCTTGTGCGGGCACAGAGCTGAGGGACAGCTCTCCTCTCTGCCACCCACCGATCCCAGTAACTCGAGCAGTTGCATGTTTTCTTAACGTCCTTTCAAGTGGAGATCAGTTACCTCCACACCTCATTTCTGGAGTGGTTTCTGCTCCCTCCACGTGCCGGGGAAACCAGCTGCAGCATTCCTGCTCTGCTCCATGTCTCCTGGGGACTCCTTGGGTGTCCTCCTTCCACCCCAGTGTGTTTTACAAGGGACACCGAGACACAGGAATGGCACGTCTCGAAAGGCAGGAGGGAATCTTGGGACCCTGAGGCTCCCATTTGAACTGTCACACCATCCTCACTGACACTAATCCTACTTTGGTCTGACCCAGAAGAAAGGAGCGGAAGAAGTAAAAATACTATTTACATGCCTGCAGGGAGGAGTACTGTAGGCACAGCTTGAGTACAGCATGTTCAGGCCAGCCGAACCTCCTGGATACTAAAATCAGAGAGAACAGCAAGTTGCACAAGTGTTTTATTTAAGATGTTGTAAGCTGGGCTTTCCTGTCCGTTTTCCCTTTCCTTCACTCGAGCCCCAGCTCACTTCACCTGTGTTACATTGCACGTTTTCTGATAGAAACACCACAGATAAGTCTCGCTGGCAGTGGCCTTGGTTATCTGGGTCTGTTTGGGAACAGAAATATGCTATCAGTATCTGAAAAAAAAGGTCGGCTTAATGTCAGGGAGTATGTTAAATTAGGTCATGAGAAAAGGAGAAAATCTCTTGATATGATTTTCTTTTTTGAATATGCTAAAGCAGGATAGATAAGCTGTTTGTCAAAGACAAATACAGAAATAGAATTTTGCTAGGTGCTAAGATGCATCATTATGTGCAGAACAGGTAGATTCTTCTCAGAATTTTTAATTTAGCGATTTGTTCTATGTTCTGTGGTGGTGGCCAGCCATGCCTCACTCCTGTCGGCTCCAACAGGACCATAAACTGGTTGGGACTAAGAGCCGGCGCCTCTCTTTTCAACATTGTGCTATGTGCAAGGTTGTTTTAAGAGAGTAAATATGTACCAAGCTGCAGAGAGAGGATAACAGAAGCAAGGAGGGTTTTGCCTCTCAGACAATGCATCAAATTGAAAACTTTTCATAAAATTGTCCAGATGGACAGAATCTTCGTCATTCACAAGTGATCCGTGTGCGTTCTGGGCCCCATTCCCCTGATGAACTCCTGTTTCTATGCACGCCGATAGATTTGTTTCTGTCTACCCTTCACACATTTCAATTTCTATAACATTTTTACATTATATATAAGATATCCATAGTCTGCAAAGGGATAGCTAGATCAAGAAAAGAACAAGATTATTCTCTTTGCTCGTCCAAACAAACAAAACCAGCATTAACAAAACCAGCATTTCTCTTTTTTTTTTTTTTTTTTTGCTTGTGGATTGACAATGTGTGATAGAAACAGAAACGCAGCAAGTGTATTCATTTTTCTGGCTCTGAAAGCTAGATATAGTTCTTATGAAAAGTTCTCAGTGCCTTCTAGCTGGTGGAAGTTTTGTCTAAAGTATATTAGAAACACTTGTGACTATTAAAGGGAAAAAAAGAAAAAGCAATGACAGCAATAAAAATGCTGACAATAACATAGTATCTTAGTCCACTGAGGTTTGGCAATAATCAATACATGATGCCCTCTGTAAAAATACTTTGGCTTTGGACAACTTTAAACACTTTACTTCCGTAGGTGTAGATTGTCTAAGGATTAGGCAAGTTGGAAAACTCAGAGAAACTTTGAGAAATTATTGAAAGAACAATAAATATTTAAATCTCAGAAATTCACAGAACACCTCCAGCTGGGCAGGAGCAGACAATATTCCAGGTCTGCGATAGCATAGAAAATCAATAGGATAGAGGCCATGGCTATTCCCGCTGCAAATGTAATTCTGGTTGCTTTATCTTCAGGCAAGAAGCCAAGTTTATTGCAAACACTATGGACCTTCCTTTTTCATAGCCATATGAATAAGGAGTGTCTCAACTGAGACCTAGAAAATTATCTCAGTTAGTGGAAAATCAACTCCTGTTTTTGCAGAAACGGGATCTCTAGTTTGTATGTGTTAAACTTCAGTAGCTCTATCGAAGCACAACATTGCAACAGCTTTTTTTCCCCTTGTGTTTGGTACAAAGGGTCAGAGAGCATTGTCATAGATGTCTAATGTCCTCTATTAAGAAAAACTAACTAGCAAAAGAAATCAAACAGTACTGATTTTAATTACTTACTATAATTTAATCATTGTTTATAAAACAGAGATGTTTGAAGCATTTAGATTACTTTATCAGTTCTGGTACAATCACTTCCTTTCATCTTTTTGAGCCTTCACTTTTAGAGCACCAAAAACTTTTCCTCATGATAGTTTTCCCATGGTTCTTCCCTTCAGAAATACGGCCTGGTCCAGAAATAAGAATCACCCACTGCCACAAGGAGAACTGTCATCATAACAGTCCCAGACTATCTAAAATCAAAGCCTGTGCCCCAGGATGGAGCACCAGTTGAAGCCCAAGTCTGAGTCCCAGCCAACCTGGGGCTCATTTTCTTCAGAAACAGTGTCCCCAAAATATCATGGCCATTCATGCCTATATCTGATTAACTACAGGCATGATGTCAGCCTGCAACTTTAACTATCTCGTAGGAAACATACCCCCTGGCTCGTGGAACCATCAAACCTTAGGGATCTTTTTTGCCTTTCTAAAAATATCTAATGAGTATTTTTGAAAGTTCCCCCCACACCCTTAAAGAGTTTCGTTGTAGAAGTGAAGGGAGAAAACTGATTTTGCAGGAGACTTGTAAAGTGTGTACGAGAATGTTGTGCTACACAACCTCAACAGGGCTTCGGGTGAGCTCCCGAATTGCCCAAAAATAGTTTACTGCAGGGATCACAAGTTGAAAGATGGTTGCTTCTCTTCTTGTGTGTTAGTGCCAAATATCATGTACATGTAAATGATGATGATGATAAAAATTTATCTGACAAATGCAGAGTAGGAAACTTAGACTAATATTTCTTAGAGTGACATTGGCTTTTAGACTCCAAATAGAGGAATATAGGAAGAAGGATGTGATTATTTGATCCTATAAAATATGTCATTCTGTTTCATACTTAGATGAAACAGCAAAAGTTTTTATATTCAGCAATTCACTTGATGGCTGTAGAGCAATCATGACAAATCAAAAGTTCCTAAATGAAGCATTTGTGTACAGTCCTTAGTGCATGGTTAGTCACAAAAATGCAAGATATGATGGGAAAACAGGGTATGTTAGCAATAACTGCAATCTATTTGATGTAAATGGTTCAACTGTGTGCCAGACTACCAGTGCTTCTGCTTCAGACCATGTTGTTTTACATTTATAGCAAGTATTTGTTTTCATCAGATAAATGTAAGTAACATAATCATGAGGCGATGAAGGCAGGAGATTTGTACTTTCCATATTTTTTTAATGCAGCTGTTTTTTACCCTTTTTTTGCTGTCTAAGAGAATCCACTTGGGAATTCTGACTGTGAAGGATTTTTATTTTTTTTTTCCCTGACTAGTGGTACTAGTGCTTAATAAAGTAAAGATCTAAAAAGCTTTTATTAATGAAATAGCTTTTATTTTATCACCTAGCATTTATTCATTTTTCACACACACATAAAAGAGAGCAAAGAGGAAAACAGCCACCAAAATGTACACGCGCACAGAAATAACTTGTAAAGTCTTAAAAAAAAAGATTGTTGAGGTAATACAGATAACATTTTTAGATTGTAAGCATAGAGGGTGAAGAAACATCGAGCTTTTGGGAAAAAAAGTTCCCCTTAAACCTTTTCCCACCAATTCCTGTACCACAATGATCTTCTATTGGTCGTAACATTATTTAGCTGTAACATAACTTACTCCGGCAGTAATGCCAGTTCAGTTTTCTCAGGGGCCATGTACTTCCTAAGATACTGCATACAATAAATACTTTGGTCCAGGTATAGGTTATACCAAGCACAGAAAAGCTACCATGTGTATACCCTGCAATCACCTCTAGCTGGTAGAGGTCCTTGTCATATCTTGGTGCGTCACTGGTTTCTGAAGTTACCTGACAACACTCGGAAACGGCACAAAACCTGGAGGATGAAACCCAGCACATTAAAGGCAATATAGCTGAGCTTCCCTTTCAAACAGATGAGCGCTTTGCAAGAATTCATCTTCATGGCTCGGTCCCAGTGCATTTAGGAGAAATTTTGGATTGCATCCTCATATCTACAGACCACCTCTCACTAGACAGCTTCGGATATTTATAGTTATAATGGGTATCTAAATGCCTGCAGCTCATTTGGGGAAGAAAATGCGAAAGGGAAACGAACAAGTATTACTCAGTTGGGGATTGTGTGTTCCTGCATAGGTAAGTTCGTTTAACGGAAAATTAATTGGCATGCAGTTGAGCAAAACAAAATGAATAATAACAGGGTTTATGAGGCCAAGAAACACCAAGTGGCAAATTCTGTGTATTGATATTTCCTAAAAACTTCTAAAATCAGTGTTTTATTGCAAGATAAAGTGCAGGAGATACCATAATTGCTACTTTTAAAAGAGATACGGGAAGCACTTTGCCGCCAATTTGTCAGAAATGTGAGCTGTATAACTATATAGCTGCAGTTACCATGGTTGCCATCTTTACAGTGGATGCTCTGGTGCTGTGGCACAAGGGGCAAGCTGCCCATGGTAGAATCATAGAATCATTAAGGTTGAAAGAGATCTCCAAGATCACAGGACAAGGGGGAACGGCCGTAAATTATGCCAGGGGAGGTTTAGGTTGGAGTTTAGGAGAAATTTCGTCTCAGGGTGGTCAGACATTGGAACGGGTTGCCCAGGGAGGTGGTGGAGTCACTGTCCCTGCGGGTTTTTAAGGAAAGGTTAGACGTGGTACTGAAGGACATGGTTTAGTGAGGAATAGGTAGGGGGGGACGGTTGGACTGGGTGATCCTTGAGATCTCTTCCAACCTTAATGATTCTGATTCTATGATTCTATGATCTAGTCCAGCTGTCCCACTACCACCTATATTACCTACTNTATCTGCGAGAAGAGGCCGACCCCCAGCTCACCACAGCTTCCTTTCAGGGAGTTGTGGAGGGCAATAAGATCTCCCCTCAGCCTCCTCTTCTCCAGACTGAACACCTGCAGCTCTCTCAGCTGCTCCTCATCAGACCTGTGCTCCAGCCCCTTCACCAGTTCCGTTGCCCTTCTCTGGACACGCTCCAGGGCCTCGATGTCTTTCTTGTGGTGAGGGGCCCAAAACTGGACACAGCACTCGAGGTGCGGCCTCACCAGGGCTGAGTACAGGGGGACGATCACCTCCCTGCTCCTGCTGGCCACACCATTCCTGATACAGGCCAGGATGCTGTTGGCCTTCTTGGGCACCTGGGCACACTGCCGGCTCATGTCCAGGCGAGCGTCAACCAACACCCCCAGATCCTTTTCCTCTGCACAGCTTTCCAGCCACTCTGGTAATAAGTTCCCTCCTCATCAGAAAGCCTAATGAGAGGCTGCCTGTTTCCAAGCACCCATGATGGAGCAGACACCTCTTCATCTGCGTGGGTGTAGATGGTGGGGAAAGGGACGAAGGGACAGTGCCGGTGGGTCACAGGGCCTGTGGCCATTTGGGTAGCTGCAGTGTGGGAACTGCGTACGGACTGGTGGGTAGGGTCTCTCATGCAGGTGCTTTAGAGAGGAATTGACTCTACTGTTTCCACAATCTGGATAACCTCCATCTGAGATTCTTTTGATGTTTTCACGTATAAAGTCAGTGAGCTTCTTAGGTCTCACTGCCTTCTATTCAGTGTTTTGAGTATTTCTTGCATCTTTGTCTTATCACTTGTGAATATGGTAGGCAAAACGCCACCCCTGCCCTCATGGTATAACATGTAGTTGTTGTCCACTTGCCAATGTTTTTTGACTTTTCTTGTTCCTGAATTTGTCTGTAGGTGTGCACCCATGGATCTGGTCCAGTACATGACACATTTTAAAAAATATTAAATAAATCACAAAGGACTGCCATAAGTACACCCCTTTCATCCCACCTCCTTTTGAAAAAGTGATGAGAGTGAAAAAGAGTAGAGGAAAAAAAAACGCTCTGCAACCAACCCAGAGTGAGAGGAAATAAATTAGGGCATATGCTCATCCTGAATTTGAATGTTCAACAAGAGGAACTAGTACAAGATGTAGAAAAGAACTAGGAGGTGTAGAAGTAGGTCTCATTTAAAAGTACATTCCAGACAAAAATACCTCCCAAGTTTCATGTCAGCCTTGTAGTTTTCCCCTTAAAAAAGAAATCAAGCAAGCAATAGTTATTTAATAACAGAGAATGACCCATTTTGGAAATAAAATTAATATGAAAGTGTTCTTCTGAGAACAGGAATAATTTTTATGAACTTTTCCCCACCATTTCAGGTATCAGTTCTATGATGAGCATTTCATACTTCTTTTTTTGACTCTCTCTCTGCATATCTCACAGAATCTGAACAATTTTTCTGGTGTTTGGGCTTCTTTTAGGGCTGAGACCTGCTTGATTATGTAGTCGGTATTGAGTTCCCATTAAAAAGTCTTCCACATTACATGTATTATTTTCAGAACAAATTTCCACACATTCTTCCCTTTAAACAAGATGTAGTCGCAGATCTTCAGAACTTCAGAAATGTTTGGATTAAATAAAACATGGCGCAAGTCCAGGGAAGTTGATGACGTAGACCTAGGAGAGATCCTGATTTAGCATGCTCAGATTTTAAATGGTGACATTGGAGATGCTGTTCAGTGAAAAGCAGCAAAAAAAATGTGTATAACGATTGACTTTTAGAAGAGAATGGCCTCATGAAACCTGCCAAGGGATTAATAAGACTGATTGACTTCGTCATATACTGATCTGTTACAGCAAGCTATTTGTCAGTTTTGCAGAAAATATGCTAGCACCAAATGTTATTCCAATACATCACTTGCAGTAGGCTGTTTTCCAAAATAGAAGTACAATTAATCATTATTAGCATAAAGAAGCTGCTGATATTGTACATTAATAATATGATGTTAATGTTAATAAAACAATCACTGTAATGTTGATCTATTGAGTGCAATGTGGTGAATATATCGTGCCTTGCATAAGCAATGGCTTTAAATGGATTTATCAATTTGTGTGTACAGTACACTATTTGGGGATAAAACCAATGTGATTAAAGAATGGAAAAAGTTTTCCTGAGATGAGATTTTCGGCATTGTCCTTTACCTTCTTTCCAAAAGACAAGAGAGGGGCTCTGTGTACAAGGAACAGCCACAGACTCGACTTTGGTAGAAATGTTAAAGGACAATTAGCAATAAGAAACAGTGCAACTGTATCATGTGTCTTTGCTGTACAATAATGCAATATTCCTCATAATAACTTGAATAATTTACCTAGAACTGTTTATAAGGAGGATCCTGAATAAAACTATTATTTGATTTTTTTTAACATTTATCTTTACCTTTCTCTAGCAGCTATGTCCTTCTCCCTGATTAGCCTGAGTGTACAAATGCTTCTAGTCCCTGCACAACCACTCTTTTTATCTAAAAACAGGTTTTCTGAACACCGATAATTTCAAAACTGCTTCCATGGACATTTGTCTTCGTAAAACGTTACTCAAACACCAATAGCCCCAGTCCTAAAAGACAAGTGCTGAGGCATAAGCGATACCAAAGCAAGCTTGTTGAAATAAAACATTTAGCAGAACATTTGCCATTCATTTAAAATCGTTTTCAGCGGTCTTATTTCTATGACACTGCTGTGACTCATCATTATCACACGTGTGATTTAATGATATTAAATGATGTTGAAGCTTTAGTCTAAGCATGGACCCTTAATCAAATCCACAGATTCAAGAAGAGACACAGATGGGGCTGAAGGGACCTAAGGTGGAAATAGCAGAGACACCCAACTTTCTACTTAGCCAGTTGTAAGGGACTGGGTTTTGTTTGCTGAATAGTTTCTTTAAACCTCATATTTAAAATGGTTCCTTTCCCTTTTTCTCCCCACTCAGGCTTATGATTTCTTTTCAGGTAAATATAGACAAACTGTATATTCTAAAAACTCAGAGCAATAGTGGAAAAACAAAAAAAAAAGGTGGGTGGGTTTTGTTTTAGCAGCTTATCCTTTGGTAATAAGGTTGAGAAATAGGATTTATCAGATAAGCTCTTGTAGGCTTGTATTTGATGGCTGGGTTGCACATGACATGGAAAGATTTGACAGTTTTTTTAGTAATCAGGTTTGTCATAATTTTGTGGAAGGATTTGCGGTCTCTGGCCGCGATATTGATGAGTGCTATAGATGCCAAAGGGCTCTGGCTTTGCATCTATTACACACAGAGACAATGTTTGGTTTTGAAATAATTTCTGTGCTTCATGCATAATCTCATGACATGGAGAGGATTGGAAGTTCAAAAGCCTGTATTCTCTTTCATCGCTTTTATTACAGGCCAGAAATTTTCTTTAGCCAAAAGATTCCGTAAAGCATAGTAGAGTCCGGGGATAAAAATACCGTGACAAATTAATCAATATTCTCCGAGGTTTTCTAACATACTTTGAAAAGAAAGAAAGAAAGAAAGAAAGAAAGAAAGAAAGAAAGAAAGAAAGAAAGAAAGAAAGAAAGAAAGAAAGAAAGAAAGAAAGAAAGAAAGAAAGAAAGAAAGAAAGAAAGAAAGAAAGAAAGAAAGAAAGAAAGAAAGAAAGAAAGAAAGAAAAAGAAAATTAATTAGCTGATGGGTCAGATCAGGAATACCATATAAATATGTCTGTTTAAATCTCAGTCCTTGGACAGCAGTGGTTTCTGCTGCAAAATACAATAATATGTCATTCAGTGACATTTTGAAAAGTGCTGGATGGAAAGCAGTCCCTGTGCTTTTGCCAGATTTTATTTTATGTAGGCCTATTTCTGATTTTGCTGACTATATATTAAGCAGTGTTGACAGATAAATACTGATGTTTTATTTTCGTGGAGATTATAGAGTGACATGCTCTAAAGTCTGGTGAAGTAGATTACTTAAACCACTATTACTTCTAGTGGATTTTTATTATTATTTGGATTTTCCAGAATCATCATCTTGCATCTGCTGTCCTTTCCCTTCTGTCAACTCTGGCAAAACTCATAGCCAGGTGACTGGTCTGAAAAATGTAAGTTTTACACTTTGTAGGCTACCGTTTCACTCCAGCTTCATGCTCATGAAAAACGGAGGAGTTTGGGTCATGCCTTTGGGCCATTGACGCTGTTCTGCAACCACTGCACAGCAGCACAACAGAGAGATTAGTTCTTGCTGCATTTTCCTGCAGTGAATGAAATTGCTACATGGCTTGACCCCTACCCTTCATCAAGTCATCTTGGGTATAAAAAAATAATTAGTTGTTACAAACTAATGTTATTTGCCCTTCTAGAGGCAGGTCAGATGTGATAATCCATTTATCCACAGGCGTTCGTTTAAAACCCCCATACCTTGGCAGAGCCAGACCCCCTTTGAGAAAGCCGGTTTTGCAAGTGGCATCATTATTGCCTTTTGCTTGTGTTTGTCCTTCCTGATTCTACCTGGGAAGAGAAACAATCATGCCAAAATACTATGATAAAACTTTTCCCTATCTTCCCTTTGGTGGAAACGTTAGCATTCTGATTAAAGCCTCCAGCTGAAATAGCTTTCAACCAAACGGATAAACATTTGAAACGTTTTTATCTGGTTAAGGAAGCTTTGACATAAATTTCAATAAGGAAAAGACAAAGCTCTAAATCTGTGCTTGTGTCTGTTGTAATCACAAAAACAATTTCCCTTCCAAGTCCCTGGTAACCAAAGTTGTGCAGCCACCTTCTGTGGCTCTGTCTGTAACAGAACCCTGATCCCACAGGTGGCTGTGTGGGTATTTTGTGATTTTTAATGGCACTTTTTCTGAGCTCAGTTAAATTGATGGCTTATGACTATATTGTCCCTTCCATCAAAGACTTGGTATTCAAGGACTATGCTGAAGGACTTGCCTCTAAACCAGAGAGTTATATAGAGCCAGAAAAATGGTAAATACAATAGCAGATGGTTTATATCAGCTTGACAGCATCGTTTTTGGCCAGCACCCAAAACGACAAACTTCTGAGTTGAAAGTTTGAGCTGTTGTTGTTTGAAGTTAGGAGCCGGGGCTCGGGAAGCTGTAATGCTCTGTAGCTGATCCACACGTACGTGGCAGGAACATCTAACGTGAGGTTAAAGCAGTGCTCCAGGCAGGTCAGTGTCAAAATAAGGTGAAGAATGATCTGTGAAAGCAGCATAGATTCAGCTAAGGAGATGGGAATGGTATTTTAAAATAAATACCAGCGTGCAAAATAAAAGGAGTGGAATGATCATGTAGAAATGCCTAGAGAAGCTTCATTTACACAAGTCTTTTGAGGAAAGACTGGATAGAGACTTCAACTATGGTTAGAGACTTCAACTTTTACAGAAATTATTTTTCACTTCCTACCAAAGGATTAAAATATTTTAAGCAGCCAATGTGCATGAGTTGTTTGGGTTAGAAGTTTTTACAAGAATACCCATGAGCAGATTAGATCATTATAACTTATTGATGACCTCTCTGACGGAGACTTTCTGAAATTTCAGTTCACCACAAATATAGAAAATAAAACCAGTGTGTTCAAAAACAACATATGCAGAAAAGAAAAGTAATCCCCTTTTCCTGCAAGAACAAGTCTTGCAAAGGCATTAAAACGTTCTGAATCAAGTCAGCAATTCAAAATCAGGGTTTGTGTATTAGCTAGTAATTATTACTGCATCAACAACAACTACATCTTGGTTTTACTATCTTTCAGCACTTGTCATGCACCGACAGAAAAATGTCCCTGAAATTTCTCAGCTGCCACAGAAGCAGCACTGTCTATTCCCTCCCTTCAGAAAGACCAGGCTGTTAGAAACTAATAGGCTCCTTCAGGAATTGGAGATTTCCCTCTCATCTCAGGTGTGTTCCTTCATTCCCCCAAAGGAGGGTTTTCTTGTGTTCTGCAAATATGTAATGTCCTTGTAAAAGACATTTTGCTGTACAGCTGAAGCAAACTACCTCAAAGAAAATTGAAGAAAGAAAAGTGGCTTAATTTTCTTTTCCTCATGCAAGTCCATCATGGGGTTTAATGGTCCAGCAGAGAACCTGGAAAATGAAGACCAGTCAAGCTCCCCACACAGGAGGAACTGTAAAGGTACCTTTTAATTTCCTTCTTTAAATTCCACATTGCAGCCATGGGCTGAATGAAATCTTCACTTGATCTAAAAATATATGGGTTTAAGAGTCCCATGGGTGGTGTGATCAAAAGACGAAGATACTGCCCACATAATTTCCTACTACACTTTTGATGTGTAAACTGATGGGCTTTAATTATAGCAACATGGAGTGCTGCTTGTCTCAAGGTGGACCCTTGGACTTTTTTTGACTGTCACATAAAACAAATACTGAATTTTGAATAAAGGCATTCTCTGAGGATACCTTGAGATCTTACTGCTCAAAGGAGGATCCAGTTTCAAGATCCTTGTGTGGGATACTGCTAGCCACATCTTCTGAAAAGAAGGGAATTTCCTCTTCCACTACTTTTGTTCTTTATCCTTGCCAAGTGCTTGGTACCATAAAGGAGAAATATCTTTTGCTTAAGTTTTCCACCAAAACTATTTTACCTGGTTAGGTAATAAAATCAGTAGACGAGAAACCCAGGTTCAAATGAAATATATTTAGGAAGGGAATGGGCAGTCTCAGATTTATGAGTGAAGCTGCATTTTCAGTGAAAAATTAGGACTTTGTCTTCAATTCTGAGGCACTCTGTTGCCAAGTTTGCTCATACACACCTCATCACCAATACTGTACCAAAAAGGAGGTCTACACTGAAGCCTCACTGTAGATGGAGGGGCCAACGAATGCTTGACATGTAATTCTGAAGCAGTATCTCTGCATCCTTAAAAACATGGTATTTAGGTTCTGATAAGAAATTGCCAGGTTTCTACATATTTTTGAAAAGCACAAATTTTCACCTGTACAAATCTTTTCTTTCAAAAATCTTTTCTGTTGCTGTTTGGATTTCACCTACTTTTAATTTTGTGAAAATGTCTTACAGTATAAATAAGTAACAAGCTACGTGGGATTTTAAAATTTTCATATCTTCCAGTTCAAGTATTGTTGTTTTGCTCCCAAAGGGAAATTCTGTCTTCCCTGCAGCATTTGAGGACGTTTGTACAGAACACAGCCAAAGACAACTCTCTCTTCTTTTTTTTTTTTTTTTTTTCAGGAGGCCAGGGTGTTAGGGGACTTTCTCACATATACATTCTTGAATTTTTCACATATGCAGCTAACCATGAACTGAGCAGTTTCATCCTCCCAGGTTTGGAGCAGCACATGCTCCACGCTGCAGTGAAATCAATTGCTTTCCCAGGGCAGCAAAGTGGTATTAAAGTTTCTAACTGGGCACAATATCACCTTTCAGCAAGATAATCTCCAGCCTTTCTCTGAAGTCCACTCTGTAATATGATTTGTATTTTGCTTCTCTCTTGTGAACAGTGCTCTGAGCTAATACTAATTGGATCTGGCTTTTATTTTCTAGCTCTGCCACTGAGCAGGTTACACCACCCCTTTGCCTACTTCCCCTCTATTCATTCTCTACTTTGCCTGCTTTGTCTGCCGGCTCTTCAACGTATCTGCACAAATCACAGCGTAACAGAACCATGATCTCAAATGTAATCATGAGGCACGGCCATCAGGATAGCAAAGAATTAAAAATTAATTACAAGCAATAATTTTTTCTTGGGTGAAACAGATTAAGCCCAGCTTGTCTTCCACTGCTCAATAAGAGACAACCTAAAACGCAAAGAGACAAACCAGTAAAGCTAACATTTACAGTTCCACAGCAGAAATGTAACATTTTTGTTTTCAACTGCATAAGCAAATAAAGACCAAATTAGCACTTCCTGTTTGAAATAGGAATATCCCTTGTACTGGTGCCGTTACCAGAGTTTACTGCCCTGTACCCTGGAGTTGGAGTGGGAAGCGATGGTTTGTTAAGGCTGTTAGAACATGTATTACACTGCTGGATTTGTGAATTCATTGTGTTAGAATTAACTCCACCTCTGTAAAAGCCCCTTCTCTCTTCTTTTTTATTCTTTTCTCTTTTTTCTTTTTTTTTTTTTAATAGTTAGCCAGCAATTAATTTTTTAATCAAGATTCAGAAACAGTGTCATTACTGGCTCAGGTCTAATAATGAGCGTTATATGACTACCAGGGAAAGTGGGTGTTTGCCTGCCTTTTTGTTCTTTCCCATTCACATTTGCCAGGTTAATATTGTGTATGCAAATTTTCATTTGGACGACATTAATGTACAATCCTAAAGTTAAAACGCCAGAATATTTTGAATTCCAGTAATCCTCAACTGTACCAAATACAATAGGCTTTCTCATTATATATTAACTAATTATCTCTGTGCAACACTCTAGGTGAATTTCGACACAAGCACTCTAATAATGTAATTAAAAATGTATAAAGGAATTAAAAATGAATTAAAAGGAGATCATACAAAAACTTTCAAATTTGGACTAAATTAAACGACTAGGTTTAAGCCCCTCAGTTTTAAAGGACCTGCAGTCAGTAGATTAAGAATGTTGGGATGCCACTAAGACCTCATGCAAAATAGCATAAGCTTCAAATCAAGCAAAAACAAAAAAATCTCAAAATCTCCTGGGGTCTCATTCTCTTAAGAACCACCTTTACCTTGCAAATAGAAAGACTGTGCAAATAAATTTTGCCACCAGTAACTATCATCCCCATTTAATAGACATTTGAAGGTGGTAAGAGAGAAGATACATTGAAAATCTTGAAGCTGAATCTGAGTCCTGGGGCAGGTGGGGGCTCAGTTGTTGATCTGCCCCAGTTTTGATTGTCAGCACTCATCGAGGACCTGTTGACTCTGGCTCTTGCTCATGCAACCAGGCAGACGCCCAGCAAAGCTGACCCTGTCCATCCCTCGCATTGTTTCCAGCTCTCCTCCAAACAATCCCCAGCCCAGGCATGCTCCATGCTTCCACAAAAGTGTGAAGTTATAGTTCGTCCTGCCATTTATACAGACTTCCTGGCGATTTTCGGCAGCACATGGAGCAGGGGCAGCTCTGGTGCCTCTCATGTCCTGGGGGCAGTGATGGGGAGTGCAGGCAAAGCATCCCAGACTCTCCCCCGCTGCCTGCACATCCTTGGCAGCAGGTGTGGATGGAGGCACAGAGGTCACTTTGACCTGGAGGCACATTTAATGCCAGGGGAGGCCACCAGGAGAGCGATAGCTGCCTGCCTTGACATTGATTGCTAAGGACACCTAGCTGCATAGGAAAGGCTCTGGGAAGTAAAATAATTAAATTAGGACAGGTCAACTAAAATAAGTATCTATTTTTGTAATCACAATATTATCAAGTGTATTCCTCAAGTAAACACAGCCACCAGCTTCCGTTAAGGCTCCTTTAGTAATCTGCGATAGGTCAGACACATCCATTCTGGAAAAAACCCTACCAAGCTATTTTTTAGTTCTGCCAGACATCTGTCTCAGGGCTATATACTTCCCTTCAGTGCTGTGTGTGACTGTTTTCTGAGCTGGGGACAGTAAATGACCTAAGCCAGCAACATCACGTAAAGACCAAGTGTACAGGCAGTGGAATTTACTGAGAAACTGGCAATAATACCAAACAAACATCTGTAACAAAACATCAAAGTCAAAATGCACTCGAAGTGATGTGTTCATGGAGAACAACGTGGATAATATAGAATATTATTTATCACACTGGACATCTTCATTTTTGCTATTGCTGCTCCCTTCCTCCAGGTATCTCTATGGATCCAGCTGGTTATTGTTTGTTTGTTTGTTTGTTTTTAGGTTGTTTGTTGTTTGGGGTTTTTTGAGCAAGATAACAGGACGCTTACGCCTCCTTTTGAGAATGTTAATAAATGAAAAATCTCTCTGTAAAAGTCATATTCCTGAAGGTCTGGCAGAGGAAATGACCCAAACATCATGCAGACAGGAGGGACTTAAAATATCCCGAATCCAAGAAAAGCCTTCTGAAGCCACTTGGACATGTAGGGTTTAAAAATGATGATAAAAACTCTGTTGCCCTATGCAATCACATATACATATATATTCAAAGTATTTCTTTAAACTAGTTCTCCCTGTTTACTTAGTTTAGTGTGTTAATTAGTGGTTATGAGGATTTCATATGTTTGAGCTCAGGGTGATATCCAACAAAGGATTTCCTAGCTAAGGGCACTGCAAGGAAAATGCCTTCCTCGGGCTCCTGTGAGGTTGAGGCCAATCCCTACCACCTCTGGCAAGAGGGAAGGCAGAGCTGTGAGCAGAAACCCCGATAAATTCAGGACAAGTTCTTTCAATATGAAGGGCTGCTTTGCCACCAACTACTTTTTTTCTCCTATAGGTTTTATTCAATGCATAGTTCACCATACAAACTGAATCACAGAATCATAGAATCATGGAATAGTTTGGGTTGGAAGGGACCACAAGGATCATCTAGTTCTAACCCCCCTGCCATGGACAGGGACACCCTCCACTAGGTCAGATTGCCCAAAGCCCCATCCAACCTGGCCTTGAACACTGCCAGGGATGGGACCTCAACAACTTCTCTGGGCACCCTGTGCCAGTGCCTCACCAACCTGTGCCAGGGCCTCACTACCCTCACACTAAAGAATTTCTTTTGAACACCCAGTCTAAATCTCCCCTCTTTTAGTTTATACCCCTTACCCCTTGTCCTGTCACTGCACTCCCTAAGAAACAGCCCCTCGCCAGCTTTCCTGTAGGTCCCCTTTAGGTATTGGAAGGCTGAATGCTAATATTTTCAACAGGAAAAAGGAAGCATTAAGAAAACATGTGCTTTGGACAGCAATTTTAAAAGGCTTTAAGTACTTAAAGCCAAAAAAAACTCATGGAGCTGCACAGGGTGATAAGTTACTCTTGACTGTGTCTGGATCCCAGATTTGTTCAGGACCCAGATGGGATCAGACCCTGCACTCTCATTTCTCCTCTCACCTCCAACGTAGCTGGTGGCTGCAGCCTGAGAGAGTCTCACGGGGAGATTTCTCCAGTTTTGGTGTCATGGTGCACCTAGTTGGGTTGGGAACAATGTGATAGACTTGATTAGTAATCTGCTTTGAAGGAAAATATACAGACACCAGCTCCAGAATACTTATGGCAAGTCAGTACTTCTCTTAGCAGATGTCTTTCTGTGGAGACTGACCCCAGTGTGGACTCATTGCTAGCTGTCCCTCAGCAGTGTTTCTGGTCTGGACGTTGGTAGCCAGCCCTTCATGCACAGCTTTTCCTACTTGCATTCTCTTCATGGACTCCATGACTCCTTTTATACTTTCTTGCCTACTTAGACAGACTTCTGGGCATACAAAGTACAAGTCATTTAATAGACAGCAGATAGACTCCTAGCCTTAGAGGATCTGTCCCAGATACGTAAGAATATCCTCATGTTTTTCACCCCAAGGAGAAAAGCCCCACAAGTACTCTGAGATCACTCCCTAATGGTAAAATGATCCTGTCTCAGGCTTGATTTTCCATTTTAGCTGCTAAAGAGTGCTCCAGATGGGAAAGCATTGAAAAACTGGCTTACTTAGAATAATGACAGTGATAATGAGACCTTGCCTCACCTAGAGGAGAATGCCCCAATGTAAAGATGTCAGAGAAACAAGCAGTGAGATCTGGAGCAATTTTACGTTATATACACACACACGATGACCTTTAAAGTCTTTGCCCACCAGGGAGAAGTAGCTCCCTTATGTAGCTAAGCAAGCAGGGAAAACATATGAACCTGAAGAATTATTTCCTCTGGAAATAGCTAATATATTACTGGCAAAATAGACCCACCACGTTTCAGAACATTATTCTGACCATGTTCACAGTTTCTAGCTAAGTTAAAAATCAGCCTGCCATGCATTAAAACAAAATGTGAGACAGATCTCCGTCAAGAAAAGAGTGGTGTTATTGTGCAGGCAAAATTGAACCTGCTTTGAAGATGATAAAACTGACTGAAGCACGGAGTGGTTTGGCAAGCCTTACACAGCCCTCTGTCCAAGTGTAAGACCTATGATAAAACTTGAAAGAAGAAAAGGGGTTACGACAGAGGGGCTTTTTTCTGCGCCAAACTTCATACACCGACAGTACAGACATCTGCACGCGAACTAATCCCTGAAATTAATGGCTAGTAAGCAGTGTCACTCTTACAATTCGCTGACCTATTTTAAATGTCTGCTTTAGGCTAACTGAACTGATCCCAAAAAAATGTTTCTGTCAACTCCAAAGGTGCTTATAACAGTACATGCTGTGATACAGCTCACGCCAAAGCTTTACGGCCTTGTTACAACGCCTACCAATCGCAGACAGTTCAAGGTCAGGATTTTCCCAGACTGTCTGTAGGTTTCTTTTACTTGGTTGGTTTGGAAGTACAAGTTCTTCACTAATACACCTTTACATTCTGCATTTGGGTGCTACAGATCATTTTGCTCCCATAAAAATCTAATCTGCCAAACCACTGTTGTGTATGTTATATATGAAAATAAGTTATTATGAAGCTGTGCAGAATATTTTGGCGTCTAAAAAATAAATAGATCTGCAAAAGAATGTAAGCGGTGTAAGAAGTATCAGTAAAATGTTAAACTAAGAGAAGATATGTTTGTATGTTCTGGCAATGATGAGGAAAGAATAGAATCTTGCGTTACCAGAAGCAAAATAGTTCCAAGCATGAAATATCAAAAAAGCACATGCAGATATTAGAGTGTGGAGATATGAAAAACGAACGTAGATGGAGACCTGAGAGTGATCAGGAGTACAAATGTAAGTGGGATCTCTGTTATTAGCTGTGATCAAATCTGGGCGATATGTCTGAGCAAAGGAGCAGCAGACAAGAAGCCAAGTCTGCAGGAGCTGGCTCAGCCAGACAAGGAGGAAGGGTAAAGAAGAAAAACAAACAGAGATGGAAGAAACCACACTAAAGCAGAATTTCTAGGAAAAATCTTTAGAATAGCTGCAAATATTTGTAACTTTATATTTATATAAATATTCATTTTGAACTTGAGTGTATAGTTGCTGGGTGACTTTACAGGATGAACACTGCCCTTTCCATAGCAGGACTCTGTCTCCCTCTGATGCTAGGTTACATGTGAGTTTGTGACAGGCATGCTCCCAGCATGGGGCACTTCTTCCTTTCTCCCATGAAACAGCATTTCATGATTTCACATCCCAAGTTCTCTGCTTGCAGATGAGTCACGATTATGCAAAGATATTGAACCTGCTGCTTACAACTTTTGTTTGTACACCAAGCATCATTTCAACTTTATTGCTCCCATTTGCTTTCTATCTCTAATAACAGGCCTGCCTACAAAACCCACAGAATCCTTTAAAACACACAGTTCATTAGTTCTGTTTTGAAAAGCATTGTAAACACTGAAAATCCATCTCAGACATAGATGTCTGGAATTGATAATGCGATTATGGTTCATTCTAGGGCAGGGGGAATCATAAAACATACTAGTGTGGAACTTGGGTCCCTGTATCCTGAAATGTTAAGAAAACTCTTGGATAAAGTGCCATTAATTAAATGTGGTTTCCATTTTACTTTCTCTGTAGAAGGCTCTTAGAAGCAATACTGTTTATCCTGGTATTAGTAGGATTTTTCCTCTTTTCAGCTTTAGAAGCAATGCAGTTTGTATTGGATTACAACCTCAGAAGAGCAGTACTGCTTCAGTGTAACATAAGAAATTGTTTTCTACTGCTTGCTGCATAGTTTTCTATAGGTTTCTACATACTACCGTGTATTTGATGCATGTGCTCCTGGCTTGGGATACAAGAGAGGTGCAGAACTAATTTAGGCCGTGCTGAGTTAACAAACCTAGGGGGAATTCATTCATTAAATACATCATTTCCAAACTGTTGGTAGTTTACCTGTGTAAAATGCAACCTTTGTGCTTTGTCATTTTGGAGAATGAGTCTAAGACAAAATTAGCCTTAACTGTATTTGCTGTTAGTAACGCTTTTTCTTTCTAACATTACTGGAGAAGCAGGAAAAGACTGCTAACATGACCAAGGAGAAATTTATTTTTAGATATGGAAGAGCTACATATATAAGCTATACATATAAGCTTGCACACTCCTGTGTCTGTTTACCTTTCCAGCTACCTGTACTAATGCCTTTTTAAGCCATTAAGTATTTATAATGAAATTTTAAAAAGAGATGGAGTTCACAGAGATATTAAATTCTTTCTGATTTTGTAAGAGCCAGAAGCTGGAGGAGAGAGAGGATATTAATGCCGGCACTGAGAATAAAGGTAAGTTCACCCTTTATTAGACATCAGAGAATCCAGATGGGTGTTAAAAGCCAGCCTCATGAGCTCAGCTGCTCTTCATGCACTCTTCACTGACATAGGAAAGTACACATTTTAGCCTGACCTTGTTACAGTCAAATTAATATTCAATGAGGGGAATAAATCTCTGGCTTTAGCTAATTCAGCACTTGTACACCTGCAGAGGCGATGTGCAGAGCCCGCTCACCGCTCGCCCTTGCCCAGGACTAAATGGGAGTCCCCCCGGGGTACTGCTCCAGACCCTGGGCTTTCCCCCAGGGAGATTTCCACTCAGGAGAGATGTTGAACGAGACTCAGAGTGGCTTTGGTTTACTGATAAATTTGTTTAAATTGAAGTATCTGAAAGCAACTTTAAAGCTCTTCTACACACTTTATCATCTTTGGCTACTTACTGCCTTCATGTGAATAATCTTAAGCAAACTGACTAAATTGATGTCATTTCAGTACTAAAATGGTGTCAAAAATCTCTCTTGAGCACTTCAGAAGCTGTTGGTTGCTTTTCCACATGCCTTGCAGCGAAGAATATAGACTCTGTCTGTATTTCAGTACGAAGAAGTGTTTAATGCCCCTTTTCACATTAACATATTTATATCTACTCATGATATAGGGCTGTCACAGAAATAAGCGGCTGGTCTCTATCCATGGTATTAAGTGCAAGGCTGCCAGGAGGGGCAACCATGTCCTGGGGGGCACCAAGCCCGGCATTGCCAGCCGGGCCAGGGACGGGATGGTCCCACTCTGTCCTGCGCTGGGGCGGCCTCACCTCCAGTGCTGGGGGCAGGGTTGGGTGCCACAGCACAGAAAGGGCATAAAACTGTTGGGGAGTGTCCAGAAGGAGGGAACAAAGGTGGGGAAGGGTCTGGAGGGGCAGGCGTGTGAGGAGAGGCTGAAGGCCCTGAGCTTGTTCAGCCTGGAGAAGTGGAGGCTGAGGGCAGAGCTCATGGGGCCTCCAGCTTCCTCCCGAGGGGGAGCCAAGGGGCAGGCGCTGATCTCCTCCCTCTGGGGCCCAGCGACAGAACCCCAGGGAACGGCCTGGAGCTGCCCCAGGGGAGGGTTAGGGTGGGGATCAGGAAAAGGTTCTTCCCCCAGAGGGTGGTGGGGCCCTGGCACAGGCTCCCCAGGGCAGTGGTCACCGCCCCGAGCTGGGCTGAGTTCAAGCAGCGTCTGGCCAACGCTCGCAGCCATCTGCTCTGGTTGGGCTGGTGCTGTGTGGGGCCAGGGGTTGGGCTGATGGTCCTTAGGGGGCCCTTCCAACTCAGGGTATTCTATGAGCCTATGATTCTATGAAGTGCTACGTTCCCAGCGAGTCAGTGTGTCTTACAACAGTCTCAAAACAGCCAAACGGGGTGTGTCTGGCTTTCTGGGATGAGTAGTAAGGGTCCATGAGTTTGGACGCTCATTAACTTCCCAGGATTGCTCAAATTTTCCTGCAGATTAAACAGTCTTGCTAAATGGGGAAACAATTATCATTGTTTGATCATTTGGTTATTATCTCACTAACCATCTGTATGGAGTAATTGATTGTAAGGTACGGTACAAAGAAATACATCTCATCAGGCTTTCTGGAAAAATGGTGTCATTAGAAAAATGAGTTTTATTGTCTCAGCTCATATGGTATTGATCAACACTCTTCTTAGTAAAATAAATACAACATGGTAAAAGTTGCTATCAATCTATGCCTAGAAAAGACAAATGAATAGTCAGCAGGGAGAGCAAATTGCAAGCACATTTAAGTAACAAGACACAGCAGGACATGCTATTGTTAGGGTAGACACCCTGAAGTGTCTTAATGTGATTATAATGTGGCTTCCTGAAACAAAACAATTATAACTATCTTAGAAAAAAAGATATTATTATCAATATTCTGCAGGGTTAACTGAAAGCCAAGCAATTAAATTTTTATTTTGCAACCTATACCTACAGCTTTAAAAGGCATTTCCAAAGATGGCTTGTCAAAAAACCTTTGTTTTTGGTAGTGGTATTCAGTGTGTTACAGGCCCATTGGAAAATAAAGCTAGTCCCTAGGATTACCACAGACACAGAGGTCAATGCAACTAAAATTTAATTTCATAACACACTGTTAAAAATTTATATGTAAATTCTTTTTTGCTCAGTTAGTTAGTTAACGAATTGAATGTTCCTTCATGATACAGCCATAAAGTTTAAAAAGAGATTGGATGTATTATGAAAGTTATTTAGAGCTTGCTTTCAAGATGCAAAAAAAACCCCCACTTATCTGAATATAATAATTTTGTTCCCCAAGGTGCACTTGTGTTCTATTCTGCGCTGCTAGTGAGGGGGGAAATGCAAAAAAAAAAAAGTATGCATCATTTTCATTCAATGAGCATTTATCTTATGTAGAAATCTAATTTATTACTCTTGAGGGCATAGCATTTACTTCCCATGGTACAGATACTGTTTAACCTCTTCACTAACAACCTCAGATGGGACAGAGTGCACCCTCAGCAGCTCTGCAGATGACACAAAACTAGGAGGAGTGGCTGACAGACCAATGGCCATGCTGCCATCCAGCAGGACCTGGACATGCTGGAGAAATGGGCTGACAGGAACTTCATGAAGTTCATCAAGGGGATGTGTAAAGTCCTGCATCTGGGGAGGACCAATCCTGCGCACCAGTACATACTAGCATCAACCAGCTGGAAGGCTGTTTGGCAGGGAAGGCCCTGCAGGGCCTGAAGTCCTGGTGGACACCAAACCAGCAATGTGCCTTTGCAGCAAAGGTGGACAATGACATCCTGGGCTGTACTATGCAGGATGCTGACAGCAGGTCAAGGGAGGGTATCCTTCCCCTCTGCTCAGCACTCAGGAGACATAGCTGGAGTGTGGGGTCTAGTGCTGATCTCCCCAGTACAGAAAGACAAGGACATACTGGAGCAAGTCCAGCAAAGAGCTGTGAAGATGACTGAGGGATTGGAGAAAGAGGATCATTCAGACAAAGGTTCATCCCAATGGTGCCCAGCGAATGGCCAAGAGCCAAGAAGCACAGGGTGAAATACAGGAGATTCTGCTTAAACATAAGAGAAGGTGGTTAAGCACAGGATCAGGTTGCCCAGAGAGACTGTGGAGTCTCCATCTTTGGAAATACTCAAAGCTCAGCCTGCTCTGCCTGCCATGCTCAAGCAGGATTTGGACTAGACTGTCTCCGGAGGTGCCTCCAAACTCAGCCCTTCGGTGATTCTGATGTGACAAAGAAAATGAACCCCTTGAATGTCCTGATTTCCAGGCTAGAAAAATGTTTTGTGTGAAGTCTACCCCGGGGCAAGGTGTTTCCACTTTTCCCTGCATGTCTAATGGCATTACACACAGTGTTTGCAACGAAGCAATGGCACGGTGATCTAAGTCTTTTCGGTTTCCACTGGTAGTATGTGTAGTTTTGCTTTTTTGTTCCTTCCAGGTTAACTTCACCTGTTCAAGGTCTTGTCTGTTTTGTGAGACTTCTTTATGGGTGGATCTCTGTTACTGAACATATCATATATACTTAAAAGAATAACTAAAGCCAATAATTCAATATCCACAACCTTTATTCTGGCAATTTTGCTTAAATTTTATGTTCAAATCTGTCAGGGAAGGTTTTAAAATGCATCTGTGAATCATTTTTAGTTGAATATTTACTTTATGTGTTTATATATTTAAGCACCTTTTCATTAAAGAAAACCAAGACAACTAAACTTGCTGGATCACTTTTTACTAATAAATTTTTAAAGCCTACATTCCAAGAAATTGCTGGGAGCCTTAACTCCTCCTTTACCACCAACAGGGACTAACCGAGCATTCATTTTCAAAACCTTACCAGATAAATTAAATTCACACGTGGGATTTCAGGTATTAATATCTACACAAAGATGTTCTTGAAGTTGGCAGGCACGCAGCAACAAAATGAAGCTGACACGAGTTCAAAATGACCAATGAGTTAAAATTTAGAGAAAATAATAAGACAACTTATTTGCAGAGACCGTCTATGCTGCTGTTTAGATTTTTCACAGCAGGTTACTTATCAACCTAATAGAAATGCTGATATGCACAACCTTAACTCCTGTATCACCCAGGCACTGCTCTAATCTAATTGATTTGTGGTTGTTTCCTTGGATAAAGATATAAAGTGGATGTGCTTTCCAAAACATCTTCAGTTCTTCTTGAGGACAAAGAGGCTGTCCCAGAGGTACCTGTGATTACATGACTCAAACAGATTTTTATGATTTTTGTGGGCCTGTTAGACGACAGTGCATCATATTTTACACCAGCTGAACTGCAACCCTCTGAATAATGACAGTACTTTCAGCTGGTACTACCCTTCCCTGACCTCTGTGGGCAAGAAGGTGTTCCCGCGTTTACTCGCTTTTTAAGTTAACACTGCAGTAGCAGCAATTTTTATGAACTATGTCAGCTAATTATTTTGTCTTGTGTTTTTCAATTATCTAAATTAGCATACAGCATTTGCTGCAACGGGCACGTCATACTGCATTTTCTCCTCAAGTTCTTGTTTTCCAAATGACAAAAAAATAGTACCGGCTATGAATTTTCTTCCTTTTCATTCAGCTTCATTATGCTGAGAACAATGATCCATTATATTGAAGGCAGAATGGAAACAAAACCAGAACAAAGTAGTAAATCTAACAACAAATAACTGTACTAAAATATATATGTTTTTGCTGTGGCTAAGATTTCCTCATCAGTGTGAAGACAATTTTGGTCATGGTCCATCAGTCTTTCCTTTGTTCAAACTCTGTTTCACCTGGGGTCTGGGCAGGCAGCTTTTTTTCATCCTGGAGAAGGAGTGGTAGCACTGCATTGCTGTTCCAACTGCCCGGAGATATTTCAGATGTAGGATGTAGTCCTACAGCCCACTTTTTAGCAGATATAGTTAAAGCACAGACTTTAAAGATCTATCTGTTCATTAGGAGCTCCTCCAGCTTCACTAACCTGGACTGTATTAACCGGGAATGTGATGGAGCAGCTCTGCACTCATCCTGCACCACTAATCCTACACAACCATGGCAGGTTTCTTCTTCTTTGCCCTGGAAGAGTGGGATGGGGATTTGCCAGTGGACAGGGATCGCTTCTGGCAGGTACTAGCACGCACAAGCTGGTGTTGTTGATACTATCTTTTGGGCTGAGTTGTAGTAGGATGTGTAATTTCCAGATCTGAAAAATACATAGACTGTCGTAGGTGGATTTAGCAATCGCTCTGTGAATGTGGACATGGTGGGAAGGGTCATGGTGTGAATACAGTTTCATGGTGGGGACTACCCAGGCAGTAATGTCTTGCTTATGCATTTGGTTCTTTCTGTCATTTTGGGTTTCCTGAATTGAATGTATGATTTGAAGCCAAAAGATATTTTTTAGTTAGTGTTACTTTCTGTGGCAAAAAGATATTTTATAGTCAGTGTTACTTTCTGTAGCAAACATTTATGAAAGTCTGAAACTTGATACACAAATATTTGAACATTTTCCCACATCCGTATGGTGAATCACTTATATAAATACATTCTGCAGTCTTAGCAAGTAAGGATCCGTTTCAGTAAATCCCCCTTTTAGAAAATCTCTGTCATTCTCTGATCAACTTTCCCTTTTTACTTTTTACCCATATGTACACAGCAAAGTTCAGTAAATAATAAGTTCAGGAATGTAACTAGAAAAATAGTTTCCAAAATCATTTTTAAACATTCTTAATCATAACCAAGCAAGAATCATAATCAATTTGTCTTATGGAATTTTTCATTAAACTGATTTTTATTTGTAAAACACATTCTTGTTTGCTTCCCCTTTGAAAATGTTTGAAATGAGACGCTTAAGGGCAATCAATAATTTAAGCCACAAAAAATGGTTCCACTCATCACTTGCTAGGAATAAGGTTATTAATTTATTTTTATTTTTTTCCTTTTTTTTTTTTTTGAGTGAAGGTTGTTAGAAGTGATAGGCCCGGACTGAATATGGCTGAGAGATGTTTCTATTTGACAGTATCTGTGCTGCAGAAAGGAATCACATTCAAATGTTTGGGGATCAAAGGAAGTGAGTGCAATCACATAAGCCCTAAATTGGATTGTTATGGCTTGTTTTATTTACGTAAACATTGGTAAAGGAATCAAACCACTGCAATTGAAATATCTCTTTTGAAGGGCTACCTTGCAGAAGTAACAGCAGATTATAGGGATGGCAAGGGATAAAACTCTACACCTGCTCATGTAGTGCTTGGTGGCAGTGAAGGAAGGAAACAAGTAATATCCTAGGCTGAAAAGCAATGCTGCAAAGACAGAAGTCATCAGTCTAAAGAAATGTACTGCTCAATTATAATGATCAAGTATGATTTGCTCTGGGAGCGTACAGAGGTTTGATATGATCCCCTTGTCAAAATAATCACAATCTACCATGGCCATTGCTCTTACACAGTTCCTTAATGACAAGGTGAAGAGACCCAACCTCTAATTTAGACCTATAGTACGTGTAGAAATGACAGCAAATGACAGTAGATCTGATTAAACAGATTGTCAGACGGTCAGATGAAGCCCAAGGATACCGCAAGTATTGGTCAACAGCAGTAACAGGATGCTCGATGGTGCTAAGTTCCTTTGCAACCAGTGTGTAATTTCTGTTGCATGCTTACATCAGTTTCACATCGCAGTAGATGAGAGTCATCATAAACATGTTAAAAACCACAAACTTTGTGATTGTCTTACTACTGAATTCAGAGCCCTGCAAGAAAAGATGTTTTCTCCCAACCTCTGAGAGCAAATCTGTTTCTCAGCAGTCGTTTTTTGGGTCTCTGGGAACACTGTGGAGCACAGGTCGCCTGAAAACAGATGGTCTGTGTGTTGAGTGATGGCACGGACAGCATCAGTGAAGTCCTGATCTCATGACCATCCCAGTTTCTCCAGCTTTCAATTTTAAGTGTGGGGTTTTTTTGTTTATCTGTTTGCTGCAGTGAAGTTGAACAGTGTGGTTAGCAATCATCAGTACTGTCTGCTCTACAGAAATAAAAGTACATACAGTCTAATTTTGCTGTTACAGCTTGGTAATAGTACATCTTGCGCTTTATTTGATAGCAGATTTATTTTTGCAGGAGACAAACAACCATCTCTGTCCTAGGTACAGCCAACACCTTCACTTAGTCCATGAATTTCCAGATGCCTTCTTTAATCTCTGATGCATTTTGGGTGAAGGTCTGGAAGATTTTTGGTGATGGCCTGTTCATTACTCACATTTGTATCAGAAAGTTGTGTATGAACTGGCACTATTTGAAAGAACACATGGGGCAGGGGGTAAGCAGATCTTGGCTCCATGCCCCAGATGTACCACAAGTGCAAGATTTTCAATAATTCACTCTCTTCCTCACTATATCCCAAATCATCCATTAGCATCTGTAGGAGCGCTTTGCCAGTTAAAGGTCTTCAGATTCTGGTCTTGCCAGTGAATCTGCTGCAAGACTGTATGTCCTCAGTGGATTTGCTTTTCATCAGGATAGCCTGTCTGACAATTTGGGTCTTGCCTAGATAAGATAAGATATCTATCTCCCTTTTTATGGTCTTGGCTCGTGGTATAACAAATAGCTGGTGGGGATAGGACAAACAACTTCACGTGTGATAGGATTTCTCTTCTTTTCACCATCTACCACACATACCAGAAAAGCATCAGAAATATACTAAAATGTTTATAGGACAAGACTAGGACAATATTTCATCATTACCACAGTCTGTGCCATCGGGCAGGGGCAGGAGTGAAGCATTGCCCCGCACTCTGTGACAGCAGCAGGTAGACAGTAGGAAGACATTGTCAGAGAGATTAGGCTCTGGCTCTGACCCCTCCTGATAGTGTTGTAATCTGCTGAGGAATTTTCCCCTGGAATCTAAGCACCAATTTGTTTTAAAATCTATCACTGTCACTGAGAAACTGCAAAGTAGCAACAGCCACCATTACCTCCTGACCCTGCAGTATTTTGTTCTTGCTGCTGGTGGAGTCAGACATCTGAACCACAAAACACTCAGCAGCTGGCAAACAACAGCCTTGCATTCAGAAAAACTTTCTTAAAATCCATATAATATTTTCCAACTTTTACGTTTGGTTTTATAAAACAACTTCATGCATTCATAGAAAATGAATGAGCAGTGGGTTGGGCAGTCATTGGCCTGGACTCTAGAAAAAAATAAATTAAAGTCTCAAATCCATCCCCCTATCTGCAAAAAGATAGAAGAAATGAGATAACAGCAGGTTCCTTAGTCTTCTCTGCTTAATTTGCAAATATTTGGGGTGAGGAACTGTATCCTCAAGCATACATGCAGTGCTTTTAACTCTTAGAGCACCTTTAAATTCTGCATGTGACAGCCCTAGGTCTCCCAGGGGACCACAGAAACACTGTTTGGAATAGATGCCGTCTGTACAGTGTTGCTTTACGTGTATTTGTATCCAAACATCTCCATGGGCTTTCAGGTCTTTTTGGAGGCTTGCTCTGAAGCCATGGGCAAACACCACGGGTGGCTGCCGTGGTGGTCTGGCTGCCTCAACTGGGGGCCACACCCGTGGGTGAGGGCTTCCAGGTGCCTTCAGGACCTGAGAACCAGAGGCAACTGTGTAGGAATCCTGCAAGAAAAGGTTGGTTTGGAGGTTTTTCTGTGAAAAGCAAAGAGTACAGCGATTGTTTTTGTCAACTCTTTCTCAAGAGTTTTCGGACTATTTTTGCAGACTGAAGTGTTTGATTGTTCAAATAATCTTTTGATAAAGAAGGAGGCATTTTCAAGAGACTATAACTAGGCTGACTTTGCTCTGCCAAACTCAATGAGACCATCTGCCATTGACTTTCAAGACATCCCTGTGAGGCTGAACATACTTTTAAAACCCCTCTTCTTCATTGTGTTTCCATTGACTGTCAAAATCCTAACTGCCTATTCCACAATCCTAACAGTTACTGATGTCTAAGAAAAACAGCGTAAAAAAAAATCCACTTAAAATTATATCTGGGAGCTTTACACGTGAATAAAAGACAACTGATATTTACTACTATAAAGTGATATATGTGCATTTTAATGGCTCAAGGACCAGCTGAAAACCTCTGATTTGGTTTAGGACATGCTTACGAGAAAATGTAATTTTATTTCAACTTTATAAATTACCCATTCCCTTCACAACCAAATCAGTAATTTAACTTAAATGTTCTAGATTAACCTCATAAAATGTTTCTGAATATATGTAATTTTCCTGCACTTTGAGTATTTTTATTGCCAGCAGTAATGCAGCCTCAAATATTTAACCACTCCAAGAGTAACTTTTGACAGTCAGCAATACCAGAACATTTATTAGCATTTATATTTTAATAAAATTGGATGCATTAATATTGTCTTTAGTGAGAACAATGTGGCCAAGAATAATAACATCTTTATTCCTTGCATGTGGCTTGGGAGTCTATATTTAACATTGCTCTGTTTTCTGATCTGTTTTGAAAGCCAAGCTTGCAAAACCATAAGTATTTTTTTCATACTATGGTAAAAAAATATTACATCATTTAATCTCACTGAAAATAACTCAGTAATGGCAATTGATTATTGCTGCTAATATTGCATCTTGTGATACTGAGCTGTGGTTAAGCAGAGGGTTGCAATTTCATAGAGTACCAAAGTAGAAACTCGGCTCACCCCAGCCAAAGGTATTCACCTACTAGTCTTACAGACCTGGTGAAGACATAGAAAGGTTTTCTAGATTTCCAGGCAATGCCTGCAAAATAAATTTCACACTCTAACTTATTTTTTACGTCAGCAGCTTAGTGTAAAAGAAAGGAGGTCTATATAAAACTGCAGAGTAATAATCATAGTCAAACAATTTGTACATCCATCCATCCATCCATCCATCCATCCATCCATCCATCATCTGTTAACTCATTTTCTTCTCTACTGTAGATCTGTAACAAGTGGTTAAGAAATAAAATTCCCAGCCATTGCCAAGTATTTCAGGAAGGGTGGTCAGCACACCTGAAACACATTTACCATCTGAAACACAATTGACTTTATTAATGTTAAACAGATAGCAGAAGAGGTGGTCTGGAATGATGCTGTTTAATGCTTGAAATAAGGAAAAAGCTATGAAAATTATTGTTTGTTGCAGGACTTAAAGTAAAAAGCATTGACTCGTGAACAAAACACTGCTGTGAACCTTGTCACGGGCCATTTTATAGTTTACTCTGAGGGCTGATCCTGGAAAACACAGCTTTGGTGATGTGTGTATACCTGCAAGGTGTAAAACAATGAAGACGGAAAAATGATAATGAAAGCAAATGTTGTTTTATGCTCAATCTCCTGCCAGCTGCCTGAGGCTGGTATTAGCGGTGAAATGTAGCACCAGACCTCATCTCCAAGCTCCCAGACACATACATGTCACCTACTCCGTTATTACCCAAATCCATGGTCACTCTGCCTACCACTGAGTCACAAAACCAACCAAACAGACCCTCCTCAGTATTTAGTTGTATATAAATGCTAGGTTAAAACAAGAAAAAATAAAGGGCTTTCCCAACTAATTGCACCAAATGGAGGAGCTCCATGTGTGTTGACTGAGGACAGAAACACAAACTCCAGCTCCAGGTCTTCAGGGTTTTATTGGGTCTGTTTAATAAGTGCAGAATCCCTTCTTTCTCTCTCCTGCTCAGACTTAATTTCTTGTTTGAGGCAAGGAGGGCTGAAATACAATAGTTCCTGTATTAGGTGGCCTCAAGACGCTCACCTTCAGCCCTCAGGGCTTGACAGCCAGACGGCTGGGTACTCCCCATGCTCAGCATCCCCTCACTCATTCCCATGCCTTATCTCCATCTGCATTCATCCACCTGGTTTCATAACACATAAAAGAGACCAAGAATTTCTCATCCTTATAATGCAACACTGCATTTCTCATTTTGAAAGATTTTCCCTTAAAACCAGGATTTACAGGATTTTGTAAATTAACAGGCAGGAGGCAACTGTTTCTGTACACTTTCTCTGAAGCTGAATTTTTTAAGAATCTTTTTCCATATGTCAAAAAGATTCCAGAAAAGTCTAATGAAATGCAAGCAATTTCTAATTAATGTGCAGTAGGTTAACTTCAAGTAATTCCTGGTCTAATAGTGCCTATGAGCACTCCTGAGAAATTACAGAGGGTTTTTTTCAGTAGAAATGTGAAATAGTAGCTGCTCTATAAAACCCCCTAATATCCAGAACTTCCCACCTCATTTGTTTAAAACCTGGTAGTTTTATGGTTTGTCTGTATCGTTCCTGAAATGGGACTAATAAGAGGAAATGAGATGACTTGTCCACAGTTTCAGCATAAAAAAAAAAAGTCTTATCCTTGTTACAACCATCTACCACCATCACGTGCCTTTAAAAGATACAACAACAAATTAATCAAGAGCAAACACAAGTCTCTTCTGCCCAAGGGTTCTGTGTAAAAGGGTAAATAATCAAAAGGAATGCTACAGCTGATTTATATTTCTTTATGATGATCAAAGGCAAATGGACTCCAATTCAGCAAGGAATATAAATGCTGTCTCAAAACTCACTTTTTCTGCTGCAGAAAAAAATTGAAAAGCCTTCTTCACTGAGCTATATCTAGTTTAAAATCCATTAGCTAATACTGCATGCCCTAAGGTTAAAAAAGGAGCAAAAATCCAGTGGTGGACTAGACATTTCAGATAGGTTTTTATGCATCCCCCAAGTTTTATGTATCCTTCTTGCTTCCTAGCTGGAGATGAATAGATTTTGATGTATCTGACTTGTTTAAATAATTGTCGTTGTTGCAAAGTTTCTCATACAGTCAGATAATGAATTGTGTTTCTCTATTAAAAATGAAGAAATATGCATAAAACCAAAACAAAACCCACAAAACCAAACAAACCAAACCTACCCTGAAATGCGTGATTGCTCTGGCGTCTTTTGGGTGGTGGGAGAGAAGACAGGAGACCTTCACCTCCATGGGGTACCCACTGAGCCCCCCATTGGAGCGACTCTGGGATGGATCCACGGGCACAGTAAGGGGAGCACACATGGGTTGCTCACCATGATGGGGGGATTAGATTGTAGATTAAACAGACTAGAAAACAGAGAGGAAATTATCAGCCAGCATAGCTCTAGCGAAGCCAAAAAGTTCTTTTATAGAAGTCAGTGATTTTTATGGTTTTTAGATTTTGGGGGCGGTGGAAGGATGCTACTAAACCTGATGATTAGAGGAAAATAAAACTGGTGAGATGGAAAGGTACATATTCCTCAGTGCTGGCTGTTGGCTAGTTTTAAAACTTTTATTACCAAGAAAACAAAGCCAAAATATTTCATAAAAGTTTCTACAACTGTTTCAAAAAGTTGAACAGTATACCAAATCTGTCACTATTTTACACTTCTAAGCTGTGTGCTGTTAATTTTTTTCTACTTTCTGTATTCTTTTCTGCCTTATTTAACCTTAAGCACCCAGAACCCAAAATTTTGTATCAACATTTTTTCCTAGGATCTCAAAGTCCTCTCTTCCTTGCAAGCTTCACATTGCACAGTAGCCTGCAGCATCTTGCAAGGCAATGTTCTACTCTAAAACCTTTTTACAGATTTTGAATAACATTATTTTTAAATAGCACAAAACTATTTAAAGGAGGATAGGAATCATAAGAATACTCTTACTTAGTTTTTAAGCACTTTGGCAAAGGAATTGCTTTTCTCTGATTTTATATCACCACTAATAAAGGGATTATTTTGGTTTAGAAAGGCGGTGTTGTGAGGTTGTATGAAGCAACCTGGCTGATATGTGACTCAAATCTTGATGTTTTTCAGTGATGCATTGAAAATAGTGTATTTTATAATGAATAGTCTTTTGGCAGGAAGCAAAAATATTGTCATTCTGGAAAAAGAAAATAATCTTTCCTTGATTTCCAAAGGGGCACAAACAAGGCACTTGACTAAAAATGTATGGATGTTCACGTAAGGTCAATGGAAAGAATCATACTGATGACAGTGATCAAGAAAAATAAAGCTGTACATTCTGTGTGAAAAAAAAATACAGAATGGTATGCATGTCCTCTCCACCTGAGTATCAAGCTAGGAGTTCATCTACATAAAAAACTCAACTAGTTGTTTGATGACTAAAATGCCACTATATTCACTGGACAAGAAATGATCCTGAGTAAGGTCAAGAGACCTTCAAAGTTAGGGCTTCATATTATGAGACTCCTCACCACAAGGTTCTGTTGTCAGTCCATCCTTTTTTAAGATGGTGACATTTTCAGAAGTCACTACATTGCCCTAATTCTGCTCCCATCAAAATCAATAGGTAATTCATTTGGAATGGAAGGAGACCAAGGCAAATGCTGGGACCTCCTGAAAAATCTCATCTGCAATGTGTGTGGAGGTTTCCAAGAAATATCAGTGGATCAGAGACTTAATTTGGTTTGAAACCTTCAAGCAAAGCATTATGCAAGTGAAATTTATGTTCACAAATGTATTACACGTTTAAAATTCCTGCATGCATGGGGAAGTACGGTAACCATCCGGGTTGGACTACCACAGTTTCAGCTCTAGTGCTCAGCTGCCAGTTGCACTGTGAATATTTAATCAAGTGTACTATTGTTTAAAGTGCTTCATTTAAATTCTTCAATTAATTAAAAAAAATAATAAAAAACCCTCTTACAGAATTATTCTGCCTTTGCCAAGAATAATTAAAACAATTTAGCAGAAAGAACCTACTAATTTTCTGTGTTCAGCATTCTTAATTTACCATAAAGCTTGATGTTCCTATATGAAGCAAATTGCTGATATATCTACTTTATTTTACTTTTGGGTGGATGAAATCTAGAACACTTTACTCACATCATCTCTGATCTTTCTGGGTTTTTCTGTCATCCTTACTCTTTCTCTGCTTCTTAAGGAGAACACCATCAAAACACCTTATTGTGCACAATATATACTTTTAAACAGATCAATTTCTCCATCAGATGTTAATTGATTCATCTTTTCTCACTTTTACTGTTGCTGCTTTATGTACAAAGAAAATAGGAACAGTGATCCGATGTGGAAAAATATATTATTATTTAGACAATGTGTTAGCAGATACAAATATACGAAAACGGTAGGTATTTCGTATTGCTGGTCTCACTTTCTAACTGCAGGATGTATTCTAATTTCAAGTGGGAGCTCTGAAATGCAGATCTGTGTCTGTTTGGGATACACTAAGGGTGAAAGGTGGTATCTGCTAATCCAGAAGGAGCACTATCTGAAGAAATGGTGACTGATATTCAAGGGGAGAGAGTTTCCCATAAGAGAGGAGTTACTTTACCTTCCTTTTAGTCTGTGCCTTCTCAAATTATTCCTGACATGTTTGCAACTGTATTTTTAAATAATACATAAACTACTTGAAATCAATGTTGAAGACTCCTATTGATTGCAAGGACCTTATATCTCATCTACACCCTGATTTCTTTCAATCCCCTTCCCAAAAATGTCTCATGCCACAAATCTCAGGAGCATGAGCTGTGGCCAGCAAAGGGATGCCACACCTTTCATTGGAAAATGCCATAGACCTAGTAATCCTCTGAGGCTTTTGGACATATTTCCACCCTACCCAAAGAAAAATGGTCTTCATTGGCAATAATTCTGCAATTATGAAATGAAATAAAGCTTTTAAAAATAGTAAGCATATTAAACACATTTTAAAAGTACATAGGACCTTGTCCATGTAAAAACTCTTGTTGCTTATGGACAACTATTTATTAGATTCCTAAGATTTAATATTTTTCTAATTATTTATTTATTATTATTTCTGACCTTTTAGATCTCCTTTTGGTTGGACAGCTTAGCCTCATTGTCAGTCCAATCCTTCAACAATTTACAGACAGTACAGTAGGCTCCCTTATCAAAATGATAAGAAAAACCCCAACTCATTATTTTGTATCTAGTCAAGTTCTTCTTAAAAAAAACCCCAGTTTTTCTCCTTTTGTACTTGGTTCATTTCAAAGAGAGTGGAGGTTTCTGCCTACAAACCTTTCAGCTTCCTTAAGGTAATTTGACATCATATTAGAACTGCAAGATGGAAAAAAGAAAATGGGTTCAAGAGCATCATTGAAGAAAGTGTCATGCAATCAAGAATCGATCTCTCTTCCCTAAGACCTGATCAGCTAAACATTCTTCTTCATTTGCCTAGCTTATTGGTACAATGCTGACAACCTACAGCCTCCTCCTACTTCAGAAGAATTCTGCAATACCTGAGCAGAATTCCCTTTCCTGCAATTTAAGCTCATTACTTCTGGTCCTACTCTCTGTGGACACAATAATTTACTTATTTATTTCTTAATTCTGAAGTCCATCCTAAAGGTTAAAGAAACGTTTGACCTCGACCTGATTGCTCTATCCCAGGCTTTGGAGCAGGAATGGGGACGTAAATAGGCTGCACACTCAGCAAAATGGAGATGCCATAGGCCTTTTTCTAGAGAAACTACCTACCAAAGGCCGTCACAACAAAATAACCTAAGGCAGATTTTATGGAGGTATGTTATGAGTGTAAAACACCCCCAGAGACTGAATGCGTGTGTTTTATCATTGTGCTTGGGAAAATATAACGATCCTGGAGCCTATTTTCTCTGGCTGCAGACAAACACTTTTAGCCCTTGCCACAATATCCTGGGTATTAATCCTTTAATTTATTCACTGCTAAAGCATATCTGGTTCATCCCCTTCCATCCCAGATCCCTCCCTGCCTCAGTATATTTTGAGATGCCATAAAATTTCTTGTGGTGTTTATTTTTTGTTTATGTAACTTTTGGTAATATCATTTGTTGTATGTTTGTGAGAAAAAGCCACCTGCTCCTGCTGGGGAATAGGCTGATGCATGGATGACAGATCCTAGAGAAAATCTTGCGGAAGATAAAAGTACTAATAGCTTCCAACATATTGCCTGCTACTTCTTGTTCATAATAAGATACAGTGACTCTGGGGCCAGGACTCAGAAATTCACAGATAGGAAGTGTAATCTTTTAGCATACAAAACATCAAGTTGTTAAACAGAAAAATTCTGCTTACAAATATTTCCGTGCTGGGAAAGATGAGTTTGCAGTTAATGTATTGAGGCTAGGAGACTGGGGTTTAATCCTCCATACCATAGACTTGCAGTATAGTTTTAAGTAAATAATTTATCTCCCTATGCATAAATTTTACACCTGCAGCTTAGGGGATAGTAACGATTCTTTATCCACATGCTTTGCATCCTCCCTGCCCCATGTCTGAACATTTTATAGATGTTCTCGGTTACTATGCTGCTACCCCAAATACTAACCTCTAGGTACTGCAACCAGCAGCACGTAGACATTCCTATAAACAGCAGTTCTCAAACACAATACAGTGATCATGAGGTCCGTTCTCATCAAAGTCATTATACGGTAAGAATGAATCGAGCCGAATAACATTAAAAATTACCAAAGGGAGGGGAAGATTGTTGAATATGTTCACATTAAGTGTCTTAAGATGAGTAGTTTAGGTGTTTGAGGAGACTGCAATGTCATCTGGAGGTACGTGGAGGACATTCAGATACTCAGACATTCAGAGTAGAGCAGAGCTTGGCTCCCGCAGTGCGTTTTTAAGTGCTTAAAACAAGTTGGGGGCTGGACAGTTCAGCCAAGGCTTTCTGTAATCTACATAACAATAAAAACAATATACAGAATTGCAAAATTTTAGCCCCTGTCAGCATCTTCTGCCGAAATTGAACTGTAATACAACGACTGAGATCTCTCTGTAGGCAAAAGAACCACACAGGACGCGAATGCTTTCCCTCGGCGGGATCTTGAGGTACGCCACCCTCACCAGTCAGCTTCAAAGGTTTCAGACTAATTTGTGGGACACAGAGCAATATCGTGACACAGCAACACAGCCAAAGCTGACCGAAGCTCTTGTATGGCAGGAAACGCTGGCAAGGGCAGTTTGGGCAAGAGGGGGAGTGAGAGCGGGTCCGGGAGGGGAATGTTATCCCCGGGGCCTCGGGTCGCTCTGCAGAGCCATGTGGTTTCATGGCGGTGCAGTGCTGTTTCTCTGGGGTTTTTTCCACACGTGGTTTACTCGCTCACACCCTGCATGCTGGCAGTCTCGGGGGAACTCAAATTTTAGAGGAAAGCTGGGGTATCAACACATTACACTTTCCCCCAGACGCAGCCTCGCTCGGGAGATTTTCTCCAAAACCCTAATCTGGATTTGCTCGAGGGCTTTAGCAGAATAGATCTGCTGGGGGAAACGTTGTAGGGGGAGGATTTAATCACTTAGCCTTCAAACTGGGCTGCTTTTGTGTTCGGAAAGGGAGATGTGTATCTGCACACAGATATACTGCAGGCTTCGGAGAGAGACGTAATCATTATTCTTAACAGGAGAACTGGTAATAGATCTAACAAAAAAGTGTTGTCTGTGGATCAGCTTTACTATCAATAAGGTGAATTTTTGCTAGCTGTACGTGCTATGTTAAATTCCCAAAACACTTAAAAGGGGTTTCTTATTATTATTTTTTTTTTTTCTGAATTTGAAAATGGGCCTCTAATACTTGCAAATTCTTAAACATTTATGGGTAAACTTATGAATCTGCAAGCACTTGCAGATTTCCCACGGGAGTTTGAATTCCTATATTAAACCTCATCTGGTAACTGCAAGTGTCAAAATTATTTCTACTCTGCTGAATCAGCCTAAGCTTGTCATTGCATCCAAGAGAAGTGGAAAATTAAAGTGAATTTCATTGCTTCATAGCTTGCTACATGAAAAGGCATGTAGAAATGAACAGCACATATGAAATTAAAATTTTGAATTAGATTAATATATGTTCTCTGGAGAGTGTCCTGTACCATCAGGCAGGCAGATGCAGACTTCCTCAGTAACTGTTATCATTTATTGATTTATTTTCTTAAAATACTTTGGAAAAAAAAATCGCAGGTTGTGATGGTGCTTCCAGTTGAATGTTTTCCTAATGTTTCTAATGAGAAACTGTCCCATTCAGCAAGGGGGGGAAGGGGGAGATGGTACACCCAGTGCCACAGTGAAAAAGAGAATCTTAATCCCTGTGGGTACAATGAGATCCAGCAGAGAAACTCTCATCCCACCTAAATTTTTTGTTAAATGAACTAGATCTTTTTGTCTGTGCACTGCTGTTTTCCAGACAGAAACAGTGAAATGCCAGAAAAAGAGTGAAAACTAGGGAAGCTCCTTTTCACGCCACCTTGTAATTATTGGTGATTCCTCTCTCCCAAGCTGGTAAAACGCCTTAAGATCTTACGTGAGTGAAAAGAAAGGTATTAATGTAAATTTAATTCATTCATTCAAAAATGCATGCACCTAGAAGTGCTTTTGGGGAATCACAAAGCTTGAAAGAGTTAGAATATCAAATATTCCATTATTTGTGCTTCTGACATTTTGTGTATATGTTAATATTTTATTCCTCATACCTTCTTCTCTCCTCTTATCTCTTTTTTCCAGTCCCTCTGATGAATGTGGGTGAAATAAAATGCATTTTAAAGTGTTGTGAAGTTTCCACAATGATCCCTACCTCTGACCATCCCTTGGGAGGCTGCTTTTGTGTGTGTGTGTGTGTTCAGTAGTAGGAACAGGAAAGGAAAAAACATTTCTCAGCGTTGTTTTGGAGCTTCTTTTCCCCTCCCTGCTCCCCGGAGCCAGCTTGTACTGTGCCCTATCTTTTCTTTCTCACTTGCCCTGATTCTCCTGTCATTTATGTTGGTTTACACTAGTCCAAGGAGGTTGATTTTGGTGTACTTGCTCTGATTTCAGCTTATTTGCCTTATATCCATGGATGTGGGAAAAGCTCTGCACAAGCTCAGGGCTTGGTTAGCTTTAAGTAGATTATTTATGCCAGTCCACATTCTTCTGATGTAGAAAAGATATTAGTCCCTCATACTAGGAGTACTCTTGTACTTTCAGGGAAAAAAGAGTGTTTTCGATACTCCTTTTTTATCCTTTATTCCCTGAATATTTGTATGAAAAATGTCTTGGGGAAGACTCTGATCATTCCATCTTTTGTCTTTGTGCCTCACTTAGTAATCTCTGTTCCTTCCATGTTCAGCCCAGGACTCAGAGAGACTCTGAAGGACTCACTGATGAAGCACCCCAGGTCTCCATTGGGGAAGGTTCTTTCTTCACGGCATTTCCAACAAGGAATACGTCTGGAATGCCAAACAGCGCTGACCACTTTCTCTCCTAAGGTAAATTGTTCAGGACTAGTTCCTGCTAGGAATAACTTGTGTTTTGGGTTCTCCATCAAAATGCCATCTTTAACTTTGACTTGATAATATGCTGCTATGTATTGTTCCTACAGCCCTAATAATGAGTAAGCTTTACAGAGAGGTCTGCTTCTACCAAGTAATCAAAGTTTTTGAGCAAACTTTTTGAAAAATGATTCCCTTAATTTACGCTCTTTAGCTACACTGAGGCATCTCATTGAATGGTCTCATTAAGTCCAAAAGAGGACATTGTTTACTCAGCATGACATTACATTAGACCTTTTATTTAGATGTTTGAATGTAGACACAAAGTTCTGACTGTGTGAATCACTTTTCCAAACCCCTGGTTTCACTGGTCCTGGGGATGATTTGGTTCTGGCATTTCGAAGACAAAATTTCTCAAGAATACATTTTACAGTCCTGCTGCACTCTCAGTTCCCAGGACTCACCAGCTGAGGTTGGAGGGAAGCTTGATTTCCAGCCTGACTTTTTTGCTCAAGAAAAAACCACATCTTTCAAGTAGTATAAAAGGACAGTAAAGAAACAACATTAACATGTTTTAGAAGACCAATTCATCCTGCTTTCTAATTCTCTCATTTTAGCACAGGCACACAGAGAACATATTTTTACCCATCTGGTTGATAGCCTCCTTCCTTTAAATTGGGTTCTTTTTTGCTTGTCTTGACTGGAAGTTTAGAAGAGTAGACTATATTTGCTTGAAAATTCCATTTAAATATGTAAGAGTTTTATCAGCAGAAAGCCTTCATTATTGGAAACACATGAATATGAGCTACTAGAGAGACTCAGAGAAAATGCAAGAGACAGAAGGTGAGGATTACCGTTACACTGCCTATCAGTGATGCTTAAAGGATGGGGAGGCTGGAGGAAATTTAAATAATGTTCTATCTTTGGCAGCATACATGCTGTGTAGGGATGGAGCAAAGGTGTGAGACTTAAAAGCACTACAAACCGATGCAGAAATGAAACCACCTTTCCTACTTAGTGTTTTATGGCTGCCCCTTTCCACTTCATTTTCTAGCCTGGCAAGGTAGATATTTTGTCATTTAAACCCATACGCATATAATACTGCTTACTGCCATTTTTGCCTTAGGCTTTGAGAGATGTTTAGCTTTTGTTTTCCTTGTTTCGTAATCAAAAGCAGAGCCACACCTTATATCATGGTATGTGGTGTGTTGGACATACATGCATGTATATATTAATCAGTTTGTAGTTTGTGAGATTTAGGGCAAAGGGACAGGGAGCAGACAGTGACTTTCTGGCCCCTCACTCTGGAAGAGGTAGGATTGCTAACCTCAAACAATTCTTTTAAAATCTGCAACTGATTTTTCCCTTATGTAAAATAAGGCAATGTGAGGCAAAACGATTATGCCTACAGACTATGAAGGCTCTGTATCCTATTATTATCAATATTTGTATGCGGTGTGGCCTTAAACTTACAAATATCAAATGGGATTTTTTCCTAAACAATTAGCATTGTTTTATTTCAACTACAACATCTGTTAGTTCCCTTTTGCTACTATTTTTTCCTTACTTTTTATGCTGCAGAGTCAGAGAAGAGAGCAATTAAATGACATAACATGCTTAATTTCATAACCTGGGGTAATTTCATGAAAAGTAAGAAAAAGAAAAATGAAGGTTGAACATCGGGACAGCAGGTAAAGAAGTATCATAAAAAAAAAATCCCCCAGGGTATCTCATCACTTGGGAGTCTTAAAACTCGTCTGAAAAATTGACTCAGTGTCTATTCTAGGAAACAACCCTGCTAGGTTACACAGGATGGGCTGGAAAAACCTCATCACTTTGTTTTCCTGTTGTTTGCTGTCTTGTTCTCTGAGACATGACCATGCAAGTTCTTTCTGTTTGCAACTGAGGTCTAGATAAGTGACATGGAAAATATCTTTCCTTTTTTTACAACCATTATTTCCAGCTTCCATCGAGCCCGTTACAGCTGCTGTGAAGACCCCAAGGCATGAGCAAGCTCAAGGGGTGGCTCAGAGCCAGCAGAGGGCAGAGACTGGAGAAATCCCTCCCTGTCTCCATACTGGGCAGAATATATTTCCTGATACTTTCTCGCTAGAGCATGTTGACTTCCAGAATTTGTGTTGAGAATATTTCTAACAAAAAGCTTTGTAACCACATCTCCATCTTGGTCATAGTAAATGATACAACAACAGCTGTTTCCACCCAATTAGTTGCATTTAATGGTGCCCAGAATGGGATGCAGAGGCAGTTCCTTAAAATGAAGATGTCAAAACTAATGGAGTGAACTATAGCAAGGTGTGATTAATTCTTTGGCAAACATTTTTCTTTATTAGGGTGCTAATTAGATTACTTTCTGAATTCTTAGTTAATAAAAATATTAATATTTGATATTTATCTACTGCCAGATACTAATAGCTGGCATGTCAAATAGAACTTTCCTAGAGCTGTATTTTATCTGTTTTTATTAGCTCTGAGCCTTGCCACAATCAGAGTGGGCTCAGACAGGCTTTATGCTGATTCAGCATTACACTATGTAGTATTCATAACAGGATTTATTAGTATGCCAGGGTACCAAGAAAATCAAAACCCACCACGAGCCGATTTCTGCCAAGGTGAGAACTTGGGCCTTTGGCTTTTGGTGCTGTTAATACGTGGCCCTTGTCTCATGTCCAAAGAGTTATAATAAATGGGTTATAATAAAGCTGGTGACTAGTAACTAGTGGGGTTCCCCAGGGCTCCATTTTAGGGCCAATTCTTTTTAACGTTTTCATAAATGACTTGGTTGTAGGACTAGAAGGTGTTCTGAGCAAGTTTGCAGGTGACACTAAGTTGGGAGGAGCTGTTGACTCCATTGAGGTCGGAGAGTCCTTGCAGAGAGATCTGGACAGATTAGGGAACTGGGCAGTCACCAACCGCATGAGGTTTAACAAGAGCAAGTGCCGGATTCTGCACCTGGGCAGGGGCAGCCCTGGCTGTACGTACAGAGTGGGGGGGAGACGCTGGAGAGCAGCCGTGCTAAGAGGGACTGGGGGGTGTGTTGATTGACAGCAAGTTGAACATGAGCCAACAGTGTGCCCAGGCTGCCAGGAAGGGCAACCATGTCCTGGGGAGCATCAAGCACGGCATTGCCAGCCGGGCCAGGGACGGGATGGTCCC
>VWZZ01000718.1:87298-119406 GCA_013399095.1 Psophia crepitans | reverse complement strand
GGTCACTGCCCTGAGCTTGGCTGAGTTCAGGAAGCATCTGGGCAACACTCTCAGTCATCTGCTCTGGTTGCGCTGGTCCTGTGTGGGGCCAGGCATTGGGCTAACTTTTCTGTCATCTGTGTCATAAGTTATGTCAATAAAATGTTTTCAAAAAATCCATATGCCAATGTTGTGTGGCAGCCAAGGAACCTATGAGTGCACGGAGATGTCAGCAGAAAGCGCATGCTTGTATTTAATCTCCTACAGGCTTACTACGAGCAAATACAACATTGGAATAATCTGTTCCATTGCTCCCATAATGTACTTTTTTTCTGACTGTGTCACATACCTTATAGCACCTTGGTATGCGTTTATAAGAACTATTACCACTCAGGAATAGCCTGAGCTTGACATTTATACTGTAACTGTTGTAAAAACCTGGGCAGGTATGATTGATTTATTCTTTTTTTTAAAAGGCAAGTATTTAAACACAGTTTGGAAACTGCTAGGGATGCCGAACAACATCTTTTGTATACGTTGCTCATGAACAAGACGAAAAAAGGTTGACATTTCCCACAATTTCTGGGAGTACCTTCATTAAGTAGGCACATCAGAACTGAACAGCAAAAGTGAAATAGAGGAGAACAGTAAAATTCAGAGACTATAAGAGCTAACAGTGTTTCATAATCATCACTGTACTATTCAAATTTTGTCTGGTAAAATTTTAACCTAAAAAAATGTTTATCTGAATCATCACTAGAGCAAATTCTTTCGTGTTGCTTACAAATTTCAGAAGCAGCAATGCATTCTCCAGTGTTAGCACCTAATAAACACTGAATATACTGATATTCATCTCTGTATATCATTAATGGTTTGGGTTTCTGTTTCGAGAAAAGACTTTTTTTTGTGGGGAAACGTCTTCTCCTACCTAGTTCTCTCTTTGTCACACAGATCTGTTTCACAAGTATATCATGTTTTGTCTAATCTGCAGTTTGTGTAGCTCACCATAGCTTAGATATCTGTTATTGACGATCTGATTTAGCTGTGAACTTCCAAGACAATATATGCAATTATATTTCATTATTCACATTTCTAAGAATGTTGAAGAGTTAATTCATTAATGATGATTGTTATACTAAAAATTAATATAATACCACCAGCTATACCTGAACACCTTTATTTTTATCTAGAAGGAAGAGAATCTGGGTGAGAACTTTCCTGTTCTAAGGAGTGAGGATATAAACATTTTCACAAAAATTTTTTTTTCACAAAGTTTTGCCATGTTTGATCTAAACCAGACTCTCCCTATTGCCTCGTCTGGTGTCAGTGGAATTATGCAAATATACCCCAAGCAAAGAAAGAGCTCATTATTTCTGAGAAGGAGAAAAGGAAAGGGATTTACTAATTTCGGTTCAAGCCAAGCCAAGACTGAGAATGCGTGTAGGTTTTCCTAGGTCATCCGATGGTCCTGTGGGGCATATTAAAGTGCCACTTTGTGAGAAATTGGAAAGCCATATATATATCTTGTGCTATTGATTCCCAAAATGGAGCCAGCCTTTTAAAAACAGACTGTGAAGCTGCAGCAATGACCAAAAATTCGAGTCGAACCTCCCATCGTGGCTGGGAGTTAAATGCCATTATTACGCTGTTGCTGGATGGAAGAGGGCTGAAGTGCAAAAAATCCAAAGTACATGTCAGTCCGGAATAATTAGGAGGATGAAAGCTGATGCCTTGATGCAGGAAACTGTGGTAGAACTAAAATCTGGTATTACTTGTCAGATGACAGACAATGGAAATAGTTCTGAGAGCAATTTAATGATAAACATTGGGGCCAGAAAAAATGTGGTTGATTGATGGCTTCCACAGCCATCTCTGCTCCTACACTGCTGAAAACCTTGAGTAACTACAGCGGGGTTTATGGAGCTAGTCTATCTCCGCTCTTGTGTCAGGGCAGAAACTGCAGGCCAGCGTCTGTAATGTAAATACAATCTGTTACGTGATGTATGATATACATAAGGAGAAACATCTGTTAAATATGATAACCTTAAATGGCTACAGACAGGACTTATAAACCTCATCTCAGACCTCAAAACTAAGAGCTGCATTAGCGGAGCAATCAAACCAAGTCCAGTGAGATCCACCGTAAAGGAGTAGGAGTCAGAGACCTAGCAGCCCGGGAGTGGCTTAGGAAGGGTCAGGACTGGTCCAAATCAGGAGAAAATGAAATAGCCCAAAAAAAAGAATGACAGGAACTAGCAATGGAGTGGGACAGGGAAGTCCTGGTGGAGAAACTCAGAGAAGGAAAGCAAAAACTTCTGGGAGGTGAAGGAAATGAAGGTCTTTCTCAGGGAAAAAAAAAAAAAAGAGGGCTTCAGTTAGTTTAGCTTTGTTGAGCAGAGAGAGAATAACTATGGCCAAATATTCACAGGAGAATGTGTGGTTTCAGCTACAAATAGTTCAGGTCCCTGAAAAGCTCAATTTTCTTGTACAGTACCTAATACGAGGAGATACTGTTCCAGCCATGCTTCTGGTTGATGCTGTCACTGCGTGAATGGTAAGGAAGGGAACAAATACAGGAAGAAGAGAATTAGCTGTGCTCTTAAATATAAAGCTTTGCTAATTTTTTGCTACTAAACAATACCAAGGCAAAATGCTGTTACTAAATTTCAATGAAATTTGGAATTCTTCTTTGGGAGAAAATTTCAACTGCTATTTTCTTTTTGAATCCAAGCTAAACATTGACAATTTTGACAAAATCAAATCATAGTATTAAAATATTTTTTAAAAATCAAGATCTATTTTTTTTAGGAGCATACTTAATCTTTAATTCTCTCATGATATTTGTACCAGGTTACACAATATAGTGTCATCTACTATTGGAACACCATCCTTTTAGCTGTTATAAAATACGATAACCTTTGTTCTGTTACTAAATTTATTAAGATGTGCAGTTTAGCATTTTTAAACACCAAGTTTTCTATATAAAATCATTTTCTGGCTGTTGTAATGAAACTGTTTAACACTGTGACACTCTGATTAAGGAAAAAAAAATAATCTTTCAGTGTAGTAATTAGAGGAACAGCTGCAATACTATGAAATAATTTTTTCTTTGATATTGAAAACAGCTGTTCCTGCTCAGCTCATGCATTATGTCATAATGTGGCATGTTGTGTCATGCTGTACCTATCACTGAGGTTTTAACTAACAATTTTCATATCACATTTATGGCAAACGACTGCACACAGTCATTTACAGTGGTTCTGTTGTTAAACTTTGGTAACCTGCTGACATTTGAGCCCTGATTTATACAGCTGAGGACCTGGCCTTTTCTTTTCATCCACAATAACCTCATTATTACTCTCCTAAATCAGCCAGAGGAAAAGGTAATGCAAGGAAGACGTTTGCCGATATAGCAGCATTCTTTATGTTGAGTTTTTAAATGATTTGATTTTGCACAAAGCTACATCCTCCTTGCACGCATTCATAATTAATGACAGTCGATTGCTCTTTTTTTATGCCAAGGTTATTTTGAACAGCACATTGGGTTCGAAAAGTTTCGGCAGAGAACTTTTATAAACACTCTTGGGTCACCGATGACAAGATCGCTGTATAATTCTAATACATTATCTTACAAGCTGTCCCTTGATGTCTCCACTATAGTCTAAACACTGTCTGCTTTGATTGCTTCTATTTACAAATGGTCTCCGCTGTTCCAAAGTTTAAATACCTTCTACATGTCTGGATTTAATTTATTCCAATAAATGAAACTTTTCAATAAAAGCTGCCCTTTGAGTTATAAACATACCAGGATAATCCAAAGTCAAACGAAGTTTTATGTGCGTGTTTCTGAGCACAGAACATCATCCATCAAACACAGCATAAGCTTGTAGGCCCACGGGGCGGTGGATCACCATCCCTGGGAGATATCAAGACCTGGCAGGCTAATTAGCCTCCCTTAGCAGGAGGGCTCAGAGGCTCTTCCCGCACAAGATTTGCAGCCATCCTGTAACAGGGAGAAGCGTACAGACACCCAGGAGAGTTCAGAGTGGTTTGATCGCTCAGTAGCTGCCGGGTGACTGATAGCCAACCCTCAAGTCCTGAGCAGCACCACCAGCCCCGCTCCTGCTCCACCTCCCCTGCCCAAGTGCCTTTTTCCTCAGCTTTTTTTATTCCCATGCTGCAGGAGCCCCAGTTCCTCAGTCCAAACCTAGGTGGTATTCTCTGCAATGTTGCTCCTTGATCATGGTAGAAATTTGAATGACTGAGCTTTTTTCTATCAACTACATGCCCAGAAGGTTGGATCTAACGAAGTCCAGCCCATGCCCTGTGCGGGGTGGAGTTGGAAGAATTGCATTTAGGAATAAAATAGTTTGAGGATCATTTTCTAAGTAAAATGTTTTGTGTTACCTGGATAAAATAATCCCAAAGGGAGCTTATTAGGCCAATCTTGCCATTTTCTAACAGCAAGAATGGCTAAAAGCTAGAGTAGATTACGGAAAATATAGATTTTCCATAAAGTAAAGGCTTTCAAATATGATTGAATTAATATCTACCAGTAATGCTTTCAGGACAGGTGACCCTGACTTGTGTTAGTGATGGACTGAATAGATGTGTCACATCTTTTCTTCCTTTTATTTACACTTTGACTTTTTTTTTTTTCATTTTTAATTCCAATTTCGACACTTAAATGAATTCCGGTGGGTCGCATTTTGAAACTTTTCAATAAGATGAAAAAAAATACACCTGTGTTTCTCTGGCTGTGCTGATAGTTTCTTCAAGTTGACTTGCACGACATTAGCTGAAAGGTACCTTTACAACAGAGCGAGCAAAATTTTCCAAGTCTTCTACACTTTTAAAAAGTAAGTCAACAAATGTAACCAGTATTATTAGATTTTCAATATGAGCAATTAAGAACTTGCCTATATGACAGAAAAAATACATCAGCCAAACTCACTTGATGGTTTCCAAGGTAGTTATGAGCTTTCCATTGAAACACCGTTGTGAAGTAAAGTGCCATTTGCTATGACATGACTTCAAACGTCATTTAAATTTTATGGACGTTGCCTTTTCCTGAGTGACCCATACCACGATCTGACTGTGAAGATTTAATGGTCAAATTCTTGCAACTGCTGTCACAGTAATGTGGCACCTTATTGCAAGTTGCAGTGCTGTTGACATGTTCATGGTTTCTTAGGGGACCATCACAGACACAGTTATACAGAGAACTTTGAAAGAATTTTTAAAATTTTATCATTTTGCCTGATGCACAGTGAACCACTGCTGATGGTTTCATCTGGATTGTATTTCTAGGTGACTGTTTTACTCTCTTGTTTGCTTGGGATACAATATCACATCTTGTGCCTTTTAAATTACAAATTGTATGTAAATAGGGATGCACGACTTCAGAGGGTTTTGAACTCACTACTTTTCTACTTGCCATGTTTCAGTTACTGAGCTCTAGATAATAATGAAAACAATATTGAAAATACTTTTTTTTTTTCTTTAGCTTAGGCAAAGTGAAAGACTTGGTCCTTTCCACAGTTTTCAGAAAAACGATCCCCTTGAATACCAGATGCCAGTTGCTGCGTCACAGCCCGTTACGCTGTGCACTGCGGGAGGTGAATGTAAGTGGGGATGGAGCACAAAGCCAGTCGTGCTCTAAACCAGAAATGCTCGAAGGAGTCAGGGTGTGCTGGGAATTGCATCTTCGGCATTTGTCTGATATCCTTTTCCTCTTTTCCAAGTGAAAAATTATTTTATCTTTCTGAAATCATTGCAATTAATTCCTATGCTGACTGCTTTCTCTGAGGAATTGTGCTTTCTGCTCCTTAGTGCACCCCTGCAAAGACGAGAGGATATGCGTAGTCCTCTACCAACCCTCTCAGCTAAATAAGAAATTGTTTCTCTTCTGTTTCACTGTCCACACCTACATGCTTTTCAGGGACAACATAAATAAAAATACGTTGCTTATTGCTGTATCTGGGTAAGGGAGAGGTCTAATACCTGCTAATCACAGAATCATAGAATCATTAAGGTTGGAAGAGATCTCAAGGATCATCCAGTCCAACCGTCCCCCCACCACCAACCTGATTTTTTTTCTCTTGTGCATACTGTCATTGCTTTTCTGGTCTGTCAGTAGGAAAATTTCTTACCTATAGATTGTCCAAAAATACAGACAAGCGAATTCATAGTGCTAATATAATACTTTGCCAGATCCATTAAGGTTTGAATCAGAAAAATGATGATAAATGTAGGGAAAAAAAAACCCCAAGCTAATAATTTCAAAGTTTTACTAAATGAAACGCATTTCTCTTTTTTAAAATTTAATATTAAACAATCTCAAACTTTTTAGAAGTCCAGAACAAGTGGAGGTTTCAATTTCAGAAGAAAACCTTTAGTTTTACTTTTTAGTTGAAAAGGTTTTTAAATGTTTTTGTTAAGACTTATCCAAAATTATTTCCCCTGATTTTTCAGAATCGGTAGTGAAACAAAAAATCAGTTCATACTATTCCTAGGTTATCTGAGGAGCTCTTTGTTGTTATTCTTACACTTCTAGTTTCGTTTTCCTGTTTTGAGTAGCAGTTAATTATTTTATCAAAAATCAAAACAGACCTTAGCAACATGAAAGTAATAAAGAAATTCAATGGATTGCATTCACTCGACTGGGTAAAATTTCTGAAGCCTGAAAAGTTCCTACACTGGCGAGTGAAAGGCCACTAATAACCTATTGTCCTTGAGAGCAACAGCGAAAATAAAGAGGAAAAAAACCATTTTCTTTGCTGCAAAGTGGTGTTTCATTTTGCCTTTCCTGTATATATTGTGGCAGACACATGCAAAAAAACCAACAAACCACACACCAAGAAGTACTCCTTAAGAAGTTAACAAGATCTCTGAAGAAGAAAGCATACATCTTTCATTATGATCCTGTTGTGATAAACCTTTAGTCCTATTCTTCTTCAAGGGCTTGCAAGTGATGCTTGAAGTTCAATAAAAGTGAAGACTTGCTGATGCTGTTGGAGTGTAAAAGGAAAAGAAAGAGCTGGTGTCAGTTGTATCACCTCACTGCCGAGGTTTACATCCTTTTCTGTAAATATTGTAATATTTAGCTAAGGTCTAGTCATGTGGGGTTTCTTTTTCCATTAAATCTAGTGAGCAAAAGATTATCTTTACTTTGTAAAAATTGTAATTCATTCTTAATGAAGGTACTGCTTTGCTTGGCACAAAGCCTAGGACAAGGACTAGGAAATGACTTTGAATGTGCATAAGTGACATCCCACATTTCGCAAACTTATTGCATCCTTCTTGATCTATTGCCTTTTGTCATCTGGGGTCTCATCCTGAAGCCCTTACTCAGGGAAAAATTCCCTCTGACTTAAAAGCTAAGCAAAGCCTTTATGAATAAATTACCTGAGCTTTTGGTGTCATTCATCACTGAACCAAATCTCCTAATCACTGCAGACTTTTTGGTAACAGGAGTGTGGTACCAAGCTTTGCTGCTTGGCATTGCTGCCAGGGCATTTTCCAAGCTCTGCTCCTGTTTGTTGTTTTGTTTTTTGTTTGGTTTTTTTTTTTTTTTCTGTGTTTTTGCTAATTCCCTTTATCATTTCACTGCTTGGCTTTTCCAGATTAAGTAACCTTATAGCAACTAGTTTAATCTCTATATTTAAATATTTAAACCATTTGTCCTACCCAGGATTTTCCCCTTATTACAAAAATTATGATCAGAAAGAATGAATGTTGGAAGCTAAAGAGAGAATAAAATTTAAGGAGCATTTTACCTTTATAGAAGCAGCTTAAGCAAATGCAGCATCTTGCTGTTACTGATAAAAAACGGTTTATTTTGTTTAACGTAGGAGCAAGATTCCTGTGGTTGTAATTGAGGGACTGTGAGCCCAGACTGCTTTCCCATTCAAAGCAGCAGAGGAGGTCATCCTTAATTTTTAAGTAACATGAAATACTATGAGTGTCTGACAGAAATAATGAAGGGGATAATCAGATGTTGGATTGTGGAATTGGGTAGAAAAGTCCAATAAGTATTTATGAAAGCTAGGCTGAGATTCCTTCAGATGTACTAATAGCAAAAGCAATCGTTTCATTATAAGTGTTATTATTGCAGGAACTATCACACATCCCTCTTCAGCTGTTACATTACAATTATTTGAAGGCAAAAGAGAAGAGCTGCAAATTGACAAACTTCAATTATTGTTTTGAAACCTCAAGACTTTTGCCTTTCTTGTCTATGAGAGACATAGCAAATTTTAGAGAAGCTGACAGATAATTTTCTCTACACTCTAAAATCAAAGCAGCTTTCATATTAAATATTTTAGAAATGCAAGTGATATATAGCAGTTTTTGTAATGTTACTCCTACTGACAGTAACTTTCAAATTTACAGTTTGAGAGATTATAATTTTCTCTCCTTGATTCATTCTAACTTCCCTCAAAAGATTGGTCCTTGTTTCTCTGAGGATGGATTTGCTTGTACTTGGGGCTGAGATGAAGGGTCCAACATCACGGTTCAGCACCTGACCATGCCACTGCCTATTTTATATGAACTTGAACAAGTCTTCCTGCACCTCCGCTCCATGTCTGTGAAAGAGGCTGGTGATAATTTTTCTTCCACGTGTTTTCTCTCTTGCATTCAGTCCATGAGATTGAGCGGCAGTGTATGTCCCATTAAGAAGCAGAGCACCTAGCACAAGAGAGCCTAAATTGCCGTTCACTCTTTTAAATGCAGTAATGCAAAGAGATTCGGCACTAGATTAATAAATGTAATGAGTCCCAAAATGAGGGAAATAATTTCCACTGTAAGCATCTTTATTTTCCTCGGAAAACTTTACAGGGACATTCAGAGTCACTGATGAGCAATAGAAGCAATGCTTAAAGACCAATAAATATGTGAAAGTCAACATAGACAGATGCCAGCAGGTCACCTTAGATGGCTTTGTTTAAATTAAAAAGAAATATGAAACAATTTAAAACTGGCCTTTCTGCTAGATAATTCTTTAGGAAATTGATTAGTAATCTCAACGGGTACTTTTTTTCTTTTCTTAATAATTTACAACTCGTATCACCCATCTACCACCAAAGCACACAGTATCAGCAGCTACCACAAATCAGTAGCTAGATAAGATCGCAGCGTACTTGCTCATTTAAAAAAAAAAAAAGAAAGCACAAAAGTTGACTAATTTGAGGTTCTGGGGTAGTGCTGGGGTAGAGGACAGACTGCACAAGGACTGAGATGCTTTTCAATGGTACATCCTTGCACAGTGATGTCTTAGGGTCTAAGAATCTCAATACAGACTACTTATACTTTAAAAATTACCCCATTCCAGTTCCATGAAAAAAAGTAAAATAAAATGTAATAGAGGCAATTTCCACTGTGAAATGTGAGCGAGCGGGTGTAAACAGCTACAGAAGTGCAGACTTCGGTTTCTCTGAAATGAGATTCCTGAGGGCTTAATCCTGACCTTTCCTGTTTAAACATATACTATCCTGACCATAATTATAAAAATATATTTATAGCATATATATTCGTCCTGTTTATGCACTCAGAGAATGATCTTCCAGTCTCAGAGACTGATCATTTGGCAGTGGTATCATTCCTCTTCTTAGCCAAAAAAAAAAACCACCAAAAAAACCCAAGCACCTCAGCTGTCAGAGTACAGAAGTTAGCAGCTATAAAAGATCGATACACTTTTTTTTTAAAACTAATTGCTAATTAAAAATAAGATGTATCCACCGCGTGACATATACTTTAAATGCTCCGAATTCTTGAGTATGCAGAGTGACAGACTTCCCAGCTCACTGTAACGTTAAGCCCGGCTCTGCAGCACTGCCAGGCCAGAATTCGCACAGGACGGGGCTGAGACGCAGCTGCATGCTGACATGTTCTCAGCTAAGTCCTAATCTGAAGTTTTGCTGAACAGCCTCCTGCAGCCTTCAATTACCACTGCAGAACTTTGAAATTGGATTGGTGATGGCTTTTCTGACGAGGAGAACATGATGTGATTTTTATTGTACACAGCCAGCTATAGAGTGCCAGGTTATACTGTAACCAGTATTAATACTTATTTTTAATTATAACTTTGCAGTAAGGAGTATCGATCGATAAAGTAGTTTCTTTTGTCTGAGTTCCACAAGAGACAATGACCGTCATTCCTCTAAAAAAAAAAAAAGAGAGAGAGAGAAAAAGAAGAAAGGAAAAGTGGAAATCTATGATTCCTCCTTGAAAAGAGGATGCAATGTATTTTCTCACAGCTCAGAAAATTCATCTAATTTTTTAGGTAATATTAGTCCTATGATCATCTTATCTTTTTTGTCATAAGCAGAATGATTTAAGCAGTCTTTTCAAACCAGCAACCCTCCTTGTTTGCCTGCAGTGTGTCTGTGGGTAGGGCTGGATTTGTACCCACACGTGCCATTTGCCACCTTCATTCGGTGAAACCACTCGGTGCCACAATTCAGGCCGCTGCAACAACTAATCCTCATCACACAGACACTCCTCAGAGTTTCCTTTTTCCAGCTGATTGGACATTTTCCATGCTATTGTCCATGTTTTATGAATTCAGCTAGTTATAGACCCTAGAAGAAGGTGGGCAGCAGAGTCACAAAGTGGAGGGGTGGTGGGGATGCTCCCTCCTGAGCCCTGCATCATGTCTCAAGGGTCTGAAAATGCACTTGCAATTACCCAGTAATTATCCATACCTGCTTGTTTCACAGGGAAGGTAGATGCTGCTACTAATCTGTGGAGAAAAATCTGTTTATTTCTAAGAGAGCTCTTAAATGATTTGCTGCATTGCAACCTGTAATGCTGGAGATCTGCGGGGGGGCCAAGGTAACCCAGATTCACACTTCACTGTAATGACTCTACACCTAAAATAGGAAACACTCTTGGAAAATTAGTACTGGTTTGGCTTTTTCTCCTAGTTGTTAATCACCTGATTTATCTTTTAAGGAACTGGAGTGAAATACTGGAATATAGGAAGGAAAAACTCTGCTTTGGAAGTGTTGTGCAGGTGAATTTTTTTAAAAGCCAGAAATAAAATCCCCTGTACTGCATTGCCCATCGTACAGTGCCATTTGTTCGCTATGTCATTAGTCAGTTATAAATATTAACGTGCTACAGAAAGTACTGTAAGCCAAACACTGCATTTCCCTTAGAGCTCTGCTTGCACTTGTGAGGTTAGGAGACTTTTATTAGGGAACGTTACCTGTCAATCAGCTTTTCCTCACCCTTCTAGCTTAAGCCAGAACTCCGCATGGATTTCAGCTTCCTGTTGGCTTGTCTCCTCCTTGGATGGCCATTGCCAAGCTTTAGGACTTAATGCCACATTAAGCATGAGGCAGAGTTTACCTGAGAAATATTTAATAAGAAATATGCCTATAGTACAATTATAAAGCTATCATAATACTATATACAGTTACCAAACTTGGAAAGACCTCTTCCAAAATGAATTTTAAAAGGTTTCATATATTAGTTGCAAATTTGTGTTGTAATTTCCCTGTTAATTTTTTTAAGGATTCTCAGGCATCTTTCTTACTCTTTTCCATATACATTGTTCTAAATGCATAATATGATTTTCATTAAATGAGTAGACTTTTCTTCTCCAAACTAAACTCATGGTGTTCAGCTTATCAGGATTTTCACCTGTGTTTCTGGAGCAGGTGGATCTGTATTCTCAGTGCTGTATGCCCCATAGGGACAACCAAAACAGCCCAGATAGGCAGTGATTTCTTAACTTATGCCAGCAGCTATGTTTGTTATCTCCCCTTGAAGTGACAGTTGTTCACCATGCATTCTTTGTCTCTGTTTCACAATTTTGACACAAAACTGTCTTTCGCCTCCGTTAAATGGATTGTTAGAAAAGCGATGTTACAAAAAATCCATCTCTGATAAGATTATTGCAAGAACATGCCAGCCAAACGAGCAAATCCTTTGTCAGTAAACCAGCAGAACTGTAGGCAGCGTAGACATCTCTAGAAAAACTATTTTGGATTTATATTGCCATCAGTCTTGCACAAAAAGACTAAAGCATAATTGTAGTTTAAAAAAAAAATAAAAAACCACACTTAAACTTTCAAATTAGTGTGTAATTGGAATAAAAATGTTGATTAAGACTGCTAAAGAAAGATATATTTTCCGAAGAAAATAGCATTACTCTTACAATACCCCAGGTTCAGAGATTTTGGGGGTTTTATAGCGAACATCACTCATTGCATTCAAATGACTCTTTCTTAGGCCAAGGTAATGCTGGAAGATGCAACTCAACAGCACAAGGATGAAAAAAATATGCTTTTGCTGGGATAAGCAAGGTTTCTTTTTTTTTTTTTTCCTTTTTTCTTTTTTTTCAGATGAGAGAGACTAGAAAATTGATCCATATGAAAGTTTCATGTTTCATGTCAGACTACATCAGACATTAGCTTTTCCAAAGGTTAATAAATCAAGGGCTACCTAAAATAAAAGCAGGCAAACAAACAAACAAAAACCCTGTTGGACAAGCTTACTTCACAGGAAATATAATAAACACATGAAATCTGATATACCACAAGCAAAATAAAGATTCATATTTTATTCATGCATTCATCAATGGTTTCAAGAGACTACCAGCACAGACAGATTTTTTTATGCCACATTAATATTTTATTCTTTTTTATGGAAGGGAAAAAAAGTGAACTGTGAGGATAAAATGGTACAAATAACATTTAAAAGACAAAGGAAGAGGAGGGATTTAGAATTATTAAGACTGAACAAAAATGAGAGGGAAATGGTCAAAATGCACTGGGCAGGTCTGGGTGTCACACGCACCCAGGGTCTTCACACAGAGCTCACAAGGCTTAACTTTCCTCGTTTCCATGTGAGAATCTCATCAGATTCGGCTCTGACAGCAGCCAAATTTGTATTCAGACAATTAGATTGCTCTTTGCTTGAGAAAAATGAATGGTCAGAGAGAAAAAAAAATAAATAATGTATCTGAACCTAATTAAACATTTTTCAAGAGGAATAGCAGGTAAGCCCACAGAGCTGCATGCTGAAGCCTAGGAGAGTGTCTAGTCCTGGTGCTTTCCCTCTCCCTGCACCACTTCTAACTGTATTTTTGCTGCAAAGTGGGACTTTTCCCTCAAAACACGCTCCCATGCATGGAGCTCCAGGAGCCCTGTTTTAGCGAGGCCCTATCTGTCCTGCTTTCACCTTGCAACTGCTGCAGTTTTAGCGCATCTGTGGAGAGTGGTGTAGCCACAAAATTTTCCAGACTGGAGATGTCTTTACTCCTTAAAGGATCACAGCCTCTTCCAGCTTTGAACCAATTGGTTTTGCTTTTTTTTTCTTCCTTTTCTTTTTTGGCAGAGGTACTACAGCTAAAAGATGATAGACTATTGTTTCTTATTTGTGTTGGAAAGTCCACGCCACTGCCAAAACTCACTGGAGAAACAAGTACTTTCTTCTTTTAAGTGACAGAAAACATATTGTTAAGGTGAAAAGAAAACGAGGAGATGAAATTAAAGTGCTTTGTCCAAGATCGCATAGCTGTACTGTAACTGGCCGGAGAGCTGAGCCGAGGTCTGAGGCACGGTGAGCACTGTGCAGAGGCAGAGGCGTCACTGGCTTCACCACGCATGCATGGACCGACTGCGAGATGCTCTGCTCCCACCCAGCGCCAGCTCTGAGTGGGAACAAGGAAACTCCTGAGAAATGGAGGTTTAACAGACTTATCTTCAGCTTTAGCCTTGATTTCTAGAGGCTGGATTCACTCCTCATTTATACTCACATAAGGATGTCTGCACAAAAGGTTTTTGCAGACCTCTGAGTCCTTGCTCATCACCCCCCCATGTACCAAGCCAATGAGATGGTTTGCATACAGTATTTGTGTGCAGCATCCTGCATCCTTCACTTTGCAGTTGTTAAAAATATTATCTCTGATTATGTATAACCTGAAAATGTATCCCTGAGAGTACTTGATCTACGAAACTTCACCACATGGGTGAATAAGCCCCACCTGCAAGATATGTATGTCCTATACTCTGCCCTTACACCTCAGGTTTGCAGACATATTTCTGGAAAAAGATGTTGTACAAGCATGGTCTGCCATCGTGGAGTGGGAAAAGGCTGCAAGTTGGGCCAGGGGAGGTTCAGGTTGGAGATGAGGAGAAATTTCTTCTCGGAAAGGGTGGTCGGGCATTGGAACGGGTTGCCCAGGGAGGTGGGGGAGTCCCCGTCCCTGGGGGTGTTTAAGGAAAGGTTGGATGTGGTACTCAGGGACATGATTTAGTGGGTAATAGGGGTGGGGGGTACAGTTGGACTAGGTGATCCTTGAGGTCTCTTCCAGCCTTAATGATTCTATGACCCAATGAAACCAACTTGCAGGTATTCATAGACATAGTCAATTTAAAAATATTTCTCTAAATGCATCAAGAAAATTCATCCCGGAAGAATTACAAAATAACGTTAATAATTAGCAAAATAACTACATCATACCACTTACTTATTTTATTTCCTTAAAAGGGCTCTCCCAAATCTGTCCAGTGTGGACAGAAATAAACCACAACCCAAATTCTGTTTGTTTAAATTTGTTTTAATCTGGCAGTCTGTTGATACAGCTACTCCAAACTTACGCTGAGGCAACTGTTGGCACAATTTCTCCCGCAGTTAAATCATTTTAACATTTTCCATAAATTATTTAAATGTTTTCATTTCCATAAGCATAAATCTATCATCAACATTTAAAACTTTTCATATTTTTAATGAAATGTTCAAGACTTCATCTTAATTTATATTTAAAAATGCAAAAACCCCTAAACAAATCAAAAATGTTAGCTGTTTCTCCATAATTTTACAGTAGAATAACAAGATAAACTGAGATCAAGAACAATTAAGTAAGAAAACATATTATATTTTAAATAATTTAAGAATCATGGCACATAGTGATAACAATTTAACTACAAAAGCATCTTGTTAAACTAATAATAAGATAACTGTACAGCAGTCCATACACAGTATCTTTGCAATGAAAAAACATTTAATTCTGAATGCAAAATTAAAAAAAAATAAATATCCAACATTTATTATCTATTCCTTGGTGATAATTGTTAGTATTTATTATTTGTGCTACAGCCATAATTACCCCTGGGAATGTGAGTTTAGCATTATAAAAACACATACGAAGATACAAACTCCCCCGCGGAGTTTACAACCAGATTTATTTTCCCACAAAGTGTGGGAAATGTACTGTATTTCTCCTCAGAATTGTGTTTTGGGTTTGTCTTGGTTTGGTTTGGGTTTTAGCCCCTAGTAGCCAACCCTAATTTAACAGGACTGACTTTAAGGAACTTTGAGAGGATGAGCATGAGCCTGGGTGTCACACAGGCAGGAGGTTGTGTCCTTCCTGCATGGACACCAGAAGCCTTGTTCCACGCTAGGAAACAAGCTGTGTTTGACAAAGCTGTTCTTCCCATGCACATTTTCTTTTAAGCCACCCTTACACACACTTTGGCCTCTACTGGGAATCGCGACAGTCCCAGGATTGTCATATCACATGCACTTTACTCCAGCACCGTATATTACTCACGGAGCGTGGCTCACCCTTGCTTGCAGAAATAGACACATCTCGTATAATTGGCCAAGGAGAAAAGGCAGCCAGTCTAATGTATCAAACATGGATTGACTCCTAGACTGGTCATGGGGCCCAGATACACCAAGTGGAATTGTTACCTCTCGACTGAAAGGGAGCATCTTGAGAGAATCTCTCTGGAGTGTAGAGAGGTGAAGGGCACCTCGTTCCATCAAAGATCTGATTTTTTTTCTGAAGATTTTTATTTCTGCTATGTCTGTGCCGCTTTAAAGTCCCGTGGAATTCATCCAGGCTTATGGAGATGTGGATGACTGTATTAATTTTGAAAAGAAAAGTTGTTTTCTATTTTAGGAAACGTAACGTAAGCTGGTTTGGACAGAGGCCTTTTTTGTCATGTCTATAAGACACTTGAATTGTGTGCCACATCCATGACGGGGCACTACAGCAACAGGCTAAGATGGAGAATAATTGGTTTGTGAATTCTCCTTATCTACAGTGTCCTCTCTCTGCTCCTCTGCTGTTTCTTCTGCAACTGTACCCTACTCCAGAAAAGGATCAATGCTAGTAATGTCAGGTCCTCCAACATTACGATAAGACCTCAGAGGCTGACCTCCAGGGCAGGTGTTGCTCAAGAAATAATATGAATATTAACAATAAATGTCTTTTCTGTCTGTGCTGCAGTTATAAGGTGGTCGGTATAGTTCAATGCCTAAATGTAAAGATTCTTGTTCTTTTATGTAGTTTTATATAGTCTGTATACACAGCCTGTGTGTATAATTGCATAATTCAGTTAGGAGTGGAACAGGTCATTTGATTTGAAGATCTTGCAGTGGACAGTGGTTTTATTCAGCTTACTGAGCCAGAATTCTCTCTTCAGTGGGTTCACAGGTTTTGTCATGTCTCTGGTGGGTTTTCTGTCTTACCTCACCCTGGATAACCTAAGCCAAAATATTATTGCCTGATTTCCGTCATATTTTCTGACTGCAGTTCTTTTTCCTTGATCCTAACATTTGTCTGAAAATGGGAACCAAAAATCTGATCTCAATATGGAATCCACTTTCAAAACAAAAGCAGTATTGGTAAATGCCTAAAATTTAGGATTTCCTCTTTTTCCCCCCCGCCTATTTTTGTCCTTTTCTTTTCCCTTGCCTCGCCTTGCCTTGCCTTGCCTTGCCTTGCCTTCCCTTCCCTTCCCTCATATCATAGTAAAAACATACTGACTGGAAATGACCTCTGGAGGACACCTAATCCAGATTCCTGTCTGACACAGGACTGTTGCAGGCATAAGATCAGGTCAGCGTGGCTTCTATCTGGATGGGTCTTGAAATCTCCCAAGTCTGAAGACATCACAGTTACTCTGGGTGACCTGATCCAGTGCTGCCTAGTCAGGAAGTCTCCATAATGTCCAGCCACCTCCCAGCTGCCAACGTCAAGAGTCTGACTCAGTAGTTGTCTAACTTTCTTTCCAGAGAACCTCTCAGGTGAGGTTGGGTGACTCTAAGGGACTGATCAATCAATGAACCTCCTAGGCTTACAGAGGAGGAGGTTGGGAAAGCTCCACGTAGGCTCCTATCTCACCACGGAGGGTAGTCATGTAAGCCAAACATGAGTTGCTCTTAGTAAACCTGCTAGCTGAATGACTTCTCATTCTGCACACATTAGACAACAAATTTAATGAATATATGTTCTAGGACCATGCCGGGGACTGCAAGGAAGCAGACTGGTCTCCATCAGCTTTGCTGCAACCGGATCTACCTCTGCAGAAAAGATGCCAAGAGAAATGGAGTTCAATTTCTTTGGGTTCTCTGAGATATCATATCCATCTCATGTGATGCTGCACTACTTTACTAATTATAACAGCAGCTATATACCTCTTTCCTCTTTCGGGAGTTTCTAAACAAGTTCTTAGCTTCCCAGCCAAAGCTCTGCAGTTCAATTTCTCCTGGAGCACTAGAATAAAATAACAAAAAAAAAAAAAAAAGCAGTCATTTGCTGGAATCATGAGCAGCTAATTTGCTGAGTTTAGTGGCAGGAAGCCTGAAGATAATCAATCCAGTTCTTCTCTACATATATGAATGCAATACAGCATGCTGAATATGGTAAATCATGCTGTTCAAAACAAGATGAAAAATCTTATCAGGTGAAAGTGTAGATAAATCTTCACTGGCAGAACATTATGCTTCAGAATATCTCCGGGTTCTTGGAAGACTTCTTGAGTGTCTCATATAGTCAAAATCCCAGCACAATTGGATAATTACACTGACTTAGGATATGTTTATGTTTTTATCTAGAATAGCAGCTATATTTGCATCACAACCTTCCAGATTTCTGCTGTTTTCCCTTCTCCAAGTTCAAGCAGTAATTTGGAGATAACTAATTTCACATGGAAGTGTTTAACTTTTCAAAAATTCCTAGCTCCTTCTTTTCCACCACATACAATTTTTTTCACCATTATCTAGTTCTTGTTTACATGAAATATATTATAGCAAAGTTCGTCTGTGCAGCTAGCAACCCTGTTTTCTGTTTCATCCAGCCTCATCCAAAACAGATTTCTTAGATACTTCAGTTACCAGAGGTACTTTTCTCTATCAAGCCCATAGCTTAGCTCATTGCAGGCACTGAGACAGATGATATAAATGTGAGTTGAGCTGGGCAATATAAAACTGCCTAAAATCCTTCTGAGGCTGTATAACTTCATAATTCTCCTGAGGTTCACTGAACAGTCATTTCTCTCTTTCTTTCTCCTTCTTTTAGGTGGGTTTAACTGACATGACCAGAACTCATTGCCTGGAAGTAGAAAGGAAAAAACCCTACTGTATATTTTACAGCTAGGTTGTAATTGAGGAACTGCACTTTACTAGACCTGCCGTAAAACCCCTTCATTGACTTCTGAGGAGTGAAATATATACAGACTGCAGATGGGGGGGGAAAAACCCAAAACCAACAACAGCAGCAACAAAAAACCCAAACCCAAACAAATAGAGGAACCATTTCCACACAGTTGACATTTAGGGCTGTACTGGGTCTTTAAAGTAAAGTCCTGAGCAGGGAATTGATTCACGATGTCCTTCAAAATGCCAAGGAGTTATGACTTTTCAAGGTCTGGAAAAGGAAGATTTGGGGCCGTTTGTACCCTCTCTGGCATTGATAACGTGCTGCATGACGAGACTTCTTCATGGTTATCTACAAACTTTTGGGGAGGCCTAGAAATGTTTCGTATTTTGTTCTTTTCAAGTTCAGGTTTTGTACTCTGCTATGAAAAGCAATTCTTAAGAAAACAAACAGACAAAGCAACAAGCAATATCCTGTTCGAAGTTAAATTCCCTTGGTCAAGTTTTAGGCACCTACAAAGCCATGGCTTCGTTCTTCAGTCCCCTGTCACAGTTTCACGTTACCGCACAAAGGCAGGTTACCTACTGGAGAGCACAAAAGGGTAAGGTCAGTTCCTGGATTCACATACTTGAGTTTGGACAATTTTGTATACGTCAGCATTTGTTACTTTTTCACTTCGTGGGTGTGTATACTTTTAGGCACAAAACCTGAAATAAGCTTCGACCGCAAAGTTTTGCATAAGCTCTTTTAAAGAGAAAAACAAATGAGCAGATTGTTCAGCCTCGCCATTTCTTTTCAAGTGCCTGTGTAAGGCCACAGGGTTAGAGACAACCCATATTAAAATATTGTGGCCCACTGGCTGCTGTGCAGAAAAAATGAAAAGGAAAAGGAGTATTATTCAGCCTTATTGCACTAATACACCTTCTCATGGCATCTGTAAAGCCTGTGTGCATCCGAACCAAAGAGTGAAAACTAGTATAAGGATGTTGTGCTCTCTAATTAGAGAATTGTGAATAATGCTGGTAATAAAAATAGTGTCATAAAAGGGTGAGAAAATTGCTTCCCCGTAATAAAAAATATCTCCATTGGGGTCACATTTAGTTTTTATGGACTGACAAGGAAATCAGTCTCAGTAATATATTGTTAACTGACTGTTCCTCTGATCCTGAAATGTCTTCTCCACTCACATACATATTTCTGGCTTGTTAGGGTGGCAGCATGACAGTACAAAGGACTGGGATGTATGTCTGTGCATTGTAAGCACAACTTTTAGATGCTCTGAGTCAGGGTTTTATAATCAGATAGCAGAGCTAAGTAAATGGTTATGTTCTACATCTTCCCAAAAAATAATAAAAGGGAAGTCTGAAGCAGCTCTGGATACTGGGAGACTGCAAAGCTCTCTTGACTTTTTAAAATGTATGTTTGGAAATATCTGCTGCTTTTTTGTCTCATGTTCCTCAAAATCTGATCAAACATTAAAGATGATCTGAATTTACATGGGGGAAAAAAAGCACATACTTCCGCCATTATCTCCTTTTCTGCTTCCTTATAAATCCAAACTGGATAGCATCCAATTTCTCATCGCAACTGCCTCTGGAAATGAAAGAGAGCCTGAATAGAGGAGGAGATGAGCTGTTTTAAATGCTTTTTCATAGTTCTTCTCACTGCTATGAAAGCTTCATTAAAAGCTGCAGCTTGCTTGTTTTCGAACTCTTCCAAAGTAATAAGCATATAATTGTGCTGAAAACTTGGGAGGAGTGTATCACTGCAAGCCATTATGGCATCAGTTTATTTCAAGGTCCTTTTGCTTTTTCTTGGGAGTCAGAGACCTCTGTCATTTGCTTCTGAAGAAAATTCAAAAGAAATAATATCTTCTTAAAGAGGACATTGAAAATTTGCAATGTCAATATGTCTACATAAATTACCTCTTTGTGGACTATCGACTGTGAGTACGTATTGTATAGCATAACAATTATTTTGCCTTTTTTTTGTCTTCTATGTCAGCTACAATGCTCACTGCTAGCGTACTAGGAGCCCTTTTGCCTTTATTTCGATTTGTTGAGATGGAGATGCATGAGTAATGATGAACAAAATGTGATGCCAGAATATATTACAGCCTATTCTAAAAAAATTCAGCTACAGTGCTAAGATCCACGCATGCTGTAAATGATTACATAGGCTTCCTTCTAATATCTGCTGTGGTACAAAACAATCTTGCCTGCAGATGATAATAACTGCTCTTTTGAAACATCTCAGGCAGCACAGCTAGATGCATGCATTTCATAACGCCGAGGATGACAACAGCATTGAAAGCTCTTAAGTCACCCTCCAAAATGACAATCCTTCCGTATCGAAAATCCACTTCATGGATTCGACAGATTCAATCCAATCTCATATTTACTTATGAAATTCCACTTTCAAAATCTTGGGACATATTCTGTGTGCATTACGGAAGAAAACAGAGACTTTTGCATTGTTCGAGGCTGCAGCTCTGTGTTATTTCTCTTCTGATTTGCCCCACACATGACAGCCTGTAATATCCCAAGGCGCAGCACGTTTGGAAGGAATTACAATATTTTAGAATGCAAGGGTAATTCTTCGAGTGAACTTATATTAGCAAAGTAAGCTTAATTGGAACGCTGAAAAAGGTATTTAGAAAGTCAGGTGTGGGTTCTGCTAAAGTGAATGTACTTTTCTGTAGAATGTATTTTCCATAGAATATGTTTCCTAGCCATGTTTCCTTGTTTTCCTTTGGTTTGCAACTTTAATTGTCCTGTGTAAAGATCACAGCTCCCATATAGCCATTGTGAATCTCTGTTCCATCTTCTTGTTTTCAGTTTACTTCTGGGATCCCAGTAAAATATCCCTTTAATTTATAAGGAAACAGAAAGGATTCATATCTCATAAAACCTGAAACTATGATTTTTAAAAGGTGTGGATTTTTTTCCCATGTAATCTTCATAGCATCAGTTTTCAAGTTTTTCCCAAGCTAACTCCACACCAGCATTCAGAAATAACAAAGTATATTTATATTTGTTAATTTTCTTTCACCAGTTGATAAAAACAAATGGGTATTCCAGCATAATAAAAGTAAAACCCATAGTGAGGCCAAACACAGGTCCTGTTCCCACTGAACCAGTGGAAATTTTCTGGCACTTTAAATGAAGAAGGGTAAACCAGTGGAAATTCACTGCTTTGCTGTATTCTTCTGGTTTTTATCAATAACAATCTTGCCACACAAAAACTTTAGGCTTTAGGATTTTATTCTCTGATTGAGTGGCTTTCCATATAGAGAGGAAAGAATATTCACAGCAAGTGAAATAATGACTTTTACACCACAGCTTTTACCCTAACTCACTTAAAATGTCCACAGAAGCTGAGACTCGTTGTAGAATTGAGGATGGAGGGTGTTCCTAGAAGAAAATATTGAGCCACTTTCCCTTCTATTTTTTCTTCTCCTGAATTCCTAATTTTCAAGCAAAAAATGCCCCAAGAGGAGTAAGCACTTGAGGTTCTAGAAGTAAATCCCAAATTTATGACCTAATCACTCAATCAAAAGACTGTCCAGCCATGAAAGCCAACACAGCTGGATAGGGAGTTTTGAAATGGACTCCTGAACACAGATGTGGCTCTTTTTCTTTTTTTTTTTTTAAATACAGGCTGCATTGTGCTTAATTTCAAAATCCAGAGAGGAAATGAGTGAAATGTTTGCTTTGCTGTCTGTGTGCCACAATCTATAAGTTTTCATCAAAAACCTCAAATATTTTCAAGTAGAGTAATCTCTAGACACTCCCAGAAGCAATTAACATTGTCTGGTTTTGTAAATGCATTCTGCCCATGCCTGTTTGTCATGTGAACTGTACAAATATTATTTTCAGGGTTTCTGGTAAAGCTGTCATTGCTTATCCCAGAGTCACAGAACTGACTAGGCAAGGTGCGCTTCTGAAATTGTTTGGTGTTGCCATTTGGAGCCAGGACATTTTGCTAATGAGCATCACTGGGGTTTGAGCTGGGGAAGTCTCTCACTCGAAGCTAAAGGAGGGGTGAAGGATGCTCCAACCCTGAATGGCTGTTCTTCCCTTGCCCAGACAAAATTTCATGAAGAGAAGAGCCTCGAACTGTGGCCTTTTTGTTCTCCATTCTCTCGTGGTTGACCTAGAAGGAGAAGGACAGGATTGGCTACTATAAATTATGAAAAAAAAATTAAAAAAATTGTGGAATTTTACTGAGAAGCAAAAATCAATTAAAAAATATGACCCATTATCATAGGCTTATCAACATCCTTTTCTTAAAATTTTCCGTTATGGATATCAACTTGCAAGTTGGTTTTTGCCAATCGCAACAGAGAAGGATCCGATGCTGAAGAAGCACTTCGGTTTTATCCTTAAATATTTATTAGTACAAGAAGCAACATACTGCAATGTTCTGGCTTTGTGTCACATTCAATTCACTTGTGTAGGTACAACCTGTAGGCAGCTGTTACACCTAAGAAACAAATCAGTCAAAGGACTGAGAGACACTAATGCAAAGCAGCCCTTGCCAACGATATGCACAGCTTTCTAAAGAGGCTGGCACATCTTTGCTCTGTGCTTTGCATTCTTACTACGTTTCGTAGGCTTAGCAGCTCACACTGCAGGACCTGAATGTGGCTACGTGTCGCTTTAGGTGTCCGAGATGCTTATTTGATTTATGTGTATTTTTACGTAATGCCTGTGTTTTCGAGGTATGTGAGCAGAAGCTTTTGCGTTCCCTTTATTGCCTTGCAAATTTATATTAATTAGGCAATTATATAAGTTAGTATTTTAATGAGAGGGAGAAAGAAATCTGATAGGGTAGAGCACTACAGAAAACCAGGGCTTGTAAGTGTCCTCAGGTCTAGCTAAAGTCTTAACCCTTTTAATATTCCCATAACCCTTTCTGCAGTGACAGGGGCTTCCACTGTTTCAATATAAAATACTCTGAAAAAAAGAAAATCAAGGGCTTCAAATCCCTCTGCCTCAGACTTGCCAGTCATTTCTTACTGAAATAAGAAAGAAATTATTCTGTCCAGTATTTTTTTCTTACAAAGCTGCTGCATTCTGGGAGTTGTAGGAGCCCTTACTCAACAGTGCAGAAGGCAGCGACAAAATCTGACATTAGGACTAAGAATATGGAATTATTGTCTGTGGGCAAAGCAAAGCCACGTGGCACCTCCATCAGTGAGACTTTCATATGCAGCGACTTAAAACCCTTAAATAAATGGAGTTGATTAAGGTGAGCCAGAGGCAATTCAGCCGCCAGCTCCTCTAGAGCCAGACAAGGAGTGGAACCAGCTCAGCAGCGCTCCTTCGTTACCAGTGAACCCCTCCAAGCTCAGAAACAGCTGCCACGGTGGTAATGAGGAGACCATAACTACAAGGCACTTTCCGAACAGCCGCCTTGTCCACAGGTCCGGCTTCCAGATGGTGTGTCTCAGCCTCAGGACCTAAAAGCATACACTGGAGATGAGGGAGTCAGACAGTCCTACGAGCTGTCAAGTAGAGAAAGCGTCCCCAGGAGATGACTGGCAGTTTAGCAGAGCAGACGAGACAGAATAAACGTAAAAATGGAGACAAGCAGAGCAGATGCGGGGAAGCCAGCTCATCATTTTTCTCTTGTGAAATATCTGTGCTCCTGTTCCAATTAGCTAGGAGAGGAGCAAATTCTCTTTTCAATTCAAACTTCCAGGTTTGGGAAGAGAGCTGTGCCGAAGATTAAGGAAGATATCTTACGAAGAATATGAAAATGGAAAAGAACATCTTTATAGCACACCTGCAGCTGACACATATTATCCTCTTAATGCCTACCACGCTTCTACTCATGGATAGCAAATTACTAGCTGCGTCTGCGTAGTCTCCACAGTTTTGGATTAGCCTTTAGCATTGTCTCTTGACCCAGGGCTTCACGTCACTGCAAGCTGTCTGAGCAACAGCACCGGGTCTGTTGGGAGACCCACACATCCAGCTCTGAGCAACAGCACCGGGTCTGTTGGGAGACCCACACATCCAGCTCTGAGCAACAGCATCGGGTCTGTTGGGAGACCCACACATCCAGCTTTCTTGCCCAAGTCTGGACAGGCTTTTCTCTGCTCCCACTTGCACTTGGCTCAATGACCAGCCTACCCAGCACTGACAATGCCACAGTATGAGTTTACATTGAGTGTGCAAGCTAACCGAAGTGATAACTGGCCTCGAATGTCTCTCCAGGATTCCCCCATGAATGCTGAAAGAAAAAATACCTTCTCATGGGCATGTGGATATGTGAAAATGCTTGGCCAGCAATATCATTTTTAGAGGTTACTTCTCTGAGAGAAGTAATGTCACCGGTTACCTTTACACAACACATGCTAAATACCTGCTAACATATTCACAGGCTTCCAAACCCCAGCTCTGGGCACCCAGAAATTTCCAAAGCCAGTCTTAACAACTAGTTTTCAAATTACTGCTATTTCCAAACAAGCAGTTCTTGGGGAAGGCCTGTGGATGCATCTAACCAGCAAAGCAGCACTGTCAGGCCACCTCTTCGCGTATCCTTCATGTCTCAGACCAATATAATCCAATCTAATGACTTCTCTTCTGGACAGAGGAAGCCCGTTTTATCTGCAGTTAGCTTCACATTACCAGACAATATTAGCTGAGCACCTCTTCTCTTCCCATCTTCAGAGCCCAGAGCCTGTGTCCAAGATTTTGTCACTGAATGTGGGGGGTTTGATTCCAGCGTCTGATTCCCTGTCTCCCTTGTGTGCCCTGTCTGGGCCAATTTCCAAGCCGCAACGATTCCAGGATTTACCATGTGCAATGGCAAAAGAAATCTGCGTACAGAAAGCAGGCGCTTCCAGGATCTCTCTGCTGCAGTGGTGACTGTGTGTGCTGGAATTTGTGTATGCAACCGCATAACCCGTCACGGTAAAAGTAGCTAAAACAGAAAACAGAGTAAAGCAAGCTTGTATTTAATGACTGTGTGATGACTGTTTCATACCCAGGCAGAGGCTGGCAGGGAAATGGAGATGTGTGGAAAGTGCCAGAAGAAACAGCAAAACAAGGGTTAAAGGAGTGACAGTTTTAATTGCTACAGAAGATAGAGACCAAATGATACAAAGATAAGATGACAGGACAATAAAGAACAGAACCGGAACCATAAAATAATAAGGCAAAATATCCTGGCCAACATCGATTTCTAAAGCGTGTAAAAGGCACATCCAGAATTAGTTTACTGTCTCCTTCCAGGAAGAACCTAGAAGATAAAGTGAGGATGTCAGCAACGTCCCTTGTCCTGTGTCACGCACAAGTGATCCTGACCAGCTCACTTGGGCACACACATCTTGGTGCTTAGGGGCACGCCAGGGTTAGAGTGAGCAGGTCAAATCAACTGTTTGAGAGCTTTGTCCAAATCCTTCCTCTTCTTAAGGTTTTGCAATTTTGTACTGAATTTTGTTACACTGATTTCCTATAGCTGTGCTACTTCTATCTGAGTTCTTCTTCCATCATATTCCAGCTTAGTTAGGAAACATGCTCTGGTTTTCAATCGGTTCATTTGAAAGATTTCCACCAAAACCGGTTCTGTAAAAGAAAGAATGCCTTTGCAGATCCGAACCCCTTCACCAGGGAGAGCAGGAGATGTAAAGCTCAGATCAGTGCTGGTCACAGAGCTGCAACAGAGATTGCAAAAACAGTTTTAATTTAACAAGGTAGGGTATTTTTAGTATCACAGATATTTGTTATCATTTTATTGGATTGACAGAGCCACATTGAATGAATTGTCTGTATTTTTATGTGCTTTGAGAGAATTACATAAGCAGTTTATGGATTAGTTTAAAATAAAAAACTTATGCCACATGAGTTCAGATGTTCATTGTCTCCATACATTGGATTATAATGCCCACTGTGACTTCTGCTTTATTATTTCACTAATACATCAGGAGTGTTTTATTTCCCTTAGTTGCCAGTGCTAATTCTGAAGCAAAGCTTGAACCTTTACTAGATTATTGCAAAATTCGGAGCACCTAAAACACGCTATATATGAAGTAATTTTATACCTCTATCAAAACATTAACATTGAGTGGAAAGCTTACATTTATTCTTCAGCATTTAATGCTTTTAAAAGAAAAGTTTGATAAAAAAGTGTGTCACTGACCACTGCGTAATCCAACATATATATTTGGCCAAAAAAATTTAAAAATCTGTGCATGTTTTTCAACCAGAAAAGAACAGTTTGGTTTTTCCCTAGTTTCTAATTTTTGAGTTAAATCTGTACAGGGGATTGAGAGGAGGAGGCTCATGTGGCTGGGATTTAGAATACGTTGTAAACTGGAAATCAGCTTTTTGATGATGAAGCGTACAGAATGAAAGGCAGGTTTGTGGGGGGGAAGAAGGCTTTGCAAATTGTTGTGTCAGCTGGGTGGAAATCTTGCCAGGAACTTTACTGCTAGATGGTCTTTTTTGGGAGCTGAAAAGGAAAAGAATAGGAGGTTATTTGCCCCAACTGAGATTATTTTACAATAGTTGTTAATCTAACAATGGGTAGAAAAATAGACTGATCAGGGAACAAGGTATATATAATTGGCAAAAATTACTCTACAGCAACCCAGCTGGGGCAACCGGTAGCTTTAGGTAGCTGGTATTCAAGACTTCTGGAGTTTTATACCTATTTCCATATCAAAAGCTGTAATTTTCCTTGAAAATGAATGGCAGTTTCTCTGACTGAGCCTGCCTGATTTTTATTTTCTTGAGTAGAACTCTTCAGCCATTGGCTTTTTGTATTAACTCTTCTTTGGTGTGGGCTTTTTTCTTGACTTAGACCTACAATTTGGAAAAAAAAATGCAAACCTCTTCTTCCATTTCTCCACCTCAAGCTTAAAACTTTGGTTGCTTACTATTTTATTCCTCCTTGACTTTCAAAAATCACATTTTTTTGCATGATGACAGTTCAGCAAAATAGCTCTTTTATCCACTCTAATGTAAGAGCTCCTGTAGCAAAGATCTCCCAAAGAAGAGACTCTGGTAAGCTTGGCTTTTAAGTAGAGTGTCTACTAAACAATCCTTTTCTTATTTATCCAGGCCCTTTTAGAACAGAGAATACATGAACAACATGCCTAACACGAAGACTTCTTGTTTAATTCTTTGTGGATGCAATGAGGGCTAACTAAAGGGACTGTGTCCAACTAAGTGCTTCCTCAGAGGGAGCGATGTGGTCACCAAAGCGTCAAAGCTTGTCCGGGTAAATAGGCAGATGTGATTGCATGATGCAAGACAGAACCTTCATCAATATTAGAAAGCTGATGTCTTCAGGACATACAAAGTATGCACAAAGGGTGCCTAAGATCATGGAATACCCAGAAACAGCACATTTTATTCAGTAGCTAAAGATTTTAAGGGAGAGAATAAAGGTAGAATTATTTTTCTTTATTTTGCTGGCTCTGGGTAGAAGTTTAGAGGATGGTTCACTGGTTTAAACAATGATAATTACATCCAAATTCCATTAGTCGAGTCTGTGAGTACACTATTATATGGCTAAATCTGTCCTTCTGCCTCTGCAAGTTTAAGCTCTCTAGAAAGTGGAGAAATAAGCCACATGACTTTACAGATGCTGATGATCTGTTTACTTATTTATTGCCTTGATGAAGTAACTAGGATACCAGAGCCTCTGACAAATTTCTCACTCATCTTACAGTGTTTTAATGTTGTTTTGTTCCACCAGTTGCACACATGCTGGTCTTGTGAGGTTATTAAATGATTTTTCAGGAAACTGCAATACCCTTTACTGTTGTCATGTCCATACATACAGATAAACTGACCAGCTAATTCACTCTTCGTCAATTAAACTGTGCAGAAGGGGTGGGGATGGGGAGAGGATCGGCAGTAAGCCGAAAAGAGAAATTAAATAAGATTAAGTCATTTTTTATAAAGCATCCTTTACAGGAGCTTGGCTGCCCAAGAGTTTTCCTACGCTGAGCTGCGTTTGATGTGAAAGTCTCCTCTCTCTGCTCAGACACAAATGATCTACTGAGCAATGGGAGGACTCAGTCCCTTGAGCATGTTTGATTACATATTTCAGGTGATGTATACACGTGTACCAGCAGTTGGTGGTCTTGACCTTATAGAATGTACTAATTAGATACCCCTTTTCCTGTTGCCTTTGGTAATTATTTTTTTTTCACAGATTAAAAAAAAAAAACCAACAACAAAAAAACACCCTGCAAATAGAGCATCTGCTTTTGATTAAACACATGCAGAGATATTTCAACATATACCTATTAATCAAACCTAAACTTTGCTTCTCACCTCTTCTGGCCAATTTTTCTAAAGATCTACTTTTTCTTCTATAGAGCAGTGGTTAAAAATTTACAGGGGGGTGATGCGATTGGGGATGGATCTGGATACATTGAAGACTTTTTTTCCTACATATCCCTTCACCTGTACAACTCACTTTGGTCTAATTTTCAAAACAGGTGACCAGCTCTTTGAGATAACACATCTAGGGCTGTGAACACTTCTAGAGGTTCATCACTGCCAGCATTATTGAGCTCATTGCTGAAGAAAGAACAATTTACTGCCTGCAGAGGCAACAGCAATGTTGATTTGGGAGCCTTGGGAAGAGTCGTATGCAGGAAGAGCTGAGGGAACGTTTTCAGTCTCCAGCTCTTCTGAGTTTTGTCAGAATTAACTCACAAGTCAAAGCTGACAAAGCCTTAAACATGACAGTGGTAGAACGTCCTAAAACGTAGGGTCAAAATGTGCTAATTAGGTAACAATTAATGTTGGGTGACCTCTAGTGGTGCTTTCCCACAGTTTACCTTCAAAAAGATAACTGGGATCCCTAATAGTAACTGAACCCTAATAAATAGTTCAGGCTCTATATTTAGTAGCGGCCCCCCAGCAACAGGGTAAATTGTCTGTAGCTAAATGAGACCACATCACAGGTCTGTTTTTCTAAGAAACGCACTGATAACTTGACAAAGAAAATCAAAGTGTTCTTTAGGTTCACCTTTCTGCTAAAATCACTTGCTATTACACCAGTACAGCGGTACGCTGGAACCCAGTCCACGATACACAAGATTTCAGGATGAGTATGCCAGCGCAGCAGTAAGAAGGTATGGTTTTCACCAAATACAGGCACACTACTATTAGCTTTAACCAAACCCGCACGGGCAATAAGCTGTGTGGTGATGGGTAAATCCACCTCCCATGGTATTCACACCCGTGGCAGCTACAGCAACGCCGGAGTGGGGACTGCACTCACGGCACTTGTAGACATGCATGGAACTCAGCCGTGCAGGCTGCAAGTTGAAGGTCAGGAGAGAGCTGTGCATAGCAAAAAGTGAGGGATTTGCCACCTTCGAATGAAGCTCTAACAGTTATTTGGGAGTTCAGGTGTTATAAAACTATTTTTATTACCCTGACATTTGAGAATGCACCATCTATCAGTGGGTCAGCTGTGAGTGCTTTGCAGTGATTGCATTTACATTCCCTATCTGAGGAGGAGGGAATGACGGTTAGGAGGGCAGGAGGGTTACTAGCTAATTGGCCATTATGTACAGAGAGACCTGTACAAATGTCAGCGGCTCTGGTTCTACTCAGAGTCTCTGTCTCAGCACTCCCACACACCTGGGGATCTTCCATTGACGCCTGTGCAATCCAGGTATCTCATTCCAGAAGCATAGCTGGTACCCAGAGAAGTGCCAAAGGGTCACCTGGAGGTGACCTCTGGTGATAAGACAGAAGACCAGGTCCCTGGCTACTTATGATTGCAAAAGAATCCCGTGAGGTGTATTATGAACACGGCAGAGTGAGCCCAGGTGTCCAGATCAAAGGGGTCAAACCTCGCTCTCCAAGTGAGATGCTCACATGCACATTAATAGTTATGTGTCTCAAAGTGAGGTTGGGAGAGGCTGCAGACAGCCAGACTTCTCCTGTGGCCACCCCTGCTCTCCCATGGGCTTGCCCAGGAATGCCTTACAGGCCAGTGTCTTTGCTGTGGGGAGACAAACCTGCCCCCCAAAGAAGAGAGAAGTAGATATTAAATCACAGGAAGGTCGAAGTATTTGCTCAAGATAATACTGTGCAGCAACAGAGATGATGGGAGCGATGGGATGCCCAGGCTCCCTGCGTGGCAGTATCACGCTGTGGGAGGTGAGGCTTTATGCGAAGTGCCAGTTTCAGTTAAATGAAGAACATCTTATATTTTCCGATGCTCCAGAATCAGGTAATAAATTAATCCCCTTAACTTTTCTTAAATTCTAACCTTGGGGGGAATTTTGAAGCACATCCCAAGCAGAAATGCTCAGTGTTTGTTCTGTAAATTTAACAGGTAGTAAAGCACGTCTCATGTGCACCGAGGACTTCAAAACCAACAAGCAAGTAATCATAGACTGTAAAGATTTACTGTCTTCACAATTACAATCCCACAGCCCCACGAAAAGTCACAGTAAAATATATGAGTTAGTTCAGGTGTACAGATTTGCAGACTTTAAATTTGCACAGGTACTGATGCTGGCTTCGAAATACATAAATAAATGTTCGAACGCCTTCCTCGGAGCGCCCCAGACCTGTACGATGACCCATCGTTTAGATGTTCATTTTTATGAGTGGTCTTGAATTATTGTGGTACCTGGAAAAGTCACTTTTTATTTGCGTTCTCTATATGCAGCGGCTTCTGATCGAGATTTTTCGATCAAATCGGAGCTGACTGACAGTTTCCTTCACTAAAGAGATTTAAGTCCAAAGACACTGTTAGAATATATGACATAATTATTTTGCTTAATGGAAAAACATTCATATTGATAGCAGTCTTAAATTACTGCTGCCTTAAAGGCAAATGCTTTCGTGTATTAAGGATTTGAAAATTGCCTGATTAGTGGTGTAAATCTTCAGCAGGGAGGGCAAGGAAAGCTTGTATTTGGTCCATTATTTAACTCACGACTGAAAAACTTGCAAGTATTTAATCCTCTCTTTATTTATTGGGGTTTTTTTCAAGCATACATGTCCTGCTTGTCTTATGGGCTGAATTTATTTGTTTCGCATTTAATTAAAAATCTTTTAGCTCTTTTATTTCATGAATAACAGGACATCCAATAGTACTCTATGGACAAGGGAGTAAGTTTTGCTAAATACAAAAAAAAAGATATTTTTAATCTTCTCAAGGTGAAAGTACTTCTATAATTAATTCTGGCTCTCTAAGGTAAAAGGTCACAGTAATTTATTTTAAATATACCTTTATTAATTCTCAGTTATTTTCTAATAATAGTCGTGTTTGGTTTTAATATCAGCTCTTATTAGCTGACTTGGCCCTAGGACAAAGTTGTGATCCTTTCAAAATATACAAGAGGAAAAAAAAGTCTCTGTAGCTTTATGGCAATATAAAAGTCATTCGATCTCTTCCTCTAGAATCTTACTGCTCTGAAACGTCTTGTAAATCTCTTTTACTTATCATCAACAGTTAACTTTGCTGTGTCACGTGAGTTGGCACTTAATCAATTTTTGTGCCAATATGCTCTTTTTTTGCTCTCTGCACCAGAGCGGAAGAAACACGGTTAAACTCGGGAGTACATGGAAACTCCTCAAATGAAATTTCATTTTTCAGAGCAAGGCAGGGCAGCTCTGAGAGCCGGATTTGTCTGTCAAAGGAGAGTAAGTTGCTATTCGGTGGTACGAGTACAGGCAGAAATAGGCACAGGGAATTTCAGCAATGGTTTAGCTTCAAAAAAAAAAAAAAA
>VWZZ01000718.1:67187-87283 GCA_013399095.1 Psophia crepitans | reverse complement strand
AAAAAAAAAAAGAAAATAAACAAGAAAGACCCGTTCAGATATTCAGGCTGTAGGAAACTTCTATAAAACCATGGAAATAGAGAAAATGTACAGCTCCTGCAAGCTAGCACAGCCTTTGCAGTGTGATGGACCTGCATTTTGAGGAACAAATAAGACCTTCTAGAAGAAGATGATGTCCAGAACCAAAAATCCCATGGACTTTCCTAAGAATTACACACCAGTACCAGCCATAGTCCCCAGTCCACCAGGTACTGGGGGACAAGTTCTGTGAGCAGACCATCAGGCCTCCTCACCTGCAAAATCCTCAATGTATAAGGCAAATTAAGACTGGTTATGGTTTTTGTGCACCCCTTGAAACAAGTATTCCTTATCGGCCTAAACCAGAAGTGGCTGCACAGGAGTCCGTGGAGGTTATATCGGAGCACAATGAAAATGCAGGAATTTTGAGTGATTCCGCCCTAATCTCCTGCTAACTGGCTAATGCAGAGGTGAAGGGGGAAATCTGGCAATGCACCGAGGGGGTGAGAAGCTGTTCTCATTCCTGAGTGTGTTTATTTACTGGTTTTAGGGGAAGTGCATAATCTGAATCTCTTGGCTTTTCTTGGGTTATGATTTAAGCCTGCAGCAGTACGGTGGGCTCAGCTGAGACTGATTTTTATTAGGATCCAAGATGATAGCTTTCCAGTAAATAAAGTGCAGCTTTGAAGCTGCTTCTTCGCAAAGATTGTCACTGTCTTCTGCATCTGTTTTGTGGGGATTCTTTTTTTTTTTTAATTTATCAGAAAAATAGCAGTGAAAGAAGAATTTAAAAAAAAAATCATAGATGAAAAGCCATGTATGACAGACTTTCCAGATAAATGAAGAGAGAAAGATTTTGAAACCTTCTTACTCTCCAATAGTATTTTATGCAAATGCTGAAGAAAATACAACTATGCAAAGGAATTTTTGCTTACCAATAAGCCTAAAGTTTAAGGATTTATGTTGCAGTGCTCAAAGTCTGAGGCTTTCTGCAAGGCAGCGAGATGGATTCTGAAGTCCCTGTAAAGCCTCTGCAAAACATCGTGTGTCTACCACAAATTCCTGAATAGAACAATTTAAGTCGCATCTCAGAAACCAGCTAGAAACTCTGAATTTCTGGCACGCTTCAAATGACTGTGCTTGTTGTTATGGTAATTCTATGAAAAAGACTCTCAGAAATCAATTTTTTGTTTGTGTATAATTCCCCAAACGGAGAAAGAAGCTGCTGGATGTTGGGTAGATGAAGGAACTGCCACTAGAGAAGCTGTTGAGCTCAATTTAAGCCTACAAAATGTGCCAGCATTTAAAAATCAATGGGCTTGATTGCACCATTTCTGGAGGGTGGGAGGGAGTGAAGATGCTAATGGCATAGTTCGGATGATCTCAAAGGTTATCTCACAGCATTTCTTTCAGAAACTGGGATGCACTAAGCCCAGTAAGGGCAGGACCACCGCCTGCATATACTGCAGGATATATAGAGAGGGAGGCTCTTACATACTTGAGCCGTTAAACTTACAAAAATTAGACAAAATTTCAAACTGGTTTGGAAAGTAGCATTATAATGATAGTAGGAAAAGAAACAGTCAAAGCTGAATTTACCAAGCCAAAAACTGTGCTGAAGAAAAAGTGGTAATAACATATTTGTTAAAGGTATAATTGTACTGAAGACAGGCAAAGAAACCATGAAAAAGCAATAGTAGGGGTTGGAAGAGTGGGAATGGTTTCACACGAGGAAGTCTGGGCGTGAGCTGCGTTCAGGGTGCCCATTAAAAATCCCCAAACCACAGGATTTACTTCTAAAACTGGCAGAGGGAATAGAGTTTTCCAAACTACGCTTGTCCAAAGCCTGGCAGCAACATAGGAATCAGAATTTAAAAAAAAGACTAATTCTGACTGAACTCACACATACGTGCCTATTGAAGTATGAAAGATTACCCTGGGGGTGAGCCAGTTACCTGCAGGATTTCAAAGAAGAATGGATTGAGTCCTGCAGAGAATAAATAGTATTTTCTGGTTTTTGGATGACATACTAATACCTGGGAGGAATTCAGACGAGTATTTACAAAACCTTGAGGAAATTCCAACACGTTATAAAGCCATGCGTTAAAGCGAACAAAAATAAGATAGTAGGTGTGGGACGTTTTTTTTTTCATCTCCCTGAACCCAAGTTCCTTGCCTAAGTTTCAGGAACAAAGGCTTTAAAAGAGAATGTGGAAGCTATGGAGTGTGCGTAAGTACCTCCGCACTGCACAATTTCTGTTGTTTCTATCCATGTCAAAGGTTTCTCATGGAAGCTTCAAGTAATCACTCCTAATTAGGCTGATGTTTTTCCTGATGTAGGGCACATAAAATATATGTGGACTGAACATTAAAATAAGATTTTTGGAGGAAGAGAATGAAAAAACCTAATAGTTCTAACCATAGGCACCCTCTAATATGAGGTCATCCAGGACAACCTTAAACTGTAATTTTTCTGAAGGAAAAAAAGAGGTGTTGTTTCATAAGAAAAAAGTTCCCACTTGTCTTTTAGATAATTATCAAAGTCTAAACGACATCTAAATTTTTGAGAGAGACTCTAAGCCTCAGTTAGGAATTAATATATTCTATGAGCATATATTTTAAAAAATATTCTTAATGCAGGTAGTAAAACTTAATAAAAAAGAGGGGTGGCTAATTTATGTATTTTTGGAGGCAGGCAGTTTTGGGGGCTCAATCTTTTTTATTGGTGGCTGACTATTGTAAAATCCCTTGCAGACCATAAGAAACACATCGGTCACTTCCCTCCTTCCAGTCATGAACAAATTCATCTGCAGACAAAGAAGAAAACCTGGTTTTCTGAAAAGAAGTCTGACTTTCCATGTGGTTTTGGAACTGCCACATCACAGGAGCCATCCAAGCTCCAGCACTTCACAGAGCAGAGTTACCTGGGCTGGAGAGTCTCTTTTCAAGAAGGGACTTTTAGTAGAAGCACCAAGGAGCTTATGAAAATGTTTACTAGCAGAATTATACAAGTAGCATCAGGGACAAATAAAAAAGGATAGTAAGAAGTTACTCTTGGTGGCAAGCTTTGACCAAGACATCTGAGTCTTCTGTAGCCTGCAGGAAGAATGTTGCATTTGGTTCTAAAACTCTATGATCTTTAAGGTCCCTTCCAACGCAAACCGTTCTATGACTCTAAGGGAAGGAGGTGTTTCTGATAGTGCCTTCAGCTTGTACATCTTCTGTGTGGGTGCCTGGACTTGTAGCAGACTCTTCTGCCATCAGTGTTTGTTACAGAGGACTTTCCTGGAAATCTCTGCAAGGTTCTCCTGGGGACACTTGCATGCACTTCTGCCTTGGCCCCATCCAAGACCCACTGGAGAGAGGCTCTTTGGTCATGTCCCTTTGCTCCCCAGATTCAGGAGAAATGGGGTCCTGCATATTTTAGTACAATCTTGTGGCCTGTGTGTTCAGCTTAGTAACAGGGAGGAAAAGAAAACATTATTGTCCTCAGTTAATTGCTTCTTTGTGACAGAATACACTTCAAAGACACTTTAGTCTCAAGTGCATCTTAGCAGAGAAAAACCCGTATTACCGATTTTAAACCCCCTATTTCCAGCAACACAGATGAATGAGTTCCATATAATGGAATATTCTCCACCGAGCATCCCCACATGTAAAAGTGGAATGCGAAATTAGTTTGGGGTTTGGTTGGGGTATTTTTTTGTTTTGTTTTTTAAAGTACTGTTTTAATGAGGTGTTTAGTTTAGCACATTTGGCTCCTCCAAATTACCTCAAGGGGATTCATATGTTAACGAACTACACAGCTGTTGTTTGTGAAACCAGCCTAGCACAAGCAGAGCATGTTGTGCAAAGATTTAAATGCTCTGTTGGAGAGGTCACTGCACTCCTTTGTCTGCTGTCAGTTATTAATAATGAGCCTACTACTTAATTTTAAACACCAAGTTAATTTTTTTTTCAGCATCAAATACACTTCAGATTGGTTCATTTTGGTATTGAATGCCTGGGTCGAGACAGGAAAGCTGCCATCAAAGGATGACCTGATTTTATGCAATTGGTGAAATGTTTTGGGGTGTGGAAGACTGGCAATGGAGTGTGAGGCTTTGGTGGTGGCCTGAAGAGGCTGTACTGAGCAGAGATAATGTTTGCGATGATAATTGTTTTATAAACATGCCCTGATATGCTTCAAAAGCTTTAATTCTGAATTTCTTAAATTAGGCAGGCTTTGCTCCTGGCAAGCAATAAACTGTTTTCATTTTAGAGATGTCACTTAACATTTAAGGAAATTAATAACTGGGAAAGAAAAAAAAATCCTGTTTGATAAATAAGGGCAAAGAATCTGGGGTTTTTTATTTTAATTCACGTATCCAACTAAAATCAACAGAACTCTTCACTGAACGAACCATCAATTTTTAAGGGCCAGAGTGACAGAATTTATATGCTAAAACAGGAATCCCAGTTCTCACCACCTCATGGGAAGCAGGATTGACCTAGTGATGTGCTGGCAACGCTCTGCCATTCCTGGAGCCTGCCTGGGCGCCGTGGCCGCAACACAGGGTTGGAAAACCCCGTGGGCAGCAGGTTGTCCAGAAGACATGGGCTAGGGACTGCTGCTTCACAGGCTACTCACATATAGCCCATCTCATATCATTTTGGCTCGTAGATCCCTTAATCATTTAAATATTTGTGTTTGATTTCCTTCATGTGCTTTATTACTGAAAATAAGTTCCATGATTAATGATTAACATCAGAGCAACCTCTGCTGGCTGGTGGAGACAGAGCTCTTTTCTTAGCGGCGTAACACATTAAAGGATTTGATTTCGATATATCTGCTGCTCAATCCAGGCTTTTTTTTTTCCTCTCTCAAAGGCATTAATCTTTAAGTATAAGACGTGATATTTTGCCTAGAATTTAGATGGAATATAAAATAGATGTACAACTGGAGCTTTGCCAATTTTAAGCACTCCATATTGGCACGATCGTACTGAGAACAGTGGCTTCTGTCAAAACAAATGCGAAGGCAGAGCGACTTTCTTGAGCACAAAGCAAGAGTTTCATCTAGGCCTCCATGATACGGTTCCAAAAACACAGTTAAGCTCAGACTCAGAATAAAGCCTTTGCTTCGCTGAAGACGGAGAGGTTACCAACTGTTGTCAAGGTTTTTTTGTAAATCAAGTTTTCAGAAAGATTTGGTGCTCTTAGAAGAGCCCTTCTACAAAGAAAACAATCCATGTTAGGGGAAAATACAGTAATGTTTAACCAATGTCCTTGTATCGCTGCTTTACTGATGGGCAACTGAGGCACAGAGTGTCCTTGAGACCCAGCTCTCCCAAGTTATTTAGCTTAGAACTAGCACTGGGGATCAGAGCAAGCTCACAGCGGTTCAGAGCACTGTTAGGCTTTAAGACCATGGGACGCCTTCCATGCACATCACTCGGCCAATCCTGCTTCCCATGAGGTGGTGAGAACGGGGGTTCCTGTTTTAGCATATGAATTCTGTCACTCTGGCCCTTAAAAATTGTGTGTTTGTTCAATGCAACCACCTGAGAAGGATGGTAGGGATGACAGTTAATGTCACCTAGAGTCTCTGCTCATTGAATGGTCATCTGTTCCCAAAGAAGAGGGTTGAATTTAGCTATTCTGTTTACACAGGCTATTGAAAACCATCCATGCACAAGCTTTTTAGTTAAGCAGAAGATCTGGATGCAAACCGATAAACTGGGTTGTTAAAATTACATTCATCCTTTCCAGTTTGCAAGCCTGTCTTCCAAGTGCTCTTTGAATGGGGATATACCGAACGTGGTGGGGGATTTTTTTCTTTATTTTTCATTGCTAACTCTGTATAATGGATGTATACCAAATGCAGCATGCAGGCTGTTATTAGGACATTATGAGGACTCAGTGCAAAGATGTCTGTAATACAGTGAATAAGAGGCTGTTTCCTTGCTCAGCATGGAACTAGAACGACTGCCAATCGGGAATGAAGTCACCTTCCATTTCAGGCTCTTTTATCTCAAAAGGATAAGGGGTTTTGTGGATCTGGATTTGGCACATACGTTCCCTAGAAAATGGTTTTGAGAAACCCAAAGCTTCTGGAAGGTGAGGAGCTTGGAAGTGCATTCACACCTTCTTGCACATGATTTCGCCCAGCCACTCATTTTCAGCTCATGCGAAATCCCCTCCTCTGGAGGACAGACCTTGTCCTCCCCAGGGTGACTTTTAAGCTCCAGTAGTTTTATTGCTATCTCCTAGGACGTGACAGGCCTTTCCATGGGGAGCTAGGACTGCTAATGGGTCAGCAGAAATTACTAATGGTTTCAGGAACTCCAAATCCTTCATCTTGTTCAGCAGGGTATGGATGGTCAGGGCAAGGGAGGGAGGTGGTACTAGGGGATCACCAACATTCCTAAAAGAAGAAACCCCTAGGCAAGAGAAAAGAATTTCCTATAAATATGTAAGTAACAGAATTAGAGGGTTTTATTAAGCAAGTAATTACAATTTTCTAGATATTTCTACTGATAAAGCTAGCAAAAAGCCAATGACATCAGGAGACATAACAAATCCTGTAGAAAGGCACTTTTTCAAGTCCTTCAGAAGAGAGCGTATCTAGTGACAAAGGTGCAGAGCCACCTCACTTGTGGCCAGTTCAGCTAACACATACAAACATTCTCCCATTTGTATGAACGAGCACTGACTTTCTGAGATGGTCGTTAGACCCCTGTATTTAAATACCAACAGCTCACTGATGCATCCCCACTGATGCAGGGTGTCATTTCTGATAACAACCCAACTCTTTTCCTGTATCAAAATGCACTTATTGTGCAGTAATTTAATGACATAGTTCTTCCTCTTTATGAGCTCTGAAAATATCTCATTAAGAGTTTCACAAATTACCACAATAACTTATGCTGACACGCTCATTTGTTCTCATCTCTGAATAAATCTGGTTGACAACTTTAATAGAATAAAGCAGGGATTTCCCAGGCTGTGATTCAGCGTTGAGCTTCACTCAAACACCTCGATGTTATCTCGAGCTTGAACGTTTGATTAAGCCAAGGTGTGAGGTGCCACTTCAGACGAGCTCGGATGAGAGCCGTGCGTGCTCTATGGCGCTAGCGTGAGGAAACTGTTGAGATGTTTTTCCTTCTCCCTCAGATCTCCTATTTCAGCACTCTTCGCCATCTGGTGAAGCACTTCAGAGAAGAAAACAGTCTTGCAATGTCTAATTTTGCCATGTTTTTGGAACATTATTTTAATGATCTTTGTGTCATTTAAGTATGATTACTTGTCCTCCAAGGCTTTTCCTGTTTACGCTTAAATAGTATTGGAGCATAGCCAGAGACACTTTAAGTGAAATGGCACAAAATACTACATTTTTATCATAAAATCTTAAAAGCAGCGTTTACAATTAGGGGGCATAGCTGGCACTTTGCATTCTGGTAGGTTTTTTGTTTTGATTTTATTGTAGTAGTAGATAAATAAAATTAATTAAACAAGTATAATTACCAGTTAAATTTTACAAAATACCGAAGAAACGAGGGCCTAATTCAAAGGGGTGGTAATGGTGTAAATAATTAAGTCAAATTGTTTTCATTTTCATGCTGCATATTGTTTCCTTCAGCCTGTAATGGTACAAGGCAAAGTATACGCAGCGCTAGAACTAGACAAATAATAGATAAATTTATTCATAAACACTTTGTGGATTGTAATTAGAAGTTCACTGCAGCAGCTTTCACTGGTCTTTATTTTTTTCTCTAGTTTCTGTAAATATTTGCCTGAGGAAATTTTTTGCTTTGAAGAACGTAGACAGAAGCAGAATACGCCACCAAAGCATTGCAAAACCATCTTTGCTTCTTGCCTGGAACCACAACCAGGGCCCCAGCAGCGTCCGCGCCGAGGTCCGTGCCCTCAGCACCGGCACCTCTGCCTGCGGGACGCCCAGTGGGGGCGGTGGGTCGGAGGGGGGTTTTTGAGCGGGTGTGAGATGAGTTTCCCTTCTTTCCTTGCCCGATGCCCTGGATAGAGCTTTCCCAAGCAGGAGGTACAAATTACCTGGCCGATACTGCCAACAAACCCAGGGAACCTCAGGAAACAGTGATTTCTCTTGGAAAATGGAGCCCGGCAGATGAAACGGTTGTGCCGGGTAAGCGCACCGGTACAAGAGGTCAGTTGGGTGCTGGTGTGCCGCTCTCCCGTGGGCTCGTTTCGGTGCAGAGCTCTGACAGCACAGGGAGGACAACAGGCTCGGGAGTTCCTTTGGGGGTCGGCGCTTACCACGGCAAGGCTTCGAACGCCGGGTAATGATGCTGGAAGGAGCATTCAGAGAAAGCACAGCATTGGCAGCTCCTGGCTTGAAACCTGCCTGTGTAACCACTTCTCGGCTTATTATGAGCATGGTAACATTTATTAAAAATATACTCTTGAAAAATTCAGGGACACAGAGGCAGGTGAAACCTGCTGAATAAATTTGCCATTCAGCACGCTCTAAACGCATTCACATTTAATAAAATGGGAGATAACGGCAGGATTACCTGTACTTCCTCAGGTTAAGGGGGAACCTTATTCCGCCCCGGCGCATCCACCTAGATCCCGTGAGCGTTATTAAGGCACAACGTGAGCAGCGGCAGAGATTGCAGTACCCCTTGCAGCTCGCCCGCAGGCAGCCTGTACGTGTCGATACCTCGAGCGTCGCACGAGCGTGGCATGCACCACCAGGCAATGCAAACCATTAACGAAAAGACTCTGGACAGGGGTCAAAACGACAGACTCCGCGGGTCTGCTAATTCACGGGGTGTTCTTCCAGCAGCCGGAGGGATAGCTGCAAAATAATGTGGTGTTTTCACTCACCTCTCGCTGCAGCGGAGCACGGCTTCTGCATAGCACTACTGGCCTCTGCTGCCAGCAAGGGAGAGGCGGCGAGGAGAGAGGCTGTACGGGGACTTACCACATTTCTGTTTCTCCAGAGGGCCTCCTGATCCCTGCGTATGAGCTGGAGGAAAAGCAATCTTTCATCTTTACCTTATTTTCATGCTTACAAATAAAGGTCAAGGCTCCCGTGCTGCAGTCAGCGCTGTACTAGGTTTAAACAGCCACCCTGAAATGTGATTGTAATTAGTTTCCTTTCAATCTTGATGTGAACAGTGATCTTAAAATGCCAGGAATGTAGCAATGCATATGATTAGCAAGCGCACAGAAAGGCAGTCTATGGAAAAATATGGATAGAAACGAAAAAAAAATGCAAATGTTGCACTGCTTTAAATTTTATTATCCTCTCAGCTCTTCATAAAATACCGTAGACATCGTTTGATTATATTTTTAGTCTAGGGAATTAATTTTTAACTAGGGAACTCGTTTCTGTCTTATGATTACTCTTCTTCGCAATGGCCTGTAGGTCTGAACTAAAAAATCACAGTTTTAATTGAGCTAATGATGCCCAGAACTCAAATTAATCTCACTTATGTGTGTGTCATGCCATGCAATATGTGCTATAGCTGCAGGCAATGTCTGCATCTTTTCATACCAACGATTTCTCCAGGAGACCGAGGGTGTAAATCCTGGCCAGGGATAAGTCTGCGTCCTGCTATTGTCACCGCCTGGGAGACTCCTTGGAGGTGGCTGATGTCTCTGCAACCAGTGGAGGGGAAGGAAAAACAACAAACCCAGTGATATTTCATGATCACTTCCCTGATTTCACCCCAGCCCTTTCAAGAGCGTGACTGTAGCTCACGGAAGAGCCAAGGAGGTGCTGGGGATGAGCTCTGAGCAGTGGGCTCTGGCCACATCTGCTGGCAGCCCCTGGCCCAGCTCCCATCTGCACCCACGGATGGGTGGGACCTGCTCCCAGAGAGGCAGCGATTCCCTTACCCAGCTGAGGAAGGACAGCCGGGATGCTCCTCTGCTTGTAGCAGAAGAAATGAGAAGGGGAGAGAAAAAGAAGGCATGAAATGTGGACTACTTTGCTTGTGAAACTATCAGGCTATATTTTCTATCTGGGAAAACACAGTGTTTTTTTTCAACTGCTGATAAAATTAACTTCATGAAGATATGAGATCTTTTAAAAAATTTCAGAGAAAAAACAGAACTAGAAGGCCATGATAGAGGTACAGAGGGTTTGTTTCTATCCTGAGATAAAACAAAGAAGAGTATACAGAGGAGGAACATGGTTTAACACGCTGCAGGTAGCTGTTGCTTGCATGCCCTGCAGGCTAGCTCCTCCTACAGCACCCTGACCCAGACGTACAGAGGTCTCTTAAACCTGACATTATCCTCTGAGCCAGAACTGCACACCGGTACCCACCCAAACATTATTTATTCTCTTTTTCAAATAATTTGAACTTAGATGCCATTGTTCTAGAACAGCACCGTATCTTGATACAGCTGAGACAGTCTCCTGATTCAGAGGATGTGGTACCCAACATGTCAAGAGCACACTCTGCCTCTTCATCTAATCCCATACCCTCCATCCCACTACCTTGGACTTTCACTCTTTGCACTGAAATCCATTTCAAACAGAATGGTGGAATTCCAATTGTTTGTTTTCAAAAAGTTTCAGTTTTGTGATGAAAGATGTGACCTTTCTTGCCAGCAAGAGTCTCTTTTGATTGATTAGTAAACATGAGGTAAAATGCAGGAGCACGCCAGTGTTAACTTCATACTGCCACAGGCTCTGTGCATCAAATATTTTTGCTTTATTTTGAACATCCCGTTAATGAGAAAAATATTCTAATCAAAGAAATGTGTTTCCTTCGATTCTCTTCAGAGTGTTATTTGCAGCTTCAGAATGGCATGCTCAATTATGTCTGTTTTATTCCTAAATTAGGTAAAAAAAGCTTCAGAAAATTAAGTAAACCTCTTAGCAACTGTTAAGCAACATCCAGTATTAATTATATAATCACTTTTTTATTATTTTTCATCAGGTAAGAAGAGAATAGCACACTTGCTCAAAGGATTTCTTTTCAGAAAACACCTTCGCACACCAGACCAAGCTCCCAAAGCAGGCGCAAGGTGCGATGCCTTTGCCTAGGCAGATAGGCAGAAACCTTTCCCTAAACGCCGCTGCAGAGGCTGGCGTGACCGAGAGCCAGAAGCGGCGTTTCTTTATGTGTTCTGGCACTTCAGTAAAAGGCCGGTAAAGGATCACATCCAGACTGAGCATAAGAGGGATGTGCAAATGCTGCAGGCACAGCAGCAGGTAGGGGCTCTTCAGACAGCAGCTTCTCAGCATGGGTGTCGGCTCTTTGGTGTTGGACCTTGGGGCCTTTTTGAGGTTTGCTTTCACCGAGAGCAATTACCTACCCTTCGGATGGTTATTCATTCACCTCATCCCTCCTCAGCTGCTGGGAGAAGCCTCCCGCCCCGCTATCGCATTGCATTTCGGGGAACCCAACTGCGTTGGGGCTTCCCCTCCCGGTGCTCCCCGCTCTGCATCCCCGCGGAGGCACCAGCCCACGCTCAGCGCACGGACAAGGCAGCAGAAACTGCTGATCACTGATGCAAGATTCCAGCCCATCACCACATCTTCAGGAGACTGCCCGAGGCAAGGAGGCTCCTGAGGTTTCCTGAGAAGAGTGAACAACGTCAGCACAAAATACAGCGATGCCGGCTGCTCGCGGAGCGAGAATTGGCAGGGGATACGCCGAGCGTTGTGGGGGCTCATGCAAAACAGACCTGTTTTCCAAATTTCCCATGAGGCAGGCTGAATTAATTCCTCAAATGTAATACATTCTAACAATACTGGCGACGACGGCACCAAAATAAACTTACAGTGAGTGGTGTTCCTTTTTTCTTCTTCTTTTGCATTTGTACATTTTTTTCCTCGGCTCCTTTTGAGCTGCGTGCTGAGACCTGCACGAGCACACAGGGACGCTGTATGTGCACGTATTTCTTAGGTGCATCTTCCGATCCTTAATGTTATTGCTAGCATTTGTTGGTATTTCTATAAAATGCATCCAGACAAATGTTGAGAACTGCCGGTGGAGACTGAACAGCAAACGGCCAAATGAGAAGAGTTCTTGAAAATTCCCTCTGCGAGGGGTGGGAAGGCAAAGGACCATGGACCCTATCAATTACTGACAGAGTACAAACCTACAATTTGACGTCTACAGCTTCTTCCAACCTTAATGATTCTATTCTATTCTATTCTATTCTATTCTATTCTATTCTATTCTATTCTTTTCAGAATTCTGCAAATTGTTGGCTGCCCTCTTGTTCTTTCCTCTATAGCTGCATGTACACACCTACCACTACAGCTCCTTGTTGGTGGGATACAGAAGGTCCCTTGGCAGCTCAGCCTATCTCTCTGGCTCCACCATCAGAAAAAGAATAGCTGTCAAGTCCACACGCCGATTTTTTTTATACTCAACAGCCAGGCCTTATGCCACTGAACTACCCTCACTAGCATTGCTGAAGTCCTCTTTGATACCTAATTTCTGCTAGGACAGATTGTACCAAAACAAGTCGTGGTTCTGCGGCTGTCCAAGACCTTCACCGTGGGTTAGAAGTCATCATCTGGGTCAGGACTGATACTTATAAAAATCCTTGTCTGGCAAGGCTTCCACCACTGCTGCCTGGCTTATACTTGATCCCGTTGATTTACTTACTCATCTTCATGAACTTGCACCTCTGTCCTAAACTCTTTTTACAAGTATGACCGTGAAATAGTTCCTCCAAGAGCAAAAAAAGAAGTCTCCATATTTTTAAGTCCACCCAGAAGACTTTTTCCACACTATAAAATATAGGTGCCTTCAGGGACAAGGTTTTTGCTACCTAAAATAGTCCCTCTCTATACATAAATGCAGAGTCTCAACACTCTTTCTTGTGTAGTTCACAATTTCACTCATATAAAAACTGTTTACAGCAATTCTATTAACTGTCATTTAACAGAGCTTCTGTACCAAGTATACCAAGATATAATTAGTTCCTCACGGGGAAGTCATGAGTTTTGTCAAAAGAAATGACAACCAACGAGTCAAACTGCTTACAGCGGAGAAGAAAATGCTGAAAAAGAGGAGCTGAGGACAGTAGTAACCATCAATGGGATGAGTACCAGGTACATGACAAGAAACTTGCAGATTTACATTGGATGCTGTTCCTTGGTGAGTTCACGTCCATCTGTTAGCTTCACTTGGGACCACGCTCCCTGATTCAAACCGATAGCAAGTATCTGAGTCAAATAAGTGAATATTTTTGCTAAATGCTGTCTGTCACATCATGTTATTCCACTTTGGTTTCTTCACCATATGTAGTAACATGATGTGGTGTAACATAGCATGATGCGGCGCTAACGATTTAATGTGATGTGACAGAAAAACTTTGCTGCAGCTTTCGGAATAAACACCTGCTTTTAGCAATGGTTTTATCTGCTGGAAGCAGATTCTTAAAACGTGTAACCTGGGTCCTGCTAAAGTGTATTGCACTTTGCTGTTTATATATCTCCAATACCTTCCATAACACTCTGTTCATTTTCTTTTATTCCAGAGACTGTGTTCCCTTATAGGGTTGGGGGGGGTTGGGGGGATCTTTCCATTAGAAGGAAAAAATTGCCTTACAAAAATTGGGAAAATAATAAATCTAAACCACGGATGGAGACACACATGGACAAAGTTCTTACTATAGGCTGAAAACACTGGCTCTGTGAACAGAAAAACAACATATTTAGCCACAGGTGGTAATAATAACAGTAACAAAGTTTAGGAGACTTGGTTTTCCTTCAAACAATTCAGCAGAATGTTGTGAGTGAAAACTGTGTAAAAATCATCTCTCCTTGGAGAAATGCGGACACAGAGAAGGCAAACATTTAACTGTTGATTTTGCATTTGCAAATGTAGGTTTTATGAATGGGAACATTTTCACTAAGAAAAGCCAAGGTTTGGGTGAACCTTCCTAGAATTTTGGTTCATTATCCTTGACCTGACTGACAGAAATGCAAGCAGTGGGAGACAAAACTTCTAGTTTAGTTAGTTAAAAAATAAAGTCATTTATTCATGTTGAATACTATTCTCTCCTTCCAAAAATCCTTCTATCTGTGTTTGAATGCGTGAAAGCTAATTAAACTGGCAACTATAGCTCTGTACTTCTCATCTGGAGGACCTAGCAAAGCTAGCAGAGCTTCATCCTCCAGGTCCTTGTCAGAATCATAGAATCATAGAATGGTTTGGGTTGGAAGGGACCACAAGGATCACCTAGTTCCAACTTCCCTGCCATGGGCAGGGACACCCTCCACTGGACCAGGTTGCCCAAAGCCCCATCCAACCTGGCCTTGAACACTGCCAGGGATCCAGGGGCAGCCACAGCTTCTCGGGGCACCCTGTGCCAGGGCCTCACCACCCTCACAGTAAAGAATTTCTTCCTAATGTCCAATCTGAATCCCCTTTCNCTCCTCTGGACTTGCTCCAACAGCTCCACGTCTTTCCTGTGCTGAGGATTCCAGAGCTGGACACAGCACTGCAGGAGGGTCTCAGCAGAGCGGGACAGAGTGCAGGACACAGGTGGCTTTCTGGGCTGCCAGCGCACACTGCCAGCTCATGTTGAGTTTTTCATCAACCAGCACCCCCAAGTCCTCCTCAGGTCTGCTCTCAATCCATTCTCTGCCCAGCCTGTAGTTGTACTTGGGATTGCTCTGACCCGTGTGTAGGACCTTGCACTTGGCCTTGTTGAACTTCATGCAGTTTGCACCGGCCCACCTTTCAGGCTTATCAAGGTCCCTCTGGATGGCATCCCTTCCCTCCAGCGTGTCAACCACACCACAGAGCTTGGTGTCGTCGGCAAGTCAAAGAGAAGTGTTTCTTCCAAGCAGAGGGAATGAGGAAGAAACACCAGTGATCTTCAGGTCATCACATCACAGAATTCAAAACAGAGCTGGTTTTCAGCAAAAATAAACAAATTTGGATCACAGTGCTCTCTTCTGAAGGAATAAAACTGATCTCCTGAAGCCAGATATGTGGTTTCTCCAAGCTGGAGCTCACAGGGGCATTTGGCATGTTCCTTTGTGCATCTGGCACTTTCTGAAGGAAAGCCCACAACTGTCACTGGGTACTGATAAGGTTTCTACCAGTTGTCCTTCTTGCCCCTTGCCCAGAATAAGACTCCACCTTGATACATGGCATGCAACCCTAGTGTTAAATTCAAAAAGGCATCACAAATGCATGACTGGGGTTATGGCTAGCGAGGAGGAAAAGGGTCTTTGGTGCTGCTGGGAGGGGGAAAACAGGCTGAGTGCACAAAATCTGTCCTCACATGGTGACTGCGTTGTCTTGTCAGAGCGGTGGTGGACCTGGGGACCCCTGGGACCCTCAGCTGGCCGCGGTCAGCCCTGGTGCTCCTCATCTGGAAGGGGAGTTATACAGGGCTGCAGGTTTCATAGCATGGAGAGCCAAATCCTGTGGGTTTTCCAGATGCAAAGCACTTTTTGACCTTTGGTTAAAATTAAACACTCAGAGGGACTGGGCAAAGCAGATTTTAATTTATAATAAAAACAAGGACACCATCGCCTGTATTTTTACAACAGCCACGAAGATCTCCCTTGCTATGTGAGTTTGAGCAAGTTGGCAATGTATTTTAATGTATTTATTTGATTATGCATTCATTCTTTCATTCATTCATCTATTCAGTCATTCATTCAGACACTTGTTCATTCATCCCTGTCCTTTTGCAGGAAGAGAACATAAGCCAGCAGTGGCATACTTCTTCACTGTCCTGATTTACAGCGACAGCTCTGAGTTTGTATCAATAAATCTCTTTGGCCCTCCTCAATCCAGCATTATCCCTCATTAGTGACTGAGATTTAAAAAAAGGATTAAAAATGATATCAGATTATAGATAGATAGATAGGTATGTGTATTGGTTGCAGTGCTTTGATTAAAGTACTGGGTTGTTGATGGGTTTGGTCCAAAAACGTACATTATATCTGGTTTAGGGTTTGTCTTAAACATGGGAATATTTTCTCTGAAGATGACTGAAATGAAGGGGAGCTACTCTTTGAGTTGGGATTACTCACACTCTAATAGCTAATGGAATAATTTTTTTCCCGTATCTCTGAAATACCCTTAATTAATCTTGCAGACAACTTGCAACATAATTGTGTCCCTAAACTGTTAACCTTGAAAATTATTTGACAGTGTACTAACATCTCAGAAACATGTTATCACAGGGAATATAATAGTTCCATAAATATCCTAGTTTTTCTCAAAAGTCCCAGAATAATTCTTTGTTGTCAGTCTTTTTCTTTTTCCCCCCTTAGTTTTCTTTTTGACCTGGTGGCAGGAGATGCAGGACAGAAGGAGGGCATGTTAAAAAAAAAGGCAGTTTGGAAGAAAAGGTAGTTATATATCATGTATAACTTAGTATCTCTTATAAAAAGGAGATGCCCCTTGCTTTTCTCACTCATTTGCATGTCTTCAGGGCATGAGAGGACAGAGACACTGGATGGCACAACCTGCCATCCGCAATCGGGTCAGAACTAGTCCCTGGTAAACAAAAAAGACAACACTGCAATTCATGTAGTGCAGAGCCATAGTTGGCCTACTGTTGTAACTCCTTCTTCTTAAATAAACACCTCCTATTCAAAAAGAATTATGATGCCATATAGGTTGACAATGTGCCATGTTCACTTTGGTTGAGAAAATGAGAAATTTAAAATACATGCATTCCTCTGACATTAGTGACCTTATTAAAGGCACGGAAATCCCGAATAACTGAATAACTTTAATGAAAGTTATTAAAATTTCTTCTATTGGTTAGTCCTTACAAGCTCAGAAGCTCTGTTATATTTAACAGTCTGGCATAGACTGCTGTCAGTAACGGAGATGGTCCTCTTCCAGGCCTGTCTGCTGTTCTTACTATGCTGCCATTTGAAATCAGCAGGAAAAAATAATCATAAGCTTAAAAAAGCTAAAGCAGACAGGCTGTTTCAGATTATTTCAGTATGTGTGTTTGCTGCAACAACCGAATGTTCCTGTTAAAATCATAGTCTGATTCCCCTCCTGAAAATCAGGTTATAAGCAAAAGGATTAGACAAAGACAAACTCAGGGAGAGAATTTAGATCTGGGTTCAAATGTGTACTGGAAATTGTGGAAACAGTTTGGTTTGAGGCCTTCTCTATTTTAATAATAATTGTCTTGCTAAATATATGCATTCTTTACGTATTTCTGTATCAGGGATTAACTATGTAGCTTAGTAGAAAACAGAAAAGGAGATCATTATTTTACAATTTAATTTAGTGGAATTTGAAGGCTGGGGATCAGTCGGGGAAGCGAGCACAGCTGCATTTCTTATAATTTTCCCATTAGAACATACTAATTTCCACACCGCTGCTCCCTTATTTTCGGTGTGTTTGTAGGTATAATTCTCATATTTGGATCCAGCAGCCCAGAAAGCTTGAAAAGTGCGAGTCTGTTTTTCACTATAGGAACACTTTCTCACTTAGTTCAGACATGCCTTTAGCTTTTATTTGCTAATCTTCATATAAAATGGTAAAACTGTGCTGCTAAGACGACATTATTACACATTTGCAAGCTTGTAATGCGTATTCCAAAAAAGCAACTCGATATATCATGTACTTGTAAAACTTGGCCATCCTAGAGGTGCTTCACAGTCTGGACCATATTTTTTCTTATAACAAATCTTCAAGATAGGGGACAACTCTCATCTCCTCTGGACAAAAAGTTGGAGCTTGAAGGGTCTGACTATGTTCAAGGTGGCTCAGAAAACCTGTGACCCCACAGGGAGAAGAACCTGCATCCTCAAAGCCTGGAGACCCCACATGCCGCAGCATCCTCCTTTGCGTATGGCTTTTCCTCCCGGATGCAATTGCCTTCTCCTCGATGCCCTCCACTGCAGGTGTTTGAGTTGACATTGGCGGTACACGTTTGAGCTGGACATACTTCTGAGGTCAGGATACGAACTATCACCAAAGAACTGAAAGCCTGTAAAAGAGGCTTTTACGAAATGTTTGTAGAAAGTCAGACATTTCTGTAATAACTGCAATTGTCATTTAGTGCCCTACTGTTCGGTATTATCACCTGGCCGGTGATACCTGTGGCATCCAGTTGTGACACCCAGTGATGTCTTTTCCAGATCTTATCGCTTTGATGGAAAATAATATCGGGTGACCTGCACACATACATTCCCCGCTTCACTGCCAGTTATCCAGTATAAGCTCAGAGGTCGCTACCTGTTCATTCAGGCTTTTGTATTTTCAAATACTTTTTTAAAGCATGAGATTTGTTTCCAAAGATTAACAATTCGCCTCCAACCTGTTACTGGCTTCTTTTTTTGTGTGTGTGTGCTTATTTAAATCAGCTAGATCTAACAATAGCCATTTCATCGGCAGCCCAATGCTAATCATGCCAGTGTATTTACGCCAGGAACACCTTCAGCCCAGCGACACGTTAGTCCCCATGACCAACTCCTTTGTTAGAGATCTGTGGGTTTGCACAGCGTTCTGTTTGTCCTACGCACGCCACAGCTGCCTATTGAAGCAGCACAGCAGCGGCTTTGGGGATTTCCCAACAATAAAGTTGAAATCTCTTTCCTGGTTAGTATTCAGCAACGCTATAACGTTTAGCAGACATTTTCCCTTCTCCCAGCTTTCAATAGGCTACATTTATCAGCACGGAGTAGCAATCAACATGTATTTGCTCATGTATTTATATAAGTCAGCTGTGTGTTTCCTCATTATTTTCAATTCTTCCTTTGAAAAAATTTTACTTTCAGTGTCTTCAGCGAGGAAATTCTGGGTGTAGATTATGCGTATACGGTTGTGTGCAGAAAGTACTTTTTGGTGTACAATAAACATATCAGTATTATGACAGGTATTTCATTAATAGGTAGGTGAATTATTTATGTAACCCCATATTTCATCCCCAGATATGTTTGAACGAATGTTGGCACTACAATATTAGATAAATTATCTTTTTTAAACCAGAGATTGTTATTTGTGTTTCTGCACCTAAAACACTAGTTTCCTGCTGGGAGATAAATTCCAATATTCCTGGATTCTTGAGAAAGAGAAGATAACACCCGCAGCCACTCCCTACTTGCTCAGCTCCAGTTGAGTTGATCACATGTGGTTTTACTGTCACAACTGAGGTGCTGAGCAACCAAAAAACAGGGGGGACAACGAGGAGTGGGAGCGAAGGTTGCTTACAAAAGGCCAGTGACCCCAACCGACCTATTTCAAAGGGGCACGATTTCACTTCCATCCCTGACGTGTGTACTGCTTTGCTCCTCTACTGAAGTTTCTCCAGGGTGAAAGATCCGCAATGCTCTATCCTTGACAGAAGCCTTGCGAATCTAATTTTAATAAGTCACAATTCGATTTATTTAGTGCAGCTTTTCTCAACCAGTTGGTTGCAACTCCGAAGGGTCATGAAAGGCAATTAGAAGACACAAGGCACTTAAAATCTTATTACCACCTAAAATAAAAAGTCTAAATCCTTCTCCCTCATTCCACTTAGGCCATAATCCCCCAAGGTCACACCCGCAACCTTCTGAAACACACACAACTACACTACAGAATTTAGAATTATGGTCACAGATTGGATGGGGTTTCATTTTGCTGTAAAGGGAAGGAGGGCTTAAATATGTTATACGTGAAAAAAAGGCCCATCCGAATGGAAAGAGCAACAAATTTGAACTAGTCATTCAATAAATGTGCAAATTATGCATTAATTTATCTTCCCTCTTTATCTTATTGACTTGTCTCACCAGAGTCAAAAACTCTGCTTCCCTACTTTTATATGAGACCACAAAAATATTTTTAAATAATATCCAATTCAGAAAAGCATTTTGGCACCTGTCTAGCCCCCACTGTCTCCAATTTCATGGGCATTAACTGTTCCAACTGATTTTCTGGAATAAAATCCATTGATCTCTGTCAGTCAGGATCTTGAAAACTGAAGACCTGAGGTTTAAGAACCCAGTTTGTTAATATGCATTAAAATGAGCTAGGAGCCTTCACTGAACTTTGATTCAGGATCTGACAATCCCAACGCCAGCTAAAATTCATGCAAGTAAACCTCTAAAGAAAACTAAATTATTTGTTTGGGCAATAAAAATAATAATAATATAAATAATCCTA
>VWZZ01000718.1:40279-67149 GCA_013399095.1 Psophia crepitans | reverse complement strand
GTTGTTGTTGTTGTTGTTGTTGTTGTTATTCTTGTTATTCTTGTTATTATTATTATTATTACCACTGCAGGAATAATCCCTTGTCTCTCTTCAGTGGGTTACCCCACTTGCGGCTGCAGTTTGGCGTTTCTGTTTTACAGACCAAACACCAAACGCAGGGAAACAGAGACGAGCTGCTGAGGGCTCAGTAAAATGGCTCGCAGTTGAGCAGATCCATTCAAAATGTTTTCCTTGCTTGCTCACACATATAGAATACGTGTAGCTCAGCTGAGATGTAATTATAAGACGACATCAAAAGTGGTCTAAAAGTACCTGAGGCAAACAGCCCGAGGAGGGGAGGGATCCTTTGGGACGGTACGTGGGGCTACAAGTAGGATGAATGGGATGAGGGGGGAAATGGAGTTGAATATTAAGAAGAAATTATTCCCAGCAGCAAGCTCAGCTAGACTAAAATAGTCTCCCAAGGGAAGTACTAGAAGCAGTGCCATTTGACTTCTCTAATGCTAGATTTGGCAAACTGTTAGAAACACAGTGCGGAGAACAGTTTTACATCTGCGGCGAGGTGGTGAGGACAACCTAAAACCACCTCGCTGAATCCCCGACCTTCCTAACTGCACCAGCTTGTTCGCAGGTAGTATGGATGAGGTCCCCACAGCACAAGGCTGCGTTAGCTACGTGTGCGCACAGTAGATCACAGTGGGTGTGTAGGGTCAATGAAACACCAACTAATTTAAATTATCTTTTTATTTCCCCCTCCCCAGATGTGGAAAATTCCCACACACCAAGCGGGGTTAAAAAGAAAGGCTATATTTGCTTAATGTTTCTCAACAAATGCTTCTCCGTAGAGGCCAGCATTATAATTAAAACTACTTAATCTGATCCCTTGAGATCTTTCCATACATATTTCCTATCCCAAGGCAATCTGAAATGTAAACTTATTCAAAGTAAATCTGTCAGTAGGAAAACTGGAACGGTTTTTCCGATCAGATCCCAGCGGGACCGGCTGAGTCTGACTCCAACTGTGTCAGCTCCGTGGCATCACTGAACACAGGGCTGTGAAAGAGGACGTGTGGCATTGGAGGGGTTACCAGCAGCTGGGCAATCTGGAGGAAGCATCTCATGCTCCAGTGAGATGGCCAAAGCCTCAGGAAAAGGAAAATTTAGTCTGGCCTTTGTTAAATCCCCGGTACTGGCCTTTTAATGTGATCAGCCTGTTTCCTCGATCATCTAAACCTTAGCCTCATCACATCGTGTTTCGCCTCATCACGTTGTGTTTCTGTGCTGAAGCAAAGATCGTAAGGTACAGCTGAAGTTCTGCAGTCTTCTTTCTCCTGCCATTGCTGACAACTTAGACAATATTTCTCAGTGATTCTAACAATGGAATACTTTCTCAAACTCGCTCATTTTAGACTGACTTAATTAGTGACTTCCCACTGCAGTGTTTTTCTTCTTGAAGTCAACAATTTTCCATTGCAACGGCAAGCTTGCAAGTCCCGGTACTGGGCTGTGGCAAGACAATGCTTCAAAAGCCTCGAGATGGGGCTGGTGACGGTCTCAACGCTCCAACCTGCATGTCCAGAAGGCAAAAGTAAAATGCCTGCAACTCTTCTTCATGCACCAACCTCTGGAAAAGCCTGCCTGGCTCACCAGCATCTGGTGATCCAGGGAGATGGAAATCTGACTTGGTCATCTTCCAGAAGAGATGCCTTTCTAACTCTCCAGATAGACTTACTACAAGGGATCCCCAGTGACAGGAACAACACAGAGCTGCAGGGAAGAGGGGATGTGATTCGGCACATGGCCAGACCTGTCATGAGGCAAAGGTTAGCAGGAGCACTCTGAAATTCAGGTAAGATTAAGGAAAATCAAAGGCAGCAGAGAAATGCACAAAAACCTGTGGAATGACAACATGAATCTTGCAAAGGAGATGTCCTCACCAGCAGGCACAGCCAACAGAAACCTTGAAGCTTTTCCTGCTCATATCAACACTCCCACGGCCTTCAAGTGAGACCAGGAGCAATACCTCAGCCCCAGTAAATTACATTATTTTTTCTTAATATTAACCTGTATGAAGTTTGGAATGCCTGAAGACCCAATCCACATAGATGTTTATTTATATCTGTGAATAATAAATGTTAGATACTGTAAATTATGTATATATTATCAATCTTTTCCAGACCAAATGAATTATTGAGATTTGGTACCAGCTTATATCAGACTTGCTGATGTCAGTGTTGGCAACTTCTCAACCTTGCACTGAAGGACGTTCCATGAGAATGGATTTCCTCAGCTGGTCCAAAAGGATTAGAAGAACTGATGGAATAAAATGAAATTTCAAAAAAAACCCCTTGAAAATGTCCGGAGATTTACTGCAGTGCTGTATATAAAGGAAAGTAAACAAACATGGCTTCATTACACAGCTCACTACACTCAGCAACTGATATGCAATCCCTGTTCCCTGGCCACGTACAGTATCTCATCAGCGATTTCCATCCAGGAAAGCCAATAAAATAAGAATCTATGTTGCCAAGGTGAAGTTTTAAGAGTTACAATTTGAAATTTCCTATTAAGGATAAGGTAAGATTTACGGATGATATACTGATTTATAAATAAGTTTAGACAGTAAGTATTTTGGGCTTTAGGCTGAAATCAGAAAGCTTGGTGTAAAGAAAGCTTTTTAAAGGTTTTGTGGTACATAGAATAAATCCAACTTATACTTTCAAAGAGCCCTCTGGCTGTATAAAAGATGATGACAGTGACAGTGAAAAAAAAATTTGCTTATATCTACAATGCTCCATTATTTTCTCATTAACTTGAGTTTTAAAGAGAATCATATTAGTGCCTCCAGAGGATGAGCTATATAAACAAGAGCTACAAATTTATCTGTGCATTAAAATGAATGCTATGGTAACAGGTTTGATTGCTTTGGATGCAATTTAAAAACCTAAAGGGTGTATTATCCTGAGATAATCTCACCCTTAGGTCCTTATATATATTATATCTCATACCTCTAATCCTGTGGGACAGTGCCTAGCTAATAATATCCCCTCTGCCTTTGTCAGGTTTGTCGTACTGCCACTGAAACATGCCTCTTCCAACTTCAGATACCACATTAGTTAAGTAATTTTATTTTGATCACTGTGAATAATTAGTTTATGTCTGGAGAACGTGTAGATTTATTTTCTTGGACAGCAGAAAAAATTTCTTAGCAAGAGTGTAGTACAACACGCAGCTCTCGGTGGAGCAGTGAAATTCCCATCCTCCGAGGTGTCCAGAACTCGGCGAGGCAGAGCCACAGTGGAGCCATCTGCTGCAGAGCTGCGCAGCCTTGGGGGCCCATTTCGTACCAGTGATGGTCAGTCAGTGGCTTGGGTGTTGGTACCTCACAGGCTGAATTTTTTGGTCCTCACAAGAGAGATGTCAACAGCTGCCAACCATCCCAACACATTTGCTCCTTTGGCCATGTCTTGATGTATCGTGTCTTGCCCAGGTCCCTCCAAACCCACCAGGTCCCTCCAACGCGTAAATTAGGCCTGCTCAGGTCTACACTGTCTTTCCAACCATCTGGGAGCAACTCAAGTGGAGATGCTCTTCCACCAGGCTGTAGAGTTGTTTGTTTAAAATTCTTCTTTTGAAGGCCTATGGATGTAGGTGTACTGGAAAGATTAGGTTGGCAACAGCCAGTGTTCCTGATGTTTTTTTTTTTCACTCCATCACAGCTCTCCTGATACTGTTTATTGCAACTAACTCTGCTAGTCATTTCCCCACATAAACTGCAACACGCCGACACTGGAGTGTGATTTACAGATGGAAACAGTGATACCTTATTAAAAGAAAATGACCTTGCTTTTCAATGTCTAAGTCAAATCCTAAGGGTTAGCAAAGACTCCTCAAGGTGCCAGTCAGCTGGTGCGTAGCTTTTATATACCACTCCTGGTTTAAATTGCTTCTGAACATGCCTTCACCTGTCAGTTCTGCTGAGATATTTTTGAATGTCATAAACTCCTACATCTTAAAGCCAGGTGTTGAAAGAATCCCTATTATTACCACTACATTGTCAGCGACAATAACAACAGTTAATAAGTGATGATAGGGATATAAATGTCTGGTTCCTGTGTACAGCTTGTCATTTGCAGTCAAATCTTACACTGCTAGAGGAGTCTTTGGGAGCGAATGCTGAAAAAATGGATGTCTCCTGGGAACTGACTCCATAAAAAAGGCATCCATGTTTAATTCCGCTTAATCTTTTCTAACTTAAATGTGCTCTGCTCATAAAAAAATAAAGGTAAGCCATTGAACATGTACACGTGTGTATTAAGGTATTAAGGCCTTTTTAATTGAAAGGGTCTGTCCCAGCTGTCTGTGGAATAAGAATGGGGGCTTGGCCATGTTGGCTTGGGTTCTGTTACCAAAGTCTTGTTTGGGGAGGGAGTCAATAGCTTTAACCCACAGTTCAGAGGCACTTAAATTAAAAATAAATAAATAAAAAAAGAAAAAAAAAAGAAGTAGCTAGCATACATGTTGCCATTGCTCTGAAGACAGAATCACATTATTCCAGTGCCATGTTGCTTTGTGTTTTATTTGTTCCCTATTCTGTATGGGTTAAAATCAAGGGACTCACTGATATTTGTCTCAGAAAATTGTTTACAACATTCATTTTTGCACCTCTCATGCAAAAAATTAAATATGAGCATGAAAGGCAATTGCCTATCATGCCTGGGTGAAACACGTCCTTGTGTTTTGCCTTATCCGTGTTCCTAGGCTTTACAGGTCTGTTAAATATCTTTTGACAGGAAATCTCTTTCCCTTATACATACTGTGTATATTTTGCCTCTTACAACTTATTAAATAGCCCATGTAAGAAGAGCACATGAATTATTGATACTGTACCAGGAGAGAAAGTGTAGGGGGAACAGAGAGAATATTACATGATGTGGTGAAGCAACCCCACGTTCCAGAAGATGCCTGGGTAAATAGCGCTGTAAGAAGCCCCGTGGTTTGTTGCTCGGTGCATACCCCGTTGATCTCAGGTGCTTTCTTGCTCACTGTGGTTATCTCTTCGAGTTTTTACGTTTTGAGCATAAGCTGATACAAAAGCTCCTACAAATTATTTAAGTGAAAAGTTCAGCTCTGTCTTTAAATGGGAAAAGTAATTCCTTGCCTGCTGTAAATCCAAGGGACGGGGAGATCCAGGCTTCCCTGCTCCATTTTGATCTCTTTGCAGCACTCATTGGCTGAATTTTCAGCATTTATTTTTTTTCCCCGATGTATTATTCCTTTTGGCTGCGAGGGGAGTCCTTTGCTTTTCACATCACTCTCTATTTTCCCATCACAGCTAATTTCATTAGCTTTCACAAACACGGCCTCATTCCTGCATGACTTCAGGGCTTTCTAACTAAACATTGCCTCCAACTGACCACAGGTAAATTACCAAACAAGGCATAAAGTCGAGGAAAGCAATAATTCTGCCAACTGTGGAAAAACAGCAACCATAAGATACGGATCTCCCACTTCCAAAATACATATTTTTCTCCCTTTTTAGTGTTTCTTTTTTTTTTTTTTTTTTTGGTGGCCAAGGGTCAGAGCCCATTTTCTCCTACAGCGCGGGCTTTGTGCTTTGTTTTGTGTCAACTTCAAGTTATCAGTTCTTTTCCTTTGGCTGAAGTCAAACATCAAACTGAAAATCACTCCTTCATCTATTATAGTGTGAGTCAGGGAAAAAAATCCTTTACACTTTTTAGGAAATAATTGGGAAATGCTATAACAGGACCTCCTAAGAAAATGACGGTAACAGGCTGTCATAGGCTTTCAAAGCAGAAAGGGGAAAATGGTTTCGTGAGAGCCTTTAAACAGTTGTATCTGCAGACTTCAGGTGAACAAATTGCATGTGGGCAGCAAGGAATAAATCAAGTCCTTACATAATTTTTTTTAGTCTGTATTGTTCCTGTCCCAAGCTCTGCAATTTTGCATATCATTTTGAGCATTTCAAAATTTGAAGTTATTTTTATCCTCTAAGAAGTAGCTTCTACATAAAGAGTGGTTGCTAATGTATTATAAACTAGGATTAGCTTAATTAGGGACTTCACAAGAAAGTAATGACTATTTAAGCCCTGAAAACAAGCTAATTATTTTGTATCACATTGTTGCTAACGCTGTCCTCAGTTCTCTTACGGTGAATGTTCAAAAAGATGTATGGCAGACATGCTAATTAACAGATTTCCTGCAATCACATTACCGATGTCTTGTACTAAAATTCCTCTTTTATGTAACACTTTATACATATATATATATATATGCACATTGCTACTCAGGTTAACTGACAGCATGATTTGGTGTTTTTTCTAAGATTACATCACCATCAAAGTTGCTGCTAGAGTTGCACAAGATACAACAGTGATTTTTCCCCAGCGCTCTGCTAAAAAGTTCCAGTAGTTTCATTATTTGGGCCACACATTTTCATAAATTCCTCCTATTCATATTACTTCATCACAATTCATTCGAAACAGTTAAGTAAATCCAAATTAATAGCTAGAATCTGAGGATCTGGAGTTCTAAGAGGCAAGACCACTTCAACAGCACCTGAATGCCCCCAAAGCATCTCTTCCCAACAGTCCTCATCCTGCCATTCCGTCACTGCACGCTGGAGCTGGAGCTTACGTTGCATACCAGAAGTTAGGAGTGGAAAGCCCATAAAATCCATGTTTCCTATAATGCAGTGGAATGTAAATTTATGGCAGTTTTCTGTAATGTTTTTAAAAACATATGGAATATCTAGCATTTAATTCCTACCTGTGTTTTCCCCTTTTCTCTGTAGGATAGTTGCCTTTTCTTTAAAATCTCCTTTTATTTTTAAACTCCTCTGTTCTTACTCTCCATATTCAACATTTCTTCATGGTTGCAGTGTCTCACATTATCTGTCCTTCCCATTCCTTCAACATTTTTCACGTGCATGCATACACATCATACACATATTCCAAGATCTCACCGGTGTATTTGCAATTAATGACTCAATTTATCCCGATGCACAAATTCTTACAAAGTGACAAGGAATGATTCCTGATTAGATAGCTGACTTCCATAAAAGAGCGCTGGAACTGAGGCAGATTAACTCTCAGTTCTACTTTTAACTGGCATATGGGCTCTGGCTCATCCTAAATTTCCCACGGTGTTTGTCAATCTAAATTCCTGTCTTAAAAAAAAAATACTACAAAAGTATATATAATTTCAATAAATACAAATATCCATATAAATGGAATAATGCTGGAAACCAAACGGCTGACAGAAAATGATCAGAATTTATTATGAGTCTATACAGTTTCTGCTGCTAGGTTTTGTCAAATCAAAATTATTAAGCTTCATTAGAGGGCTGGGACCTTTAAAAGAATTCCTCTGAATATCCTAGATGAAGGCTCCTTCAATAAGGACTGATAGCGGTTCAGCTCTGCAGCATACCCATTCTGGCTTTTTTTTCCATCTTGAATTTCCCATGGTGTCATCTTATCTAATCATTGCTTGGTAATGCCGGCTCCATAAGAAATCTTCCATAGAAAATGAGAGTTCATACATCTGTCTCCTGCTGAAAATGCTCATGAATAATGGCATGTCACAGCACCAGTCAGTGAGAAAGCAAAGAGCGCTTCCAGCCCTCTGTGAAAGGCAGAAGGCTCCGAAGGAAGAGAAATTCGATTCTTATTTTAATTTTGTATCAGGGGCTTCCTCAGGTCTAGATGGTCCCAAGCCCTTGAAGGCGTATTAAGGGGAAAGTCATGAGGAAATCTCTTTTTCCTTCTCAGAGCAACAGCCAGATAACAATTACACCTCTGTGGCGCGTTGAGTGCAGTGACAGCCCTGTTTTTATATCCCTAAAATAAAGCTCCGAAGGTGAAAGCCTCTGAGCGCTGCTTGGTGACACTCACACCACCCTGCAAGGGATCAGCGGTGGCAAGGAAGCCCGTGCGCATGCATGAGCGTGTGCGTGCCACACGTGTGTGTGCAAGCGGGCAACTCCATCTGCGTGCTTTACATTCACATTTTCTTCTGACTTTCCCACCAACTGAATGTCATTGCCATTTATTACTGTCATAACTGAATGCTTATGAATTTTATGTTCAACATTTTGATGATAAAACAGATCCTAGCTTTCATTTATTCTAAGTACAATCATCACCGTCCTCATAAGCCCAGCTCTGTACGCTGGGGATTCCGGGCAGACCACCTTGGCTACGGACCCTTCTCAGACGCTTCTGGCTGATGAAACAATTAATTTTTTTAAAGTCTCTTATTGACATTGTGATCCCAAGAGCACAGTATGAGTTAAATATTTGCTTATTATAATTGCACATTTCACATGCTAGAAGCAATTTCTGTATTATATTACTGGTACAATATTCTGCACTGTGGAACTCTCTCTAATAAGGAATCAAATTCAATCAGACTTGAGAACTATTCATGTGAATGACTACCATTACTTGATATCATCTGTAATGCAATAAACTGAGTGTTTGATATAATGCTGTTATATTAGGGATATGCATAAACTATTTGTTTTCCATCATCTGAATCGCAGAAATGGTGTGATCAAAATTAATTACAGTTGAGGGTATGTCTGAATTGCAGTTAATCAAAAAAAATATTCAATTTAAATGTGGTTTTCAGAGAAAAAAAATAGTTGCGATGCTGTGATCTCATTTGCAAAATAGCTTTTCTTAAGAAGCTATGCATGGCACCAGGAAACTTTGTTCGCTGCCTAAATGCCTTGCATTGCAAGTTGCAGCCACGCTGGCTACGGAACGTGACCTTTCAAGGAAATATTACATGATACGAAAAATATCACATCAGCTTTCAAAATAGAAAACTGAAAAGAATTTATAAAAATAAAAGCATTTCCAAGTCAAATATTTGATATGAAGTGTTACCCATGGGAGCTTTTTTCATAAATACATAAACGCAGCTTTTGGGGAATGCCCATAATTGCTGTATTACACGTTCTTACACTTGGCAAACTCATTCCTGGATTTGAAAATAAATCAGTTTGGGCTGTTTCAAGTAAAAGGGATAGACAAAAAAATATTTCTGTGTTTGATTACTGCCGTTACTTATGTACATTTAGGTCTTTAATAAAGTTCACTGAGAATGGCTTTTATCTTAGAGCTCAGCTGCACCCCAGCCAACAGGACAAGTGTAACACACAAAGAAGGCAAATCTGCAGGACGCGGACCTGATACTGAGCTACATCATTATCATACACATACAGATATATATATATATATACACATATATATAAGGGATGCAGTCTGAGCTCACAAGGTGAGTCAGGGAGTGGAAGCAGAGCTGGTGCTCAGCCTGGAAGGGAACACGTAGTGAGCACATTGCAGTCTTACGGCAGGGGAAGAGAAAGAAAATGGAAACAAAGGAGAAGGCAGAAGCAGAGGTCGTGTCCTCTGGCCCCAAAGGAGGAGCAGGTCTAGCCTGGGTGGCGTTGAGAGAGCACCTGAATAAAGGATGGGGAACACGTCAGGCACAGAACAGGAGTTACTTTAAAGGAAATCGCTCTTCTCATCGTTAAAAAAGGTTGCATGAGTGCAGCTATACCAGACTCCAAAGAGAAGCTGTGTGAGCTGATGGATGGGTCCCAGGGTCCCGGGCAGGAGGTCACTTCCAGAGGCTGCTTCTGGCTGCTACCTGACCTGCCCACCAAACCTCACTGCTCTGTCCTTTCCACAGCTGCCCTGCTCCTCTAGCCACATCGCAAATGCTTGGAGAACACTTGGTGTCCACACCTTGCAAAGGTCACTTGCGATGCTCTAATTCAACACAAGAAATATTGAAGTAGTAATAAGAAGTCTGATGGTTGTATCAGCCCTGATACTACACTCTAGAAGCTACAAATAACATTAGTCATATATGGGAAGTATTTTGGCGTATATATACTTCTCCTAGCATCTCCTAGCATCTTTGAGATATCTGTAGGATTTACCAAATGGTTTCCAAGCTGTCTTTGAAAGGCTCCTTGAGCAGTTAGCGTTTTCTCCCATTATTCCTGCACATCTAAGACATGTGGCTCTTTTAAAACTGGTTTTCAGACAACATTTATTGAACTTCCTTCTATTCCTTTATGAAGTTATCTTAGGCAAATTCAAAACAGGAAAAAAAAAATAGTTTCCAGCTTTTATTGACATCTTAGCAGAGTTTAAAATCCAGTGAAACAGTTTTGTTGAATTATGCCCTGCTAGACTGTAATAATTCTGCCCTCCTCCTTTTAAATCTTCACAGTTTTGCTAATTACCTTCCAGGTCGGTGTGGATAATCCCAGTGCAGATGCCAGAATTCTCTGATCATAAGAAATGTTGAGGTTTCCTATTAAATCTTAAAAAAAAAAAATCATACGCAGGGTCATACATTAGTGAGGATTCTGGGAATGTTAAGAAGAAATTTAAAAGCTACTGAGAAACTAACTATTGACAACCAGCACAATTAATGCTATATTTGCTTACAGTTCTGTCTTATATATATATATATATGAACTTTCAGATTCATTTATTCACTTTACTGACATGAATAACCAAGGGCATGATTTATAATGATTTGTCATCCAGTATTAGACTTAAAAAAAAGTTTAATTAATTTTTCATTAGCCACAGTTAATGATGGGCTTGTTAACCATCTTGAGGTGAAGCCAAGAGCTATTAGCTATATCAAGGACCAGTTTCAAGAAAATTACTCCCTTTATAACCCCAAAAATGAGTTAGAATGTTTTTTCCCCTTTCAAAAAACAGTATTAAGGTATACAGATATATTAAAATCTGTGCAAAAAATGGCGCTTGAGGAAAACAGATCATGTCATAGAAATTACCGAGCGATTTTTGTACCAATCAAAATGGATCAAACTCCTTGAGGATTATTCCGAAGAAATAACCTTGTGAAATTAGTTACCAGTTCTGGTACTTAAAGATCAACATGTTAGTTTATCATAGCAAAGGACTGAATCAGAGTTGGTGACTATTTGGAGGAACGTTTTTGCTACCACTAGACTACTGCCAGTTGTCTCAACTGGCTATCTTACTAAAACAGACATTAGGATTTGAACTGAAAATTTAATTGAAAATATAATTTAATTGAAATATTAGTTTGCATTGTTCTGTGGTTCCTGCTGGTTGCAAAGACTGAGCAGGACTGTGGTTGTGCCATGATCTAGGACTTAGAGAACTTTCAAAAGAATAATAAATATGTATAAGTAATTAATGTGTAAAATGTAAGTGTGGGAGAAAGAAATCGAAATTATTTTTCTAGCAAACCTCCTTCTGATTTTCAGAAAGAGGGATTACATTAAAAATTAAATCAAAATCTTAAAAATAAGTGTCTAAACATAGAGAATGAACAAGATGAATCGTTTTAAAGCTTATTTTGAATGGGTGGGAGGAACAGGCCTGTGGAAATCAATGAGGAACGTGACTGCTCGGTACCTCTAAACCCTCAAGCATCGTACCTGTGCGTTTGAACAGGAATTTAGAAACCTAACTTTTAACCTCAATTTTAGCAAATCTTGACCAGAATCTACATTCAATAAAAATGTACTCAACTTATGTAAATGGCTATATGACAATGAAAATACTGTTTAATAAAAGATTTTAAATGCACTTCCATTCCAAACTGCAATAGAGTTTCAACATTTCTCCACAGAAAATACGGTAGAAGGTGGAAATCTGTTTTCCATGGCTTCAAATGTTTTCATTAGTTTTTCTTCCTCTTTTAATGTCACCATAACATATATAATACAATCCCAACTAAAAGTTGCTTCAAAATTTAAATGTTTAAAAAAAAAATATCATCTTATGAGACCCTTTTACCCCTTTTTTCCTAAATGAATTTTCAGTGAACATGGTATGAATTTGACATGATGCCAAGACCTTTACTATGAATTTCAGTAGAAATTTAAACCAAAGCAAGCCCCATTGCAATGACTGATGTGAGAAGGGAAGAGAGAACAGAGCAGAATCATCCCCCAAGGACGGACCACGTTCCCCTAATGTTTTAAAAGAAGATGTTTGGCTTCAAGCCAGCAAACTTGGACAGAACTAACCATTTTCTTCCAGCACAGCTCTCCTCAGATAAAAAGCCTCAGTCGTTCTGTCCTTGTCCTGTGGATGTAGCATGGATTTACGGTTGCCTTTAACCACCTTTGGAATTTTACTGTGTGTCAGCAGTTTCATGAATGCAAATCCCACCTCCCTTTCCCCATTCACTGGGATTGCTGCTGTAATGCTGCTGTAAACCCAATACTCCACTACGTTGCAACTGGACTTCCCCACACGCACGAGTGATTCAGGCTGTACATGTGTGCAGGTGGGATGCTGGATTTCCAGCTCCATATGGTGCTGAGGTTCTCCATGAGCACTGCAGACACATCTGTGTGGACAATGCTGATCAGAAAGAGACACCATCCAACCTTGGGAAATGCAAACATGAGTATAGGGAATCTTGAACGTGACCAAGAAAAGAATTGTGGAAAATAAAGATCATAGAATCACAGACTGGTTTGGGTTGGAAGGGACCTTAAAGACCATCCAGTCCCAAGCCCCTAGCGTGGGCAGGGACACCCTCTGCTGGTCCAGGTTGCCCAAAGCCCCATCCAGCCTGGCCTTGGACACTGCCAGGGATCCAGGGGCAGCCACAGCTCCTCTGGGCACCCTGTGCCAGGGCCTCAGCACCCTCATAGGAAAGAATTTCTTCCTCAGATCTAATCCAAATCTACTCCCTTTCGTCCTGAGACCATTCATGCTTTTCCTGTCACTTCCTGCCCTGTAAACAGTCCCTTTCCAACTTTTCTGTAGCCGCTTTAGGTACTACAAGGTACTCTAAGGCCCGGAGCCTTCTCTTCTCCAGGCTGAACAAGCCCAACTCTCTCAGCCTGTCTCCACGGGAGAGGTGCTCCAAGCCTTTGATCATCTCCATGGCCTCCTCTGGACTTACTCCAATGGCTCCATGTCTTTCTTGTACTGGGGACTACAGAGCTGGATGCAGGACTGCAGGGTAGTCTCACCACAGCAGAGTAGAGGAGGAGAATCCCCTTTCTCAATCTGCTGATCATGCTGGTTTTGATGCAGCTCAGGACACAGCTGGCTTTCTGCTGGCTCATCTTGAGCTGCTCATCTCTCAGCTCCCCCAAGTCCTTCTCCTCAGGGCTGCTTTCAATCCATTCTCCACCCAACCTGTAGTTGTGCTTGGGATTGCACCAACCCACGAATAGGACCTTGCATTTGGCCTTGTTGAACTTCATGCAGTTCACACAGACCCACCTCTCAAGCCTGCCAAGGTCCCTCTGGATGGCATCCCTTCCCTCCAGCATGTCAACCACACAACACAGCTTGGTGTTGTCGGCAATCTTGCTGAGGGTGCCCTCAATCCCACCATCCATGTCATCAACAAAGATTTTAAAAGATATGCGGCAATATCCAGATGCATGGTGACCTCCCTATTTATATGAATTTCTTCTATAAGGATGACCTAAACGAGCAGTTGCAGCTCAATGGAACACACAGCAGGTATGTGCAACACACGGTGTCTCCCTGTCCAAGTCCATTCTGGAAAGGCAATATTTCATTGAGAGCAGGAACATGCACTTTAAAAGCACAACGAGAAGCGTAAGACCCTCTAAATGTCTTGCCTGAGGCAATCTGTTTCCTTTCACAGGACTGCTCTTGAAACAGGTCTACAAGGACTGTTCTTAGCACTTTCCATCAGCGATGCAGTGATGAGGGCAAAATTCTCACCCCAGATCGAGGCAGAGATCCCAGAAACACTGGTGGCTGCCGCAGCCCCATCACAGCCGTGTCTCCCGCACGTCCCAACCTCTCTTCCCTGTACATGGGACCATGCAGTCACCCACCCCAACCCTGCCAACCGGTTGGCTCCTGCCAACGGAACCACGAACTCTTCTCACTGCACAATGAGATCCTACGCCTTTCCAGCAGCTACTCTACCAAATCCCACCACAAAACTCAGGTTGGCAGATGCACGTGCATGCCTGCCGATGCACTGCAGGGGTAGGACACAGGGCTGCAGAGCCCCTTCCTCCTGGAGCACCAGGCACAGGGTTCCCTCGGCGGCTGGGCGTCCCTCCGCATCGCTGCCTCCAGAAGGCAGGGACGTGCCGTTCACCCATTTGGGGAAAGCTGCTGAACCAAATCCGTATGTTCTAAAACGGGATGCTGAAGTCAGGCCATATACAAGGAAGAAGAAGGGCTTATATAAGTAAGCACAAAAAATGTATTTGTTTTCTTAATATAAACCCATTTAAGCCAACTGCACTTAACTCATACTTCGATTTCCTACTGAAATATCCTGCTAGCCACCTTCAGTCGCTACCGAAAGGATCAAATATATTTCTCCATCTTCACTTTGATTTTTTGAGCTGAGAAAACCAGCGTATATGTTTGGTCAACACAAATGTTTGGGCAATTTAAACAGTAAGGCACAACGCATGTGAGTAAAAAATTACGGAGCTTGCTCCTCATAGCTCTTCGGTACACAGTTACTTCGCACATGTGTGACTGTGCAGCTGAAGAGGATGAGGGGAAGGAGCAAAAGTGAAGGTGAACCAGTTACCACAACCCTGGCCTGTCTCACCGTCTCTGTGCTTGACATTACAGCCTTAATAACGCGATTTTAATGCACGACTTTGGCAGGAGCACAGGTATTGATAAAACTATCCAATGTTAGAGCGAAGCCTTGGTGATCTGTCTTATGAAAATTATAGGCTTTTATTCCTCCCGTTAGCAATAGTAGGTGTCTGTCTATCATTTGTTAATCAGTCTTTACTGGATAATATAGTGGAAAAGAAGAAATTGCAGATTTCACAGCTAAGCAGGAACAGGGGGAAACAAGCACAGATGGAGCCTCCTGGATCTATACTGTGCTCTCATGGACCTGGGAAGGGGAATATAGGGCTCCTCATCTGCAAGAGCAACAGACTTCACCCTCTCAGGTCACTTTCTACAAATTTCCGTTTATCTCTGCAACCCACAACTCGCATGATCCAGCAGGAGATTTTTCGGGTGCAGACAAGTAAATTTCAACAACTGTGAAAAATCAGGGATTTGGCTTCTTAAAACAGAAATTGCCAAAGTTCTGGTGAAAATAAATCGCAGCTGGCTCTAATGAAGTGATATTCTGTCCAACAGTGGCTGGGCAGAAGCCGTGCCTATATGCCCATGCAGGGAACGTAAGGATACCACACTAAGGCTTAGAACTCTCTAGATTGTACAGATGTCAGACACAAACTAGTACAATATCCGAAGGGGGTAAAAAAGTCATTTTATGACCTATATACCACATAAAGAAGCAAAATCGGAGACGATTTCTACTTAAGGTGGAGGAGAAAATGAGCACTGCTAAACCCCCCAGCTTAATGGGCTGTATATTTTGGACTAGAGGACTAAATTCAGCATCCCTGCCAAAATTACAGCAAAGAGACTGGAAATATGTCCCCCAGTGTTGGTACCGTTGTGCTTGGCACCGTCCCTCTCACACGACCCATCAGCTTTCTGCCCAGGGCTCGCGCTGAGGACAGGGGCATGGTGTACCACGTCCAGCACCTCCCAGAACACATCAGGCAGTGAAGGATGGGAGGAAAAACCCTAGCAGCAACACTATCACCGGTGTGGGAATTTGTCATGGTGACACTGATGGTACTGAGAGTCCTACAATGTAATGATTGGTTTACAATAAAAATTACTCCAAATGCTGGATCAGAAAAAGGACGGTTCAGTCCATCAAATCACTGTCAGCTGCAAATTAGGTTGCCCATCCCTAGGCAATGGGAACATAATTGGCTTTGTCCATTGCTGGGTTTATTTTTATCTGTTCTGTTAAAGTCAGGCTTTTTCCTCGCTCGCACTGGTAGAAAGAGAAAAAAGGGCTTCATGCAGAAAGGTTCTTTCACTCCTTACACCCGCAATAAATGGGACAAGTTAGTCCTGAATTTCTAAAATTAGCCAAAGATTCTTTGAGGGACTGCTTTCTCTAGGAGTGAGGTTACTCTCATGAAAGAAAGAAAGAACAAATGTGTGTTTTAGCATATGGACTTCCAGGGGCCTTAGGCTGGAACAACCCTTAAACCGCAAGTGGCCGGTGCTCTAGTTCAGCCCCCAAGGTTACACAAGAAGGGGCTGGGGAGGGCTGGAAACCTTCTCTTTTCTAATCCTGGAAGTATTGCAGTAACTTTAAAACCTGCTATAATTTGCTGAAGACAGAATGGAAATACATCTAACGCCTCCCTTCCTAGGGACTGATCATTTTGACACCATCAGTTGCAAGGCAAAGTTGTTGCGATGTGATGCCTTGGCGTTTCCACAGAATGTGATAATGTAAGATGAGGTTATGAAGTTGTGTCGGACTGAAATAACCACCAATAGACTTTGCTGGGAGCATATGAGCAACTCAAACCCATTACTATCCCCAAAGTGTCATGATACGTTGCTTTTGTTGCTGGGAACACCTGTGCTACCAACGTGAGGTGGAAGTAGTCTCCATCCCCAGCGTGACATACCACTGTCAGACAGTTGAGACTCTCTCTCCAAGTCTCCTCCAAATTCATATACATTAGTATTCAGCTGTCTATAAGCTCCAAATATTCCTATCTGTGTTCCTCCCCATGTACAAGTTTTAAGACTGTGTCCTTCTCTGGGTAGCAGAGCTCTCTTAACACATTTCCCTGACACTGCAGGGTACAGTGAGACTCAGAAAAGGAGTAAATCCACTGAAAAAATAATTATAGCTGACTAAGTAGGAGGGGAACAATGTCTGTCATCTTAACCGGTCTGTCATCTTAACCTGGAGAATTCGCTGCTCTACTTGCTTGGCTCTCCCTTTCTCTCACCCCAACTTCAGGGCAATGCAGCAGTCACCCGCGTACCCGGGAAATCCGCCGCCGTGCTGGAGGCTTGTCTAAGCCCTGGCTCTGCGTGGAGAAATGAGGGCATGCACCAAGCCAGGGGAGAGGGAGCTTTAACCAACCTTCACGTTGCACCTGGTACAAAAGAACTACTTCTATGAACAACTGCTCATAGGATTATGTTCATCAGCAAAGGTCAGTAGAGAGTGGGGACAAATTGGAGACCTCCATAAGGTATAAGTGGCTATAAAGAAGTTAACAGTTATTTACTGATCACCTGCTGCTGTAGGTCTGTGTCCTGTCTGTATCACCCTTGCCTTGCTGCGTATGTGCACGGGTGGCAGAAATTACGGTCTGGCACTGCCGCGGCTTCGCGCAACCAGGAGCTGCCACAAACAGAGGTGCCAAGCAAAGAATTAAAAAAAAAGTTTGAAAGATGCATATAATAACGACCAAGACTTATGAAGAACTAGTGAAAGGTGGTTGTTATTATTCCTATTATTGTTGTTAATATTATTATGCTATGGTAGGTGAAAGTCAGAGAGAGAAAGAGGTTTGCTTCGAAGATACCTACTTGCTCCCCATCTCACCCCAGGCTGGGAGGCAGTTCTGCTGCTACCCTGGTGCCTCAATTTCTTCTGGAAACAACAGAAATAATTCTGGCATACCAAACCCCTCACATCTAACCTCAATAAACAAAGCACCCTGTGCTGGGGTATCACCCATCTGAGAGCTTTGTGGCTCAGCACCGCGCCACCGTTGCAGATGGGCCTCGGGTGGGTTTGCCATGATAAGGCTTTCACGTGACACTGTGTTTAGGTTGTCAGCGAAAGTCCTGCGGATTAGTGTCCCCTGAAATCTCCCTAAGCAGCTTGCCCTAAAATGTGCTTTGTGTGGATCATCTGGAAAACTGCACGAGACAAAACATTAATTACTACCATAAAAACAGATATTTTTTAATAATTCTGTTCAACATGTGCTTCTACACTTAGGCCGCATCACTGAGAACTTTACTCACTTTTTAAAAGTTTGTAAAGAAATGTGACCCTGTTCTGAATTGTAAAATGTAAATCAGAAGCAAAAGCCTTTTACCTTTCTCTTTAATTGAATCCAGCTGGCCTCCTTCTACCCTGCCTTGCAGTCATTTACAGATATGCAAATGGTTTGAAAAAAAAATGTTGCTGTTTTCATCTGCATTGCATACCAGAAAATCAGACAATATGTGTGTTTCCATAGGTTTTTCGGCAGTTTTGCCATCCTGCTGCTTTCATGTTTTAATCCAGTTTAACAGCACAATATGTTTCGGTCATATATTAAAAAAAAAAAAAAAAAGGAACCAACAACCAAACAAAAATACAGTTTCTACCTGGACAATATTGATGATGTCCCTTTGACAACCTGAAAACTTTAACATCTACAGGGTAATTTTTAGCAACGCCTGTCAACACAAGGAGCAAAAGTGAGAGGCCCGTGACTGCGGGGAGAAGCGGTGGAAAGGGACAGGAGGTCTGAAGCCCAACAGGAGATGTGTGGCTCTGCTGCTCGCGGTGCCTCGTGCTGCTGTGGGCGGACAAGGCGCACCCAAGGCATCTCTCCCCTGTCCCCGTGCTCTCTGCTTGCTTAGATAGCTTAGATCAACGAAAAAAAAGTCAGAATTTTCAAGATACCGCAGAGCGAGGAGAGCCGGGAGTGGAGCTGTTCCACTAGCTGTGTGCATTGGGCAAGTGCCCGCTTCCCTGCCTCCGGTGTTGGCCCTGGTAGGACTCGTGTGCGCTACGGGTCAGGGGTAAAACGAATGGGGCAGCGATGCAGATCGGCGGTAAAACTGCTCTGGCGGTGATTTACGAAGGGCCTTGTCTAGCTCTTGTATCTACATTGGAAAATCGTTAAACTTTGAGGGACTCTTCAATAGCATTTATGTAAGGCTGGTCCCAAATGTCTTCAGTGGGAGCAGACTCGCCCACAAATGAAAGCTACTTCACTGGCAAAATATAAGGTTAGATTTTAAACAGTGCAATTTAACAACTCAATAATGCTATCGTTAAAAATTAAACAAGCAAGAAAACAAACAATTAGATTTTGCACTGAAAAGCACACGAAGTGCCTGAGCCTGTGGGCTCCCCCGAGCCCCCGGTGTAGCAGGAGGGGCTATACCCTGTGAGGCGATTCCCTGGGACCTTTTGCAGAGAGACATCAGATGTTGGATCTTCCTTTACAGCTGATTTAGAAAAATAATGAAAATGTCCTGTGCACATCGGTAACCTTCGGGAGAACCGTACCAAGGATTTAGCTGAAGTTCTTATGCACTGAGACAGTTGCAAGTGTGAAGGGGAATAATCACGAGCGGATTCGCACACGTTGGTCACCGGTTGGAAGCTTCCCCGCGTATAGATTTTTTATTCGCACGGTACCTTGCATGAAGGGAATCCTTGGCACTCCCACGGTGTAAATTATTATTATTAATCCTTATGTTAGACTATTTCCACGTTCAGAATAACCTCAGTGGGAAAGTGCAGAAGCTTGCTGGGTGGTGAAAACTGTTGCTGTAAGCCTACTTTCTTTGATTATTAATTTTTCTAAAAGGGTTAACACAATAAAACATAATTAGCCTCTGATTTTCAGGGGTCTGTTGTACATTTAGCTCGATATAATAACGTCACCTTGGCTGCAGCATTTGCCATGGCACCGTATCGCTTAGGTCTTTCACTTTATCCGCTGATACCGCTCAGCAAGGAAGGAAGGACAAATCAGACAGCATCAGCTTGAAAATACATTCAGAATATAACAGCTTGATTGCCGCTGACCACCCAGAGGACAGGTGTGACACATATTTATGGGCTTGATTTTAAACCAATATCCGTTCATTTCGTTTATGAGTCCATTACATGTTTTATTTTGACAGTTCCACAGTGGTGTTCCCGCAGTCTTTTGGCCATAAAACGTTCACAGTGGGATGCGTAGCTTATTATTTGGTGTGTAGGCACTGTGCACCCCACAAGCTGATGAACTACGTACAATTTATTCATTGGATTCTAAGCCTAGTTAAATCAACAGCTAAAAGGAAACCTTCCTTGCACACTTGGAACTGCTAATGTTTAATGCTATGAAAGTGGTTAGGAAATGCTGAGTGTTGTTATGGATTTGACATTGCAACATGGTACTGTCCTCCTTACACTAATACATAAGGTCTTTTATCTATATTCAGGAATCCAAATTCTCAGAGTGTTTTGTAAAGCTTCTTATATTGAGATTTTTCCTAAAATTGCAGTTTCTGGAAGGTGACTACTTGAGAAGCTGGTGTTTCTAGCTAGCTACCCAACTGGAGATAGATGGACGCTACGGAAAGATAGAAAACGAATTAAAAAAAAAATGAAAAAACCCTAAACACAAGAACCTTGAAAAATTAAAGATAAATAAAATCATTCCAGGATGTAGGTATGCATGTGTTTGTGTGTCTGTGTATACAAATATATACTTCCAAGATTAAAATTTTAGCCAATGGCATGAGTTCAGAGCTTGGCTGTACAATGTGTAATATAGGACTTAGCCATGAATGTACTGTTGACCTAGAAACCTTCAGGTCTTTCGTGTGCATTTTTTATGTCACTGTTTCTATTGGAATCTGTTTCCAAATCTGGTTTTTATTAAATTTTTCTACCGTATTTAATGAGGACACATACATATATGTATAAAGGGTTGTAGTATAGGATTACAAACAATTTGTCGCTCAACGTGAAGAGTCACAGAAATGTAGGGTTGGAGGGTGCTCAGGGGATCACCTAAACCATCTCTAGGCCACAGGAATTGCCTCCGACGTTCCTGACGCAGAACTTCACCTGCCTTTCTACTGGCCCCTGATGCCAGAGGCTCTGCAGCCTCCTTCGCCAGTCTTTGCCATCCTCACTCACCATCAGAAACCTCTTCCTATTATTTGATATAAATCTTTCTAGCCAGAAATTAATTTCTTGTTCTCTCTCAGATGCTATTTGTAGAGAACAAAGCATTCCCTTTATTTTTCAGCATATTTTTGTATAATTGAAAAGTATTGTCGTGTTTCTCCTACTCTTCCATTTAGAACAGTCCTAATTTACTCTTTCCTCAGAGGTCTTACTTTCTAGACCTCTGATACTTCTGATACATCTACATGTAATGACTGTCTGGGTGTAGAGATCAAAAATGGTGGTTCCCGCTGTTCCTTGTAAAAGAAATGCCGTGTTACATAAAATGGCAAAAACCTTAACAAAGATCTATCTCGGTATTTGAAAAATGACAAGCAGCGATTTTTCTCAGCTTTTCCCTCTTGTACAAAATGGTGCTCGACAAGGAAACAGGGAACGACCGCACGGATGGCATAGCCACACTACTGAGGTTTTGATACCGATTTCCATTGCCTAATTCAGAAGGACAGCCACCTCCTTCCCTGGCATGTGGGAAAGATGGAGCGCAACGTGCCTCCAGAGGTCAGTTCAGAGCTGAAGGCTGAGGGAGATGATACACTCAGATACTTCAGCTGATTCTGTCTCTCGCCATTTAATAATTTATCATAATAAAAATAATATCTTCAGTGCATGCTGATGTGCTAATACGTCATGCACTGGAAACCTGAGTATTAATGTATTACGTGTCAGGAAAGATCCAAGAGTTGAAGACCCAATTCTCTTTCACCATTTTTGCAGACTTACATTACTCCGCAAATTCCATTACAGGCAACTGAAATTGAGGTGAGTCAGCTCATCTTGAACTTCATAGCCGAGCCCATTTAGGATGAAGGATCATCTCTTATTCATAACCGGGGGCTACTATGAGACTTGTGTCATCAGTAGCAAAAAGAAAGGAGGACAAGACTTGCAAGAGCGGAGAAGACATCATTCTCACCATCTCTTCCATGGCTGCTGAACTCCGTTTTCTAAGAGATTAAAATGACTATCCGTCTTGCTGATAAGGTCTATCTCTCTGTCCTCACTGTCCTCAAAGAGGAACTGCAAGGAGTGGTGTTGATGGAGCTTAGGAAAGGGAGGAGAAGGGGAAGAGGAGAAGTAGCTAACATTAAACGGAAAATTCTGGCACCACTGAACTGAACGGAAGTGTCACCATTGACATCACTAAAAGTAGGCTCAAGACTGATCTAAAAAGCAATTTAGAATATGAGCTTTTCCTTCCAAACGAGCAGTAAGTGCCCTCCTTCACGCAGAATTCAGTGCAGTAATAGTGCCTCCTATTACGTTTTAAATTGATTGGCTTCATGGCCCGGTACTGGGGAATTGCCCTAGCATGATCTCGTCGGGCTCATGTTTCTAATTCTGGCAACTCTAAATCCAGATGCCCGGAAAATCCATGCTGTTGGTTACAGCGTGTGCCGGAGGGTAATCTCCATTTTCCTGTGCCCAGACAAAATAAAGGGACCGGGATGCACGTAGGGTTAGCCCACAAGGTGAGAAGAAAATCAAGCAAACTAGCACTTGCAAAAGAAAATGTCTGCGTGCAGAGTGCATGCGTGTAAAAACAAACCACGATGATTATTCCGCAGCAAGTGTTTCAGCTCAGAGAATTCAAATCTTATTAGAATTCAGATTCTAAGATTTTTCTTAAGGGAGCAAGGTAGCAGCTGTCATCTGAAGGTCTGTGTCCTGCCACTGGGGTCTCTGGGCAATGGGTGGAGAGATATAGAAAATACAATTCACATTCTTCCTTGGTGTGGTCCACGTTCAGCCTCACTTCGGACACCAGAATGTGTACTCGTGCTCCTAGGCAAAAATAACAATCTGCATTGGGGGGGGGGGGAAAAAGCTTGAAAAAGATGCAGGACGTTGGCATGAAGGAGGATGTGGCTGTACGGCTGCAGAATTGCCGACGTGAAGTATGGGAAGAGCTGAAGAGACCCCTCTCTGCACTGGAGCAGAGCTCGTAACTCTGTAGTTCGGATGGGAAGAGATTATCCTAAGGGAATTATTCTACCTTTGATCCACACATGAAATTCTGGCTGCTGTCAGAGGAAGTTGTGCATGCCTAACCATGGCTGTATATCATTCTAATAAAGGCCAAAGAGAAGCTCATATATAAATGGAGTGCGAAGTTTTTTGACAGTGGCTATAATAAATATCAGCACATTTAGAAAAAAATGCGGGCTTACGTGCCTGAGGTGGGAAAAAAGCTATAGCTGTGCCTGATTTACTAGAAGGAAATATTTAAGGGCATTGAATCATTACATAAAAAACTGATCTTGAAATGTCAGGAACTGGGGAGGATAATGGAACTATCCATTTTGTCCATTAAAAACTCCCTTTCATTTTGCCCACATTTTTATTTTTAATTAACAGTCCATTAAAAATACTGCACTCATGATTTGCTGGTATTTGCTGTTCTGTTTTAATAGTATCCACTAGTTCTTTCCTCTTTTCTTTTTAATATTTACACATATCATCAAATACTGGAAAGAATTTCTCTGCTGAAAAATATCCCACGAGTGAAAACCAATGACGTGTAGCTTGGTACCGGGGGCATCGCTGGGGTTCCTGTGCAGCTTCACTGTCCTATTGACTTTAAAGTAGCTGAGGACTTTCACATTAGAAGTAGTCCATGACAATATAAATTGGTGCATTGTTATTTCTTAACTTTGCACAAAAATGATGCATCGGTTATAGTGGATACAACTGCCCTGGGAAAAAGCAACAGCTATTCCATACGTTAATATATAGCTGATAATGAGGTGACTAACAGTAAAACTTGTGGCCAGGAGCACCAGTTTGACATAAGAAGCTCTCCAGCTGGAACAGCCCAGTTTAAAATTCTTACATTTCCTCCGTTTCATGTGTATTCACCAATGCTTATGCAGCTGAAATAATCCGTGCCTGTACTTATACACGGCGTGTCAAATACCAGGACCGTACGGAGAAAAGGATACCAGCCTTTAGCCAAGCAACCAGTGACAGGCTGAAGGTACCTCGGGGCCTCCTGCAGCTCCCCTTGAAGCCAAAAGAAGGACTGAGCCTTGGCCTGAGTTCTCAGAGTCCAAATCTCACCCTCCAGCAGCCAGTGAAGCCTTCGCATTGACCCGAGGGGGACAGCCCAGGCCTCTGCATCAAATTCGGATCCCCTTGAAAGGAGTCTGAACTGCTGGTACAACAGCAAGAGAGGCTGAGGTCCCTGAGGCAGTGTTGGAACAATATGACACGGACTTTAACAGAAATATTCCCTTCAAAACAAAAAAGATTGCAGGTAAATTCCACCTGCTAATTTTGTTTCTCTGTCTTTTGATAAGTGGACAGAGAGGGAAAAAGAAAAGTTAAGCCTCACAAACCGCTTCACTAGCTGCCAGGCAGAGAAGATTCTCTAATCTGATTTTCCTCTATCAACATTTTCAAAACCACTAAAATTTCTCAGTTTGAACAATTTGTAATATACAAAACCCAGAATATTTGAAATGGTTTGGTGTATACAATTTTAACAATCTGCATTGGGAAAAACAACAAAAAAAACCAAAAAAAACCAAAAAAAAAACAACAGAAGAAAAGGATGGAGCAGAATCTCAGTTTTACATATCCAACCACACCAGACAAATGGAAATCTTGCAGGGATGCAAGAGGGGTCACCAGACCAGTGAAGGAATTTTAAGCCCTTGCTCTGCAAGTCTCAGCTTTGAGCCCAGCCCAGGCAGACTAACGGTGTCACCAGCCGCCTGCCTCTCGCAGCCTGTGCAGCCATGAATGTTTCTGCCCAGGACCACTCTCTGCGTGCTGGAGAGTCACAGCACTGTGTTTTTCCACAGCCCAGCGCTCCGCTCTGGCTTTTCCTCCTAATTCAAGGATTTCCATGGTACATCGACGAGGCCCCCAAAGGCAGAGTGCCCCGCGGGAAGCCCCCTCCGAGCCGCAGGCCTTGCCCTGCACCCCAGCAGGGGCACACGAGCATCTCTCCCCGGAGCACCCGGCTGGCAGCTCTCCCAAGCAAGTGCATGTGGGCTTTGCGTCACGGATTCATCAGCATCACAGCTCGCTCGTGCCTCTCTGCTCCCCCTCCCGCGCTTGGGTTCCCACAAGTTCACCTGCCTCGATAAACGGCAGCTCGAGGCCAGCCCCCCTCCCTGCCGTCGGCGTGCGGTGAGCTGGGTGTGAGTGCACGGCAGGAGTGCGCTGGGCCGGGGATTTTAGGCAGAAATGCAGCTGGAGCCCAGGCAGTGGCTGGATCTAAAACCTTTCAACACTCGGATCCAGAACCTCTAAACTACTCCCTGGCTTTAACAAAACATAGAGAGCCAAGAAGCAGCTGCCATCCATTATAATTACAAGAGAGTTTTCCTTGCCCTTGCACTATTTATTGCTTTTGCCCTTACCAGAGATCGCTAGAGACAAAAGACACTATTAAAGATCAAAATATTTCTTTCTGGACAGGCAGGGCGAGCTTTGGTAGAAATCTCCCTCTTTCTCTCCCTCGTTGCCACTTCTGTGAGAAAGGGCCGGGGCTGGTTTGCGCCGCGGGTTGAATGAAGCGTTAAATGACTGCGTTGCAATGACTGCAGTGGGGGGAATGGTCGCCTCCAGTGGAAATGTGATGCTGTAACGATACTTTCGGAAATGTACAATAGCTGTTCATGTTTCCTTTTCTAATTTGTCGCAAAAGTTATCTGTGGCTTCTCTCTCCCTTATTTCCACAAGGCTGTCAGGGTGAGAAGGGGCATTTCAGTAATTATGACCGAGGCTGGGATGAGGCAGCCAGGAGGGCACCGGCCAGCCTCCCGCCCGGGTGACATGCATCTTCACTGACTCCACAGCTCCAAGACAGGCTTTTGCAAGGAAATAGCTCACTTGCCAATAATAATAATTATTATTAATAACCGAGTGACGTTCTAATCTTGGTTACATCAGTCTGCCGTAGCCCTAGCCAGAGCTCCTGCCAATCACACTCACACTGATCCTGTTCTCAGCGGGTTGTGCCGGCAAAGCGAGCGGGGACAGAAAGGCTGTGAGCTGCTTCGGCCGGAGGGAGATGTGGAGGAATGGTCCGCCGTGATTTCTGTCTCCTGGCTGAGGGGACGAGGGGACACGGCCTTTCAGCCCGGCCAAACCCAGGGACAGCCGCCTCTCTTCGAGCTGAGATCCCCTCCTCAGCCCGCTGCGAAACTGTAGGACGCCCGAAGGATGCCAGCGGGAGGTGAAGGGCCATGTCCGTCCTCCACCCCGAGGGCATCCCGCGGGGGCTGCCCTGTGTGGCAGCCGAGCAGGGGGTCAGGGCTCGGGCATGCGGGCAGCGCAGCCCCCCGGGCCGGGAGCCGGCGGGGTGTCCTTGGGACCTGCAGCCGGCCCTGCCTGCGAGCGGGGGACCCGCCGGGGACGCTGCCATCCCCGAGGAGCCCTGCAGCGCTCGCTGATTTGCATTCAAGGGCCATCCCCTCCCAGCCCCGCCGCCCTCCCTCCCCTCTTCCCCAGCCCATCTGCAAAACTTAAAGGCAGAAGCCTCGAAAAGGATGACGAGAGTTATTCAATGGCATGTCGGAAAGTTGCCGGCCGGGAACAGCGGCAGTGCGAGGGCAGGGCCGGGTGGCTGCAGCCCCCTCCGCTTCGGCCCTGCCCGCACGGAGCGCGGCGCCGGCCGCCGGGTTCGCCCAGCATCAGGGGGGCACCTCGCCCCCCCCCCCTCCCCGAACAGAGCTGGGGGCGAGATGGGGATTGTGTATTCGGCGTCTCTCCGAGTTGCTGCTAAAGCCGCCGCGCGAGCTTGTTCCGAGAGCAAACTGTTGTGATTTCCCCTTTCGCCCCTTTTTCTCCGCCCCCCCTCCTTTTTTTTTTTAAAGGGGGGGTGTCAGGTGCATGTTGCCTGATGGTACCCCATGTTGCTCCCGCGTCAGAAAATGAATGATGCAGCAATTTAATTAGGAGGGAGCGGTGCGTCCATATTGCACCGGTGAAGGAGGGTTTCGGCGGCTGAGAAAGATGGTGCGAGTCCGCGGGCGCGGAGGCAGCGCCCCTGCCCGCGGAGAGCGCCG
>VWZZ01000718.1:0-32283 GCA_013399095.1 Psophia crepitans | reverse complement strand
GAAGCCCGGACGGGCCAGGCCCCGCTCCCGGCCCCTCTCCCAGCCCCGCTCCCGGCCCGGCCTGGCCCCGCTCCGGGCCTGGCCCCGCTCCTGGCCCCGCCAAATGTACCCGCCGGGCGCGTTATACCGGGGTCGGCGGGGCCGCGAAGGGGATAGCCCGTAGCCGGACTCCTGTATTGTCAAGGCACTAACCTAAAGACCTTCAAATACAGAGTTTTATAGAGAAATATCAAATATATCTATAAATATGATTTGTCTTAACGGCACGGTAATTTACCCAGGTGACTTGCGGTTATTGTTCCCCCCTCACCACGTACCTTCGCCCCGTGTGTCCCTTCGGGCCAGGGCTGGGGTCTCCGTCCCGTCCCACAGCGGGGCAGAGGCCCGTGTCGCAGCACGCCGCGGGTGTCACCTCAGACCCCCGCTATCCTCCCTTCCTCTTGGGGAACCACCCGTTTGCACCCAGCACAATGCATTTAAAATTGAGATAAAACCACAAATACTTGGTTTCACCCCGAGTGTCGCTATTTATAGCTTCAGCGAATACGCCTATTGCAGGTTTTGGGGTTTTTTTGGTCAGTCTGTCTTGGGGAGGCATCTGGGTGCGACAGAAGTCATCTCCTGAGCCTTGGGAGTAGCTGTACGTGTTTTGAGGTGGAGGGATGGCTCCAAACGTCTGTAAATCTAGCGTCAGCTCCATAATATTGGTAAAAATAGGACGGGTTTGAACTTCCCAGATTCCTCTGTTGAGTTGATAGTGTTTTATTACTCCTGCCTTCAGCTCTAATCTGTTGGGTTTGTTCATTTGGCTTGGGTTTTATTTTTTTTTTAATGGATAGTAGAAGAGCATGCACGTGTTAAAAGTAATAAACATCAAAGTGCAAAGGCCGGATTCCTCTTATGATAATCGTAATAACTGCATTGATAAGACTACATGCAAGTAATGCGTGGAGCTATATAAATCAGGTTAAAGTCCAACCCCTAGTGAGAGTGGTGCTGTATACATTTGGCAATGTCATCGAACCCCCAAGTGTTTATACTTGTATCCAAATATAGTAAAGCCAGTTGCAAATAATGTTTCTATTTTAATTAAACTGCAGAAAGGCAAGAGAATTTCAACGTAACTATAGGTAGTAATCTCACCCGTGAATGGTGAGGAAATCTATTTATTCAGTGGAAATAAATTTGTTCTATGAGAATGGAATTTTGTATTAAAAGAGATCATTTTTGGCTTACCTTGAGTTATTTTTCTTTCCTTGTGTAGGAAACTTCCTCTTCCTTGTGTACTGGAATCATTTGGGGATGATGCGCTCTGGAAGTGTTGACAGTATTTAACTGTGATATGTAATGCGTGTTCTGATGCCTTCTAGTTTGCGATTTCATTGTGTTGAGCTGAGGCTGAGTGGGTGCCAGCATTACTTTCCACCGCAGGAAGGAAAAGTGGATCCACCATCTCTGATCCGTGACGAGTGACTCTTTACATGCTTCAGCCTGGGTTACTCCGAATTAGTAGGGAGTCTTAATGATACATCATTATCAGCAGTATTATTGGTAGCATTAATAATATTGGGAAGGAATCCAATAAAGTCAGATGATCTGCATTTACACTGGAGCTGTTTGATGGGATAGTATTTGAAATAAATACATATTTTTTTTGGCTAATTTCACTACTGTACACCGAGTAGCTGTATTCAGCAGTTCAGCTTGTGGCGGTGCTCAGAACCTGGAAGTAAACCTTTCATCGTGTGTTTGTTTTATTCGCTCATTGACTATATTAAAATTCTTCCTACAGGTGGAAAAGAAAAAAAAAAAAGGTCCAGGTAAGTGCCAGTCACAGCAGTTAACGACTGCTTACAGGAAAACAGAAAGGATGATCATGGTGCTCAATTATCAGTGCTTTTTTGTATTTCCTGGATATTGTCATTGATGTCACCATCTCATTCTACCTGGGTTGAAAGATTTCTTTGAGACTTGGAAGTTGCTTCGTGCACCTCTTGGCTGTAATGTATGAATAGGGAGAGATGTTAATTTTTATGGTATGAATAATAATCTGATTTCTGGAAAGCAGTCCATCTCTGAGCATCTGTCACTGCAAGCCAGGTCCTGTACTGCTCTAGTTAGGTGAAAATTACAGACGGGTCATTTATTACGAGGTTCTGTGGACATGAGTTAAGCTGTGGTTACTCAAGATTTTGTCAGAGACCTTTCCAGACAAAACCACTTCTGAGCATGTCATCACAGCTGATCGGGATTTAAGCTAGAAATGTGCAGTTATGGTCAACTTGTGCTCGCTGGGGTAAAGTTGTACAGCAACAGGACAAGAAGGTCTCTACAAAATATCAATATGCAATGGTCCACGTTTCTGAAAAGCTAATGTGTGCAAGCAGCAATTCGTGACTGCCGTGCTACTTCTCCCTTCTTCAAGTATCTGCTTCACGCGAACAGTTCACACGAATAAGACGTGAGGAATTGGCTTTAAGTATAACAGAAATGACCACGTGAAAAAAGCATGTGGAATTTGGCCGTAAGTTTGGAAGTTCATTGCTTAGCTACATTACTCAGCCAAAGAGCATGGCTTCTGGCGATGCTCCAGCCACTTCGGTGTGAACTTGTTCCAGAATTGCACTTCTTCCAGAGGCATTTGCTTTTACAACGTGGATTTATGTACACTTGGATATCAGGCTGGTGCGCATTGCATATTCCTATTTTTTGAGGTTTCCAAGATTTGATTCTAAGTCTGACTTCCTCGTAACTGAGTTTCACAGCAAATTTATGTATGGGTTGTACAGTACAATGCTGTCATTTCCATGGGAGAAATGTAGAGTAAATTCACCCAGTATGTGGTTTCACAGCTTCTTCGTACTAACAACAGCTCTTTGTACAAAAATATGCTATATTTTAATACTTTGTAATGTTAATGTGAGTGGAAATACATCTCTCTTTTTTCCCAATTCTTGAAAAAATTGTTTTATTTGGGCAAGTGTAGCTATGCCCCAGTTTGAAGGCTGTTTGCACTAGTGGAAGAAGTGGAGTGTGCTTGGGACAAACCCTTGTGTGGGTATGGACTGGAGGCCTAATTCTGCTCCCTTGAAACCAGTGATGAAATACCACGCTACCACTTGGTTTCAGTCAACAGACTTGAATGAAGAGCAAAGCCTGATTCAGAAAAGTAAAACGTATATTAAGTAGATTGAAGTATTTTGAGACAAGTACTCCATGTGACAATTTCAGAATAAAATGAGTAACGGTATAGAGAAAATGGTTTTCCTATCAATTTAGTGATTTTTTCTGATTGACCTCATTCACAAATTAACCAAAGAGTCTTTAATGCTTTTTATTTTAAAATAAGAGGATGCTCATAAAGACAAATGCGAGTGTGTCTCAGCAGATTCAAGAAACATGGAAATGGGTACCAGAGTTGGACCTAATGTCATAGGTAACCAGCTAGCCAACGAGATTGTTAATGTAACAATTGCAAATTATTTTGAAACAGAATAGAATAGAAATAGAATAGAAATACTTTATTAGTATTATCTTTAAAAGCAAGAATATTAACAGGCACTGACAACTGTTTTGTATCTTTTTTTTTAATGTCTTTTGCTTGATCCTCATCATTTCCCACTTTTAAAATTATGTACTTCTATTTTCATTTTTGTTCAGGTTGTTGGAGAAGCTAGGAGGTTACTGATGAAAGCATTAGCTTTGCTACACATGGCTACTGGGTGAAACGCGTAGGTTATCTTTGATCACTGTGAAAGTGTTTGGAAGCATTCCCCTGTGGCGGCATTTTCTCTGTTAAATCGGTCGATATTGTAGTGGTTTTCAGAACAGCATCAGATGCCTCATTTTTTGTGGAAAAATGATGGGGGAAGGCTCAAAGGAACGGAGCCGCTGGCCTTGCTGTAGGAACTCCCTGTCCCACTGGGTGGTCTCTGTATCGTGGATGTTGCATCAGTCCTTTTGAATGTTAAGGATGTCAGTCTTAAGTGTGGGGTTATTTTTAGATATTATGAAGATGTATGTATATGCAATACTAAGATGTTGGGTGCCTTAAAAAGACTAGATAATAATAGAGGGCATAGCACAATATAAAATATTAAGAACTCTGTCATATGTCATATACTGAATCTTTAATCTCCATTTACTTTTTCTAACACCTTTATTTTTCTACTAGAATTTTCTAAATCTCTCAAGAATGTCCTGTATATTTTATGAATTCTGAAGAAATATTTTAGGTGAGCCAAGGGTGGAATCTTTCCGTAGTTGGGAATTCAAACAAACACCACTCACTGTGGAGGAATATTCCTGCCCATAGCATGCGGCACGGCAGTTTGGCATGTTGGTGTAGCGCCGTGCCAGTGAGGGAGGATCTCTGTAGAGATGAGATTTTGCAGTAGGGCTTGGAAAATTTCAAGCAGGATTTCCTGAATTGTGATAAATTGCTGTTGGACTGGCATAGACCTGAGTCGTGCTGCTGCTTCAGATGGCACTGCCACCCCTTCTGCTGAGGGTGGGACCTGGCACCAGTGCCAGCGGGATCTCCTGTAAGAGTAATTCTGAAAAACAGACCCACCAAATAAAAAAAAAGCAGAAGAAAGGATTGGGAGTCTTTATCCTGCAGGGACCTTCTCATCTGAAGTTAATGACTTCCCCAAATATTAAAGTGGTATTAGTATACTCGTTATAGCAAAATGTGGTGGGGGTTCTTGCTTTCCTCAGCTTTATTTTTTGGAGACGGTAGCTGGTTTACATGCTAAAGACCTGTAGGAATGTATTTGTTAATATTTTTTTTCAGACCATACTTGTTTAAAATTCAGTCAATCCATCACAACAGTAACTGTCCTAAACTGAGATGAATTTTCTAGAAAGCTGCATAAACCTTTGGGTTTGTACTTGGTCTCTAAGTAATTATATGTGTATTATATCCATTATCTGAATAATCATTGAACCGAAGTCTGTCATTGAACTTTGGAGGCTTTGACTTTGCAAATTGAGGCTAATTAACAGTTGGGTTGGGGTTTTTTTTGTTGGTTTGATTGTGGTTGTTGTTGTTCTGTGATTGTTTGGTTTTATTTTATTCAGAGGAAAACATTGCAGTGTGAAAATTCTCATCAAACAATACTTTTTAATAGGACTTTCAAATTTAATTTTCTTCGGAGAATGAAGGAGCTGTGCTCAAAAGAGCGTAGGAATTGCCATTCAGGCTTAGAGTTGAAATGTGTTCACTCTGCTGTGTCTTCTCATTCCTAAGAGTGCCCAGGACAGTCTGACTCAGTGGAAGATGTAAGAAATTCCCATTAGTGAGACTACAGGGTCAGATGTGGCCAGCTACTCTGCTCCACCGTTAGCTCTCACCCTGAGCAACCAGGTGCCTGGGGCACTGCACCACTGGAGGTCCTGAGTGCACAGGGCGCAGGAGAGTGCTGAGCATTGAGAAAAATCCTGTTGTAGTGTTTCTGTGAAAGATTAACTTTAAAGAGCTTGATTAACTTTAAAGAGCAGGAATGGATGCTGGCCATTTAAATGTTTGTGTTCTTTAGAAACTCATCCAGAGTTTCTCTGGTGCTGTTAAACTGCCGTGCAAGGGCACATCTGATCAGTCTTCATAAAAGCACTGCTGGAAAAGATGGCTAGCTAATGCGTTCTTCTTAATTAGCAAACATTGTTTCTTGTGGCATCACTCCTGTTATGTTTTCTTGCAGTGACGCAAAAACCTGGCTGCTTTGGAAAGTGGATAGTATTGGCAAGCAAAGAAATATGGCAAGTAAAGGTAGTTCTTAGATCCACTTTATGTTAGTGTTTTCTTCAAAGCAAGGGCAAGTCACAGCTATCGGCTCCTTGTTCTGCAGCCCTCACTGAGAATAACTAATGGCCCTGAATAAGAAGGGAAAGAGGCAGTCATCGTTCAATCCGTGTTTAATTCTCCCTTTCAGTTGTCAACAAACAAAATAAGAAATAGATGTATCTAATCTATACAGATACATGTAAGTATGTATATATTGCTCCTGTGAGTGATGAGGGGCCGTGGTACTACAGCCAGCGATGCTGATGGAAGGCAGCCGTTGGCATCGCTGGGAGATGGGTTAAGTTGTGACAAGTAGGGACTGTGCCAAGGTCAACAACGTGAACGGCAGCTGAAAGCCAAGCGTCTCGCTAGGTTAGAGACAGTCAATACCAACACGCAATTCTTGTTGAAACCTCCCTGTTTAGAGCAGGTAAACAAATATCTCAAAGAATCCCATTTTTCCTGCGTTTGGCCCAAGTTCTCAACCAGCCTCCAGACTGTTGGCATTCTTAGCATTGCTTTTACCTATCTGCATGCACAGATATTCGTTTGGCTGACAATAAGCTTTAAGACCTCGGTTTGCACATTGACCATGTGCGTGAAGTGGAGGCCGGTTGAAAACATGGCTATCTTTGTTGGGTTTTTCTGTAGAGTGGTGTTTTGCACCTCAAGACTTCATTCTGTAAGAGGTATTGACCGGATTGCCTACCTGTAACTCAGCTTTGTAAGCAGCCTCCCGAGGTTAGCCGTGGTGGTATTACATACCGTGTGCTTTGCCAGCCCCCTACAAGCCAGCCAAAGTCTGTTAAAGCCTTCAGAGCACGAAACGCTGATAAGATGGATCTCTCACAGGTACGCATCGGGGATAAAGCGGAGATGTTCCATTTGCAACAACCCAAAATGAGTTGCTGTTAACTCAGAGCAGTAGTAACTGCCTCCTATGTCCTTACTTCTAGTGGAACAAGGTGGCTAATGTGTGTAATGGTAACGCTGACACTATGTACAGTATAAACATATATGCCCTGTGTGTGTATATGTGTGTATATGTGTATCTGCTAGCACGTTGAAGTGCAGAAGTCAATTTTTGGAAAGTTCTGGGAGATTCAGGTATGTGGCTTGCTTTGGACTGTTATTAAAAATGAGCGTTTTGGTTATGTTGCTAAAAATAGATGCATTAAGACCTACATTCTCAATGTAGGTCAGTGGAGGCACTTCTCAGACGTATTAGCATTTTGGACAGTTAATCTCAGCTGCATATTGCATCTCCTAGAATAGGTTAGTAGAGGCAACGCAGGAGAAATTGCTGCATCTGAAGTCATTCAGAAAGGTTGCCAAGTTTCTCAGGAACCAGAATGGCAGAATAATGAGTATTATATTTAATTCGGGATGGAAAGGCAACCGTGGGGAGTTCAGCAGAGGCAACTCGGATCATCTTGGCTCTGTGGGCGAAGGAGAATTTATAACTGTAGCTAGCTAAAAAGAAGCAAGCTGTGTGTGCATTTGTGTGTATATATATGTTTATATCTATGTATATACAAATCTGTGTACGTGTATATAACACTGTGTGTATATATGTATGTATGTATATGCCTAAAATGTATAATACGTGTATCTATAGATACGTATACATTTATATAGATTTCTATTTCTCTATATAAATAGTCATGCAACTACGGGAAATCCCACTTCAACAGTGTCTCCTTTTTTTTAAAGCCCAACAAAAAGCTGCTTTCATTAATAGCATATTGGCACAAACGTCTTAAGTTATCTTTTCTATGTGGAAAGGAGTGTTGCTTGGTGGTCGAGCAGAAGCCTGGAAGGTTTTTACTGTTCCAGAGGACTCCGAGTAAGTCATTAGCTGCTCCACAGCTGTTCCACATTTGTGATATAAAGTGGTGGCCAAAGTGACCTAGGGTTGGTTTGAGAGGTGGAGGGGGGTGGTTGGTGGTGTGGGAATTGCTGTTGTGCTCACAGAGTTCTGGTGGTGAAATGGCTGCAGCAGTAATTATTCTGGTTGCTCTTAATGTCACCTGGCTAATGCTAATGGCTTCTGAGCAGAGGAAAAAGAAGATGAATTTCCTGCTTTAAAGTAAGTTATCTGAAGTCTGATTGCTTTGACTCAGTGATGTATGGATTTCCATTTAGGGTTAGGGTGTTAGGCTGCAAATCAAGAATCTTAGCTCAGTAAATGTCTTGTTCCGAATGTGTCTTTTATGTTATAATTGATTTTAAATAATTTCTTCATCAGAACAAGCTATACCTTAATTCATGATAAGCTCAAAGAATTTCTCAGCTGGAAACCCATTTGTGTCAGAGTGAATTTTGCACTTGACTTCAGTGGGGTTGAATCAGATCAGAGCGTTTCATTAAGTGCTGACATTGAAACAATCTTGTAGCTGTGCAACCATTAACTAAAATTGTAATTTTGTAATAAAAGCGAGCCTAAAAATGACTTACTAGTTATGTATTCTATGATTATAGCATCTATCAATAAGACCTTTGTGCAGTGGCTGGGTATTGGCAAGGGGTTTGATTTTCTGCTGCTGTTTGTTACTCTGCGTTTTGCCCCTGATTTGAGCTGGCACCAGCTCAGCCCCTGGCATAACGAACGCACCATAATATGCTGCAGTTCAAAGGAAAAGCTGCAAAGTAATGATCTCCATGAGCATCCCCTAAGCTGCCCGCCCTGAATGATTGCTGAATTGCCACGTGTGTTGTGCTGGAATAAATGTAGGTCATGGTAACGTGGATTTATCGTTAGGATTTTGGCTGCGCGCGGCAGATCCTTGTCCCTCTCTGACCGCGTGCGGGGACAGGTACAACGTGCTCGGGGTTGGTGCCGCTGCGGAGAAACGTCCTTCTGCCTCCAACACCGAACGTGCCTCCGCTTTGTGGTTATTAGAGCGGTGTGGGTCTGTCGTGCTGCCAATCTGCTGTCGTCTGCAAACTGTAATGTGATTAGAAAAGGGGCAGGGTGGATGATTTCTTTCTAAGTCTTTTGCTTCCTTTGTGTGAGAAGACAGACAAATAACAAATAATCATGGAAATCAAAACAAATACCCGGTGTCTTAAAATATATGGTATTGAGTGAAATATTCCTTTTAAGCTTCTTGATTATGCTTTGCCTTATTATCTCATCTGGAGGAAATAAGTGTGTTATAGGAAAGTGCTTCTCCGTTGCATGAATGTTACAGTAAAACTTTGTGTGATATATAGCTGCCTGTTCAAGAAAATAGGTCATTTCCATACAAATGTCATATTTTTATGCAGAAAATATGCTGAATTCATACACTGTCTTCTGGTTAAAGCAATCCTTTTGCTGTTCCTGTGATTTCAGCATATTTGCCTGAATGAAGAAGGGGAGCAGAAAGAAATGATTGTTTTTTAAGTAACTCATGCAGGCCTGGTGTCAGGCTAACCACTTGAATACAGTGTCTCTGGGGCACGTGCAGGGACGTCATCTTCAAATGGCTAATTTTTGTCAGCAAGAAGCGTCAGAATTTAAGCGCAGTATGTCACAAAGCTCAGAGGCTGCTGCTTTGCTGAGCGTCTGGAGACTTTGGGAAATAAGTTTTCCTGATGTCGCTTGTTAAAGAGGATGCCTAGATGTCCATATCCTCAGGAAGGCAGCCATTCACACAAGAAACCCACAAGCTGAAGCCAGTAAAGGAATGATGAAGTCTGCAAACCTGCTCGTTCTCTGTTGCAGTCTCTTCCTCTCAGGATGGGTTTATCATGAACCTGGACTACTTGCACTATCGCTCTAAAGCAACAGCAAACCAACCCTGCCTGCTGTATAGCTGAATTTTGCTATGCCATTTTATATTTAGGAAAGGAGCAGCATGGTTTGAGGATGAGACATACAAAATCATGTTGTTGCTATAGACAGACATCCAAATAAATTACACGACCTAAAGCCCGTAGGTGCCCAAGGCTCCGGAGGCATAAATCATTGCAGCTCCATTGCTCTCAGCACAGCAGTGCTCATGTCCTTGTGCTAGGGAGATGATTCAAAGATGTTTGGTACCCGCTGGTGTAGCAGTTTCTCTGGAGGGCTTTCCATGCAGCCATTAGCATTTTGTTAAACAAGTTTAAAAATGGAGATGAATAAATCTGGTTTCTCAGCTAGTGTGAGCTGGTGTCAGCCCAGCAAAGCACTTGAGTTACTTGGTGCCGGTGGGCAGCTTGACCCTGTATGTGGCGATCTTCTCCCTTGTCACCCAGCTGGAGATCTTCCTTCCATGGCAATACAAAGTGCTGAAGCTATGTGATTGCTATGTGATGATCTGTAGCGATGTCTGTATCACCTGGTCCATTAACTCACAAGGGCAAGGGTTCTCCAGGCTCCTATCCAAGTTCTGCATGAGCTTCTATGCCCACCTAAAATATGCTCCTGTCCTTGTGTGTTGGGAAAAACCACACAAATCTGGCAAACACAAATTCCCTGAGAAAATTTTTTTATTAAATCCTGCCTAAGCCAATCCCTAAAGTAATTGTTAAGTGAAAAGGACAGTGGCACTCTACTAGAATACACTATGAATTCATGGGAATTGGGCTCCTAAAATGCCTGTGAAAACAAGAGGTCTCAAAGGCCTGTTCCAAAGCGTAGTTATCTGTTATAAAACACTTAATGACTGAGCAGCTTTGGAGCTGGATACTAATGTTGACAAAAATGAACCAAAAAAAAAAAAAAAAAAAAAAAAAAAAAAAAAAAAAAAAAAAAGATATTGTGATGTTAGATGTGGCTCTTGGGATGCAGAGGCTGAGCTCACGAGCCTGCAGTTGTGATGGTTATAAAGGAACGTGATGAGTAGAGACACCAACTGTCAGGGAAGCCGTGGCAGTTTTATGGCCAGGACAGAGCACAAAAATACTCTCATTATGACTATTGTTGGTGCTTAGAAGGGACCGTCTGCTTATTCTGCAATGATGTCTCTCCCAAGCAATGCGATGCTCCCTCACTGTTCAGCCTCTCCCCGAATTTTGCACTCCCTGTCCGTGGAGGTGATGTTTATGGAGGGCACGTAATCCTGGGGAGCAGCAGCCTTTGGTTCGAAACGGCAAAGCTCAGCTCAGAGGCTGTAGTGACCTGTGGCTTCAGGGTAGGGAGGTAACGAGTGCTTTCCTGAACGGGCATCTGAAATCTCACTGCTCTGTTGCTAAAGCTGTGGTTAAATCCTAAGAAAAGAGTATCTTCTGAGCTTTAAAACATTTTTGTGCAGTAATTATACTATTAAATTCCTTATATAGTACATTTTATTAACAAATAAGCAGGTACTGACCGCCAAGTTCTTGTCTGGCATATAATAGACACCAATTTCTCCTCGGACAAAGTCTTTATTTTTCTTCTCCTTCCCTCTGTAAATCAGTTTGGTACAGACTCATCCTACTTTAATGTGATGCCATTTGTTCCCTGAGTAGCGTATGGGAAAGGACAGAGATCTTAAGAGGTTCGTGTCTTCAGCAGAGCAAAATATTCCCAGGGAGGGGTTAATCCCACCCATTCATCTTATCTGGAGCTTTGGGTGATTGTGTTGTATCTAAACATTTAGATAATTGAAATTAATTAGAATTTAACTGGAACTAAACTTCTTTTCCCAATTTTCTGCCTCCATTGGGAAGACAGTGAAAATTTCCTATCTCATAAAAATATTTAGATGTCTGAATACTGTTTAATGGCCCATTGCATATATCGAAAATTGGGGAAAGTATGTTACTAGTATTTCTTTCTGTAGTGAAGGGTTTTTAAGAATCACATAAAAATAAACCAACAAGGAGTTAAATTATTATAAAAATAATTATTAACTTATGAAAATACCGAGCTATGCTAATAAATCACTGACAGCTCTGGATATTCAGGTGACAGTGTTATGCCCTGATGGGAAAGGATTATGTTCTGAAGAGTGAAGATAGCGATTTAGATGCTGAAGATTTTTCATCTTCAAATATTTTCCACTGAAAAATATCTAATTTTAATTTGAAAACAAAATCCTCAAACTGATTTTTTTTTTTCCATCTATCAAATAATCATTAAAAAGTGCCTCCTTGAATGTTGTTGCAAACCAAAAATCTTTTCAACACTGTTTTCATCTTAGGAAAACACATTTTAAGAAAAGCTTTCTGAAAATAATACTAATTTAGAAGAACCATTTTTTTTTTTAACAGGACATTCTACTAATAGAAGTAGTACAGTTATTTCCTCTTTTTTTTTTTTACTAAAAATGCACTAACTTTTATATGCTTTGGTTCATGTAAATTTTGTTTGTAGAGAAAAAAAGTATCTCTAATCTTGCTGATATGGAGCAAAAAACACTCGGGCACATAAAGGTTTTGTTTTCTGTGCTCAAAAACTTTGTCTAGCTGTATCAATTTTTCTAATAAGAGATACTGCATGTACTGTAACTTCAGTAATTTACTACTTAAAGGAAGAAATAAGGATGGATAATAATGGAAGAAATAAAGGATCGAAGTATTGCTGACAAGGGGCTTAAAGTTCCAAAATTGAGCTTCCACTGCCAAGAAGGGTGGGTGTAATCAACAGGGGGTTGTGAATGCATAATCCTTTTGAATACATATCAGACAAATGACTCGCTTCTGTTCCTACATTATTCCAAATGTAAACTACGACCGAGTTGATAATTTTTGTTGTTGTCCATCTTGTCATTACTAAAAGTAATAGTTCTGGGTAAACAAAAGAGTCTGTAGCGTAGAATCTCAAGAAAATTGCAGTTACTTTGCTTTTCCAGTGATGTGCAACACTAAGACTAAATGTTATGCTATGGGTTTCCGAATTAAAGTAGTAACAGTAAAACTGAATGACCAAGCATGGAGAGGAGGAGGAGAAAAAAGTCCACGTGTGTTCTTTAGTTGGTGTGCTGGCATTCGTCTGTGTACGGACAGATCCTTGGCTGCTGGGGCTCGTTAACACCAGAAATAAGATGATTTTTCTGAAGTATGACTCTTTATTTTTTCTTTTTTTTTTCCCCACAGGAAGAATGTCACTGCAATATCAGGACAATGGTCTCAGTGACCTAATTTTTATTTTTTAAGGTTTTGTTCAGCATCTATAGTCCTGAATAATATCATGCTTCTTCAAAGAGTGCACACAGACAGATTTTCATCTGTATATTTCTGCACGAAACATAAAATGTGCGTACAGGCTGAAAATCTGTATGTACCTAGGATGGGCATGGCAGCATAATATACTTATATAAATGAACGCTAGCTGCCAAAGTCAATTTAGCGTCTGCGAAGGCAAAGCATGTGCTGTACACACCTGCAGGTGTGGGTAAATGTTAAAAGAATGAACACTGTTAAGCTGTTAATGCACCGAATTTCTTTCTTACCCTCATTATTGGCTGATTTTCAGTACCTGTAATTAATGTGCTTGGGGTGGGTGGATCTCTTTACATTTGCCTGTTTCTTTTCACAGGTAGATCAGGGAACAAGAAAAACTTAAAATGATGGGGAGGAACATCTTAAAAATGAGGGAGTGGAACATCTCCATTATGAGGAAAGGCTGAGGGAGCTGGGTCTCGTTAGCTTGGAGGAGGCTGAAGGGTGACCTTATCAATGTTTATAAATATGTTAAGGGTGAGTGTCAGGAAGATGGAGCCAGGCTCTTCTCAGTGTCATTAAGCGATAGGACAAGGCGCAATGGGTTCAAGCTGGAGCATAGGAGGTTCTGGGTTGACATAAGGAAAAACTTCTTCACCGTGAGGGTGACAGAGCACTGGAACAGGCTGCCCAGAGAGGTTGTGGAGTCTCCTTCTCTGGAGACATTCAAAACCCGACTGGACACATTCCTGAGTGATGTGCTCTAGGTGGCCCTGCCTTGGCAGGGGGGGTTGGACTAGATGATCTTTCGAGGTCCCTTCCAACCTCTACGATTCTGTGATTCTGTGATGATTCTCTGCAAAATGTTTTCCCAGTTTCCTGGTGTGCTGGGCAGAGAGAGCCCGAGCAGGGCAATGCACCCCTGGAGATAAATAGATGTTTGGAAAAAAAGCTGCAATCCTGAAACCTTCCAGATGAAAAGTTGCTTGCATTTTGGACTACTTTCCCATTCCTAACTTTGCTGCTCCTTGTAGTAAGTAAAGAAAACTCAAATATTCAGGAAGTCCCAAACTCTAGAGCTAGGCAACTGATACCCAGTAAACTTGGTGCCTCTCAAATTGGATACAACCTTCTAGCTCTGTAATGTTTAGAAGAACTACCGTTTGAATAAATTGAATAAATCATGTCCCACTCACCATGGAATTAATCCCTTGGCATCATGATTCACATGTAGGAATTGCTCTAAGTGCTGGAAGTTGTTGGCTTTCGTGATTGTGCTTGAAGAATATCCCTTCTGATGGAGTATAGATGGTTTGGGCTAGTTTTGTTTGAATATCATGGCATTGTTCATTTAAACGATATCCCAAACCTTTTGCAGCTGGTTACTCTTCAGTGTGGTGGACTTTGATTCAGATGCTCCCTGGTTGCTGTGGTATGGCTCTCCCGGGCACAGAATGCATTGATAGAGGTGTAAATTCACCGGTTATCTTAAAATGAAACTGCTGAGTTTAAGATGCAATCTACATTTGTAAGGTGAAATTTCCATCCCCAGATAGGGAGGGGAAAAAATACATCCCGGCCTGTGATCTGACAAATGAGGAAGTCGCTGGAAATTTTCCCACCTTCTTAAGGACTTCAGAGGATCAGGCCCCTGCTAATTTTAATTAATTTAGAAATGTGTATCTTTGTAGCCTTAATTTATTACAAGGTAAACATCACAAAAATCCTTAAATCCAGTGAATGAAAGTGCCAAAAGCATAAACCAATAGAGCAGAGTCTGATGCTGGGAACATAAAGCTGGACAGAGGATGACAGTCGCTGATTAAACAACACACTGCAGAGTCTGAGCGGACAGGCGTGAGGTGAGTAGTGAAGACACAGCCCTGGTTGTGTGGGGTGATTTGTTGAATTCTGCGAGCAGACAGTAGCTGGAGCTGGTCCAAGGAAGAAAAGAGCTCCCTGGGTCAGTCAGGATCACCTCAGTGAGCACAGTGACTTGATGACAAAAAATTTAAACCCTGTAATTCAGATTTTTGAGAATAATCAGGTAAGTGTTTTATATTTGTCAGGAGGCAGCATCTAGCTTCTTCAAGGAGAAGTTAGGAATATTTTAGCCTTTTAAGTTCTCTTCTGCTTGCGTGACTGGTGAGTACCTGAAAGCCGAAAGCCAAGTGGTGTCCCATGCAATGCTGGTGGCTAGTTTCATTTAATTCCTAGCTCATTAAAAATCTAGTTGGGCAATCACTACATGTTTCCATCGCTTCTTAAGCCAAGTGGACCAAATCAGATATTTTTGAAAACTATGAACGAAAGTTTCTATCCCTTTTTTGAGTAAACCCCTTAGAAAACATTTCTAAGCGATGATCTTAAAGGTCTTTTCCAACCGAAATGATTCTATGATTCTAAAATGGAACTGAAAAGAACAAGCACTTCTACAATACTTCTTGAGGAGAAAAGTGGGAGCCAAGTGCAGGTTCTTAAAGACTATTCCCTCTTGTATGCAATTTTTTTTTTTAAAAAAAAGTGTTTACTATCTGCTCCAGACTTCTCATGGTAGACTGGATGCTCACACAGAAGAATAGTAAGAGATGATTGTGGTTTACTGTGTTTGGGAGAGAAGAGACATCCACAACCCTCAAGCAAGCTTTCCAGAGGAGGCTATCAATTACTTTTTGCATGAATAACAAGGTTGGGGTTTTTTAAAAAAATGTTTAATTAGAGAAAAGTACTAAAGTGGATTAAATACAGGCTCAGGGATGGCAGGAGAAGAGAAACTGCTACTAGACAGAGAAGTTCTGAAAACACATTAATCCATTTCTATTAATTTTATGTTGTGTTTTTTTTAATCTCAGAAGAGATCATAGAATCACAGAATGGTTTGGGTTGGAAGGGGACCTCAAAGATCATCTAGTTCCAACCCCCTGTCATGGGCAGGGACACCCCCCACTAGACCAGATATAGTATATCTTCAATAATAAACCTGCCTGATAGCCTCATTTTGGAGGATGGCAGAGAAAATAAAAAATATATTGAAAGTGATGTTCATAGATTTGATGTGATGCCTCTAGGCTGTTGCCACGTGCTTTGCAAAAGAGGATAAAGGAACAGGCTGACAATATAAAACTGAGATCAGAAGCCCAGATTTTTAAATATAACCATTTTGGGGATGGCGGACTAGGTTTTTTTGATGGGTAACTTGGTATGCATTTCTGTTTATCCATCTTCTACAGATCTTTTGAAATGCGACGTATCCTCACAAGTCATAACAGTCAGTTCTGAAAACCACGCTCAGAAGCTGGTCACATATTAGGGCTGAAATATAGATGGCTGGGTGTATTAAGGAGGGATATTGTGGAAGATCATTTTCCTTTCCTGGTGGATACTCTTACCAGAATTGCAAGTGTAGACAACATCAAAAGTTTCTGCGATGGTTTTTCTATAACTGCATAAAAAAGGATACTTTGATACTGATTGGCCATGTGGATTTAGATAAATCCTTTAATATTGCGTTAGTAGTTTCCTTCTCTGTAGAATGCTTCTCTCTGTTCCATGGAGGCATGGTGGAAATATACAGTGCTGCTGTCTGGGTTGAAAAATATTTATAATATATTATAGACTGAGATAAATGTTTGCAGTGAAATCCCAAAATACACAAACTCTGGACTTGTTGTGCGCTTGCTGAAAGTTCAGCACCGGAGAAGATCTGGGCAACACCTTTATCAAGTACTGATAAATATTGTAAGCGGCACTGGAGAAGCCACATTCAGGTATTTTCACTTTCAGCTGACCTTTTAAACACATCTTGTGTGGCATGGGAAATAAACAGTACCATTGCTGGGCACTGGCAGAGCTCTATCTATAAAGAGAAGATTCCCAGTGGGCTTCAGGAAAGATCAGAAACTACAGGATCAGACCCTGAGTTTCTATAGATTCATGTCAGTGTATTTTAAAGCAGAATTTATTTACAGTACTTTTTAATTTCTGAAAAAGATCATTTTACTTGTGGTTGAAGAGTGAACCTTGATTCCTGTGGCTTCTACAGTTCAGAAATGTGGTGAGGCTCCTTGCTGTGCTAGGTGCCTTGCGGAGAAACGGTGCTTCATCCTGCGGTGACTGGTATCCCACATACCTCCATACATGAGTGCACCCTAAAAGCAAAGCTCAGGCTCCTGCTTAGTCCTCCCATTTGGGTTTAAGGAGGCAGTTAGAGAGAATGCTGAGACAAATCCCTGAATCTGGTGAAAAATTGCCCTGGTTGGAGACATTGTGTTCATATTTACCAGTGTATGAGATACGTCCCAGTTTTCATTGGGTTAATTGGTTTGGATTACCTGGAGCTGCTTCTCAGTAGCTTTAAAGGAGTGAAGAGCAGATATTATTTTATCTAGGTGGAGTTCTTACAATTTATTGTAACAGAAGTGTCAAAACAATTTTATTGTAGTGTTTACCTTAAGTCTGTTTGCTTTTGGTTTTTTTTTTAAATAGCAAGAAGTTGGGAGTCTGCAAAGAACCCATGAGCCCTGGTCCTCAGTCCTTGCTGTAGCTCTTCATCAGTGCACCTCAGTGCCAGGAGCCTCAGCATCCTTGGTGCAGTAACCTTTGCCCACCGCCGTGTTTATTATGACACTACATATTTCACATCAACTGTTATTTACTGTAACTCTACACATAAACAGCAGCGCTGTTGGGAGCTGTCCTTTGCATGCCTTCTGTCAAATGTAGGTGCAGGTCACATTTACAACTCAAACCACATGCAATGTAGATTCATAAATTACATAAGAAACCACACAAAGTAGTGAGAGACATGTCATGTTTACGTTCCCATTGCAGAGGCAGCGGTATGGCATGGGAGATTTATTTGCTATCCCAGCCCACTGGCTTTCTTGCGGTCAACAGCTCCTCGCTTCGCTTTAATTCTTCAAATAAGAATAAAGATGTTTCGCATGAAGGAAAACAGTGAGATCACAGCTTGACCCAAGCTGGGGTGGGGTGCTTGAATTTTGGAGATCTTGGTCTCATCAGTCACTTGGAAAAATCCTGTAGCTTTTGCAGGTCTCCATCTCCTCGTCTACAGTTAACAGCTTTTTTTAAAGAACGATTCAGTGCATGGAAAGCATAACATAAAAGCTGGGAATTAGTCACATCTGCTCTAAAGGGGACACATTGGTCCCCAGGAGCCAGGTACAGAAATGCTGTGGGCCGGAGCACCGCCAAAGAGCAGAGGAACAGAAATGGGGAGTGGATGGGGAGAAGTGGGGACTGGGGACGCTGGCCACAGTGCTCTGCAGAAGTGCTGGGACATGTCCACCAGCAAAGACAGCGAGAAAGAGGATGGGGGTTTCTATTCAAAGCAGCGTGCTGCCAGCTGGAGGGAGAAGAAATTTAAAAAGGAGGAATGTTTGGGATCTGATTAATAACTCAGCCTGTCTTCGGGGGTTTGAAATAACGTCTGCATTGTGTTCAAGGGCAATAGTAGGATGTGAAACCCCCCTGTACTGTAGCCTAAAATTAAATCTACGTGGAAATGATTCCTTCCCACCTTGGGTGAAATTCCTATTTGCACCAACATTTCTGCCTTAGCTTTCCCACCAGCGAGATACGCTGTGGGAGGTATCAGTGAAGCAGCAGTGTGTTGTCTCGGTACCAAGGAGAAGCACCCGGGCTAGCGCAGGCACCTGCAGTGCCAGGGGATGGGGGAGCACGGCCGGCAGCCGTCAGCAGCACTGCACACAGATCTGCACCGTAGCCTGGAGGTGCTGCCACAGATGATCATCTCTGTTCCGGTATCGCAGAAGCTGCGTGTACGTCTTAGCCAGACTGAACAGATTACACCCCTCCAAGTCAAGGCAGATACATGTCGGCAGGGAATACTGATGAAACTGCATGCAACACGCACGTTTGGAGGCTAAACTTAGTCCTCAGATACTGCGAACGTCAGCTTGCATCATCAGTAGACACTGAATGATATTAGGCCAGAAGGTATTACAGATAATCGTGTTTTATTTTAAATGTTTTCACAAGCAAATCTGAACTGGAGGTTGCAGAGCAGTCCTGAAAAGGAGGAACAAAGTCGTGATGCATTTCCTCTTTTTGTGTTCATTTGAGAAACAATAACCACTTAACGGTGGGGTTACGAGCAGTAAGACATTCTTCAGATTATTGCTTTTCTAGGGCATGGTTCCGTGGATGATTTGGTGTGGGCACATCCCTGTGGACACACAAAGCCCCAGCAAAGTGACCTCTGACTACTGCACGGCAATTCATAGAAACAGGGTGTGAGAAGAATCCTTTTGATGAAGTAAGTTTCTTTACAGCCAGTAAAGCAGTTTGCAACATTCAGAAAAATCCCTGAAATTATTTCCTGGTGGACTCGCTCACCATTTTATCATATTGTCCCAGATTGTGCATGTTACTGATGAAAAAGGGAAAATTCAGAAAAGTTACGTAGACAAAATGTGCTCAAAGTTACTAGCGGTGTCTTAAAAGCTTGCAGTCCTAAAGGTCAGGTTTCAGTTGGGTTTGTCTCTTCTGAAATAGTATCTAGTATTATTCAGCAGAATTTCTCATCTGAAGGGTTGGAAAACCCCAGGAGGTGATGTGGATTGGTGTGTGATGAGAATTCCCAATGAGGGTAACTAAGCAGTCAGAGCAACTAAAAGACCGATGCTGTATTGATCATGAAGGTTATATTTCAGTGAGTGGAATAAAAAACTTACTGTGATGCAAAGCATGTATTCAACAGAAACTGCATAGAATGACACAAAAAGAGATATGCATAGACATACACAAAAAGAGTTTGTTAGAAGTTTATACATTTGTTAATCTTTTATCTGAGTTTACAGTAATAATTTGAGAGAACTGGATTGGCTGAAAATCCAGAATATTAAACCTTTCAAAAAAATATTATTAATGGAAAACCTGTAGAGTACTTCTGGAGCATTTGGATGCTTTAAGTAACTCTGTACAAGTTGTTGGATGTCACAGTTTCTTGCATTATTAATAAAAGTAGTAGCTTTGCATCTTCCTACTTCTAATTATTTCTCTAAATATCTCCAGGAAATAGAACCGTAACATAGCAAACATTTAAAAAGACTGGGTAAGCATCTTTTGGAGAATATGCCTCTAAAAGGAGTCGTGCATATGTTTACAGTTTTGTATTGATTTTCAAATCACAAAATAAGTACAAGATTACAAAATGGCCAAATCAAGGCTGTTACTATGCGGGTGAGATGATGAGTGAGCAGTGTCTTGTTACGTGAGAATCTCCACTAGTATCAATGGATGATTTTTGTACCTGTTAATTGATGGACTTTTGAAACTAAACTGAAAAAATACATAAAGATCACGTAATGGGAGGTGATTCTGCCCCTCTACTCTGCTCTTGTGAGACCCCACCTGGAGTACGGTGTCCAGCTCTGGGGTCTTCAGTACAGGGAAGACATAGAGCTGCTGGAGCGAGTCCAGAGGAGGCCACAAAGTTGATCTGAGGGCTGGAGCCCCTCTGCTATGAAAACAGGCTGAGGGAGTTGGGCTTGTTCAGCCTGGAGAAGAGAAGGCTCCGGGGAGACCTAATCGTACCTAAAGGGGACCTACAGGAAAGCTGGCGAGGGGCTGGTTATCAGGGAGTGCAGTGACAGGAGAAAGGGGAATGGGTTTAAGCTAAAAGAGGGGGGATAGAGATGAGATCTGAGGAAGAAATTCTCCCCTGTGAGGGTGCTGAGGCCCTGGCACAGGGTGCCCCGAGAAGCTGTGGCTGCCCCTGGCTCCCTGGCAGTGCCCAAGGCCAGGTTGGATGGGGCTTTGGGCACCCTGGGCTGGTGGGGGGTGTCCCTGCCCATGGCAAGGGAGGGTTGGAACTGGATAATCCTTGTGGTCCCTTCCAACCCAAACCATTCTGTGATTCTATAATACTTCAGAAAAAGAAATCCCAGACCATTTCAGCAGCACTGTCGCAGTTTTCAATCAAAAGTTGGTGACCTCTCAAAATTCACTCATTTTTGTATGCGAACTATGTATAAAAAAATTGTAACAACTGTATTTCTATGTACAGAGGTATATATAAACCAAACATATTGCAGTCATTTTGCAGGTGTCCTCAGGACCTCAAAACGTCCATGGGACTTGAACTCTTCTCCAGATAGATCAAAATTGTTAAAAATAAAATCTGGCTCGTAGTAACCACGGAAGCCAAATTCTGCTCATTTTCTTCTTGCAAGATTGCCACTGTTTCCTTAAGTCCTTGACCAGGAATTTTGTCTAATTAAAGAAAATGCTAGGCAGTACTGATAAAGTCCTAGGTTATGTCACAGGACCGGAGTGTGGGCTCTCTACTTTCCTTCAAGTGTTGTCGTTATGGTTGTTTCATTATTTGTTAAATATCATAATAGAAAAGTAAAACTAAATTCTTGTCTTTTCAGGACAGACAGCTTTTGCTTCTCTTCAAACATTTCTCTGCTTTGGATCACACATTTTGCAATATAATTGCAATAGCCAATATAACATTGATATCAGTTCCTCCGTTTTAATTTTCAGAGGTGTAGCAGACTGTCTTCACAGAAACACCACCATAACGAGCTGAATTACTTTGATGTTAATTTTCAGAAGATATGATTTTGATGCAAAGCACTGAACTGTCAGGAGAAAATTCCCAACGTACAGTCTTGGTTTATAAACAAGCATTTGTTACAGCGAATGCTTACTACATTTACACCCCTGAGTTGTTGGTTAACATTTTTTCCTGGAAATAAGCATATGTTCAGCTGTGTTTAGCCATAAATAGAAATGAGTTAGGAGGAGATCTAATCCTCCACTTGAAAATTAAACTGAGGAAACTATGCTGTCTTCTACTGTTGATGTCCCTCTTAAGATAGTATTAGTGTACAGAATAACCTGAGCTTTTCTCCACTGTGTGTTTTACCAGTGTTCTGGTGGAACTCATTGCAGATCTCAGGTTTTCAGCAGAGCTCACCTCCATGTCACCTGATCGTTCCTTTTCTTTTGATGGAGACTTCATATATTTTCCAGACTATGTGAGGTGGAGGCTTACTTTACTATCAACACGTCAGGAACACGTGAAACTTTCTGACTACATTTTTCCCAAAGGACATGAATGAATTGTTCCCTGTAGCTGGTGAATCAAAAGTGCACAGCAGTTACAAAACCAGAAGCCCTTTGTGTTCTATCTTCAGATTGAAATTATTTGGGTATTATTTATGCTCAAGTGATTTTTTTTTTTCCTTTCCAATCTTAAGCAAATGACACCCCAAAAGCTCCAGTTTTTATATAAGAAAAACACGCATAGAACATAATAGAAAACATTTTTAATTAACACAAACTTGACATATGACAGGGATCTAGCCTTGAGTTTGGGCACATGGCTTTCAATGTACTCGTAGGAAATATCTTGGGTTTAATTACATGTTTAAAAAAGCATATTCTGTGTTTAATTACAAGCAGTCATTTTCTTAAGGACTCTGAATTGTGTGTAAGTACCACACAACTACAAAAATGAATGGAAATGAGATTCAAAAGCACAAACATTGAATATTTCACTGACTAAAACACTCCAGGTGTGAATTTGTGCAAGTCCAGATGGATTGACACTGGGGTCTGTATGGGGCTTTTTCAGCTGGAGTGATGACTTTTTGGGTACCCTCAAAAAGCACAAAGAAACACTGAGCCTAAAAGATTTCTGTAGTTTCCAGGCTACAGCTTCAGACTGAAGATCTGAATCTGGACAGGGAACTGAAAAATATCAAGGCAGGTGGTGAAATTCTCAAAAAATCAAATCTCCAATGTCTCAGTCAGGGTTGCTGTCATCTGAAGGGCTTCCAGGCTTTATATAGCGTTTTTTTTGAAAGCTGGCCTGCTGCGTCAGAAGACAGAAGGTATAGGTCCTTCTGACTTTGGACAGTAGCGGATCGATTCTTCCAGGACTCACGCTGCAAACATTTCAGCACATTTCTTTTTCCTTTTTAATCAGAAGATGTGATATATGTTTGAAGAGGCAGCAAGAACTTAATCCCTTTTGAAGTGACAATATTTTTTTTACTAATACTAGACCCAACTATATGCATTTTGTATCAAATAAATTGTTTATTCTGGCAGGGGTAAAGACCCCTAATAGATATTTAAGAGTTACGGTAATTAACAACTTAAATCTTCAGTGATGTTGTTAACTAAACTGCATATTCTTTTCTAAACTTTTACTGTTCAGAACTTTTACTGTTCAGTATATCTGAAAGATGGAACTAGCTCATCAGTTATAACAATAGCTGACCAAGCAGCTACTTATTAAATCAACAGAAATAACTCTAAAACCTTAGGCAATAGAGTCTGCTTATCTGTTTGCATCTGCTGTTTTTCCTTATTTTCAGATGCTTAAAATGCTAACTGAGAAGCAGACTTGATGTTCCTCCAAGTCCCTAAGCAAAGTTTAGTTACTCATCTTGCTACCAACAGCAACTCCTTCAGGGGAAGAGCTGGAATCATGTTGCCAACCACATGTAAAAGCAGTCAGGGTGAGGAGACTCTTCCAGCAATTGCTGCCACGCCACGAGAACTTGTGGTAGAGCCAGAAGATCTAGCTCCCGCTCATTGTCACAACAGCCATCCTTGAGGAGGTTGTTGCCAGCTTTCAGATAGGACAAAGCAATATTCTTCATCAACCGTTCCTCATGAAGGAGCAATTTAAAGACACTGGAATCAACAAGGGAAAGGCAGGTACAGACCTCAAGGACAACAGACTCATCCCACCCTACATGAGTGACCATGACTGCTAGGCTGGACTACAGCAACTTTAAGAGCAAGGTGAAACAATACTATTTCAAATATCTGAAGGACTTATTTCCAGTATTATTTGTCCTTTAAGCAAGTCTGAGCTTTTGTGCTGCTGCATGTCTTTCTGATCAACCCACAACAAAGCTTTGGGCCTGTAAACTCCAAGTCATCCCCTTACTGCTGCCAGGGAAGAAGGACAGAAAAAAACACATGAAGTTTGTTTCTTCAGACTCTGAACTCATTTACAAGACCAGCCTAAACAAAGCATCTGTGACCACGTGATCCTGAATTAAGTGTATATAAACCACCAAAACCCACCAAGAGTTTGCCACAGTACAAACTGAGACTATGAGTTGGCCAAAGGGGAACACCCAGGTAAAAGAAAAGCGACTAAGATGGGGCTTGCTGAGGAAAAGGTTTGTTGCTGTCTCCTGGAAGTCATTTCACATGAGAAAAAAACAGGCAGTTTTGTCCCATGACTCCAGTTATTCTCCACCTCAACTGTTGGTACATGCAAGGTGAATTCAAGAAATGTGTATGGACCTGGCACGCTGCCTCCCCTCTCTGACATTGCATTTAACCAGCTTTAACTTTCACTCTTGGGGCAGGATTTATTTCAGAAAATTAGAAAAAAGTGTCCGTGTTAGTCTTCAGATAGGAAAAATTACATGTTAAGAACCAACAGTTCATTGTCTAAAAATAATTTGCAATTACATGTTTTCCACCTTCAGAGCAATATTTGTGTTAATGAAGCCTTTTAACACCTTTTTGGAGTTTAAATTTTGTTTAGGATTGCTCAAAAAGTTGTTGTGGTTCTTTCTGAATGTGGCTGGAGTAGTTGGCCTTGGTCAAATTCCTCCTGTCCGAGTACCTATGATGTAATCATTGTTTGGTGCTAAGATGCCTTTTGGCAGTGATTATACAGACTGAAGGTGGAAACAGCACCTGAAGCGTCCCTGCATTTTTGAACCAACCTTCCCAAGGCAGGGTTGAGGCATCTGATCCCTCTGCTGTGCTTTGACATGCGCATATGCCAAATCTCAGCCTGCTGGGTGTACGCAAAATAGCAATATTAATTTGGTTTTAGTTTGTTTCGTTAAAGTAGTTTCAAGACAAATAATTGAGTATTCAAATGTTTCCGAATGTTATCGTTTCCCTTTGAATTGATTTGGCGGTGCGGTTGCTCCCAGCAGCCGCAGCATTTTGGGATGGGTGCTGGCAGGACAGGCTACAAGTGTTCCTTCTCCAAGCACCATGAACGTTGGGGGGTTTCAGCTGAGTAAGCCACCAGTAAATTCAATGTGCTGACTTCACCTCAGCCCGAGGAAGCCAATTTTTCACTTGCTCTTTTTTCTGTGGAAGGAAGAAAGGGACAAGAAAGCAGCAACTAAAGAAAAAGAGAAGATCCATCAATGTCACCCGTTTGGGGTCAGGTCACTCAACTCCAGAGCAAGAGCTGTGCCTGCAGGTGTGATGCTACAGAGTGTGGCTGCTCCCCGGGTGTGTGAAAAGCAGCTTTCTGAAAAGCCGTTGGTCACCTGAAAGCTCCAATATGAACAGTGGGAGCTGGAGGTTTGAGAAATATCTCAATCCTTACCTGGAGCAAATAGCAAATCTGGAGACAAGGCTAAGCCCTTTTTGTGAAAAAGGCTGGGATGATGGCAGAGAGGAGGTCAGCGACACGTCTCATTTAGTCTAGCACCACACCAGAACATTTCTGACACCAGGTTGTTTCTGTAGAGACTAAGCTGCAGCAGTAAGCAAGCCCTTGGCCACGGAAAGGAGTGACAGCAGCTCTGACAATCAAGAAGCCTCCTGCAGCATCAGGGGCTCCATGGACTTGTGGCTGCACAGTGAGAGGAACCACTTAGCTCATCCTTCCAGGAAGAGGGGATATATAGGCACAGGTCACCAGAGTGCCTAAGAAATAATCCTGTTTGTGGTTATATTGTCAGCGGCAGGGGGCTGCAGCTTCTGGTTCCTGACTTGCAATCCTGGGTGAAACAAGTCAGGAATTACGAATGAATGGAAGTAAATTTTCTTACCAATAGTCTTTTCAAATATCAACCCAGTAAATAACTAGATGAGATGATTTTTTTTTTCATTAAACTTTTCCTTGTCCTTCCTCCTGTTTCTTGTTTAAAAAATACACTTTAGAGATGAAAGATACATAATTTGTATTTTTTTAATCTTTCTTTTATAATCTGTATAACATGAATCTTTTGTTTTTAATCCTCATTGCTTACTTCACCTTATTTCATGGCTTCCCACATCCCTTCTTAGCGGGCTGGAAGGCATCTCTAGATTTTTTTTCCCCGTTACCTCCAACAGCAAATCATGTGGATGTGCTTAAACCTCTGTAGGTGCTGGATGTATCTCTGCATCTTCTGGGGTGAGCAAAGCCAAACCACAAGGTTGACTTGGTAATAACCAAACTCCCTAGACCTTGTGCCTGGGCTTCTGGTCTGCAGAAGCTGCAGGTGACCAGCAAATTGAAACATACCTGGTTTCTGGCCAATCAGATTGCACATATTGCCTGGCCAGCCAATCAGCATGCACATAAACACCCACCAACAGGGCATGCTCCTCAGTTGTCTTCTGACCAACAGGTGAGCAGCTGTGAGGTTCTGGAGCTCCAGGTTTCTACTGAAGTAAGAAGGTACTGAAGGGGAAGGCACTCAGGTGCTCAGCAGGTTCACAGAGGTCGTTCAACCCAATGTGTTTTTTGCTGCTGTAGGACCTAGATGTTGATATACAGCTTTGAGTTCTTTACCTGCGGCACAGCGTAGATTTTCAAGGTCTTAATTAGAAGACTTTTGTGGATGTTTAGAATTCACATCTGGTTGAGTAAATTCCTCTGGGTCTTTGCCATCAGTGGAAGTATTCTTCTACCTCAGTGTTTTAATTGACTTGAAAGTTTAAGGAAGTTGGGGGTTAATTTAATAACCTTTTAAATGTATTTGTGATCCAAATCAGAATTTGAATTCTCATTAGAGGAGGGGAAGGTTATGCAGTAATTCATTCCTATTTGGCTATATTATGGATTTTTCTCATTTAAAGCCATCCCGTATTTGCAGTAGAGGTACCAACACTCTATCACACACAGCAACCTTCTATTTAGAATGGTGGTATATCTTGTCCTCTGTTTTTTCTCCATGTAATTAGGATTTCCCTTCGATCCCATTTGTTTCCCTGTAACATTTCTTCTTGTATTTTCTTCATGGACTCTGCCTTTCATGTGTACCTGAATTTAACAGTTTGGGTCTGGGGATTTTAAGTTTACAGCACAGGAATTAACAGGTTGCAATCTTTGTCTGACCCATGCTAATCACCAGTTACGTCTTCCTCAGGATGCTATCTGCAGTGAAGAAAGAGAGGAAACATTGAAGGCTTTTGAATTCTGCATCACTCGTAAAACCCAATGAAAGAATATTTTTGTCAAGTGAAGACTGGAACCAAGACAGGATCTTGTTTTTCATGACTGTTTCCACCGAGGCCCAAAGCAGGGCATAGCCTCTGCAGAAACATGGTGTAGTTAGAAGTGTTGGTGTGCCCTTCATCTTCCTTTTAGTAATAATGAGGAGACAAAAGAACTGATATTATGGATCCAGTCCATGAAAATAAGTGGCAGACCTGAAAGTACAGAAATAGCAGACAACTACAGAAAATGTACAGTGAAGGATATTCAAAACAGCCAGTGCCATTGGGCAAACATACTGATGATACCTTTTCTTTCAAAAGTCAGTAGATTTTACACTGCTTATGTAGCTTAATCAAAGGCTTAAACAATACAGAGGTGTCTTTTGGAGCAAGTGCAGTCCTGATGCTATGTAAGAATCTTCATTCCCATAAACGCATGTTTTGAGTTTTCTTTGGGTTTTTATTGTTGAAGTTTTGAAGAGAGATATCTAAGGATTTCTGTTCAAGGTTTGGTTCAAGGGTTAGGTGTCACTGGCTTACTATCAGTTCCAGTGTGAATTGAATGAATGAAAATTTGGTCAATGTTTGGTTTTGATAAAGCTATAAACAGGCTAATTTAAATGATGATTTACTAATTTTTAGATTTCTTTTTTAAAAAAAAAATCTCTGTAACCTGGAGGGTTTCTAGGATATTTTGAAAGTTCTGCTGAAAACAGATAGCAAGTTCAAAGGGAAAAAATGAATATATAGTCATACATTTCCTGAAATATAGCCCTTAAGGAATTTAGGCAACATTCTAGGACCAGAGTTTTACAGAAACCTAGCTCTTCAGATATTAGCATAATATTTCATTGGTAGCAGTATGGTATCTAGCATAAAAACAAGCTTTTTGAATAATGCCACAGTTGAAACAAAGGATACTGTAATATTCTCCATTTTCTAAAGGAATCTTGGCTCATATGTTTGAGACTAATTTATCTGGTTGTAGCAAGAGTGGCTCCACAACAAGGTTACACCAGTAGTAAAGCAATTTCTTCCTTTGAGCAAAGTTTTCTGTGAATGTGACTGATGCATTGTTAAATCTGTAGACTTAATAAAAGATTAAACCAGATATTGATAAAGAAACAGTATTAGCTATAAGGATATAGCTAATACAGGTTGGGGACTGACCTGCTGGAGAGCAGTATAGGGGAAAGGGACCTGGGGGTCCTGGTGGATGGGGGAATGACCATGAGCCGGCAGTGTGCCCTGGTGGCCAGGAAGGCCAATGGCATCCTGGGGTGCATCAGAAGGGCTGTGGTCAGTAGGTCGAGGGAGGTCCTCCTCCTCCTCTATTCTGCATTGGTGAGGCCGCATCTGGAATATTGCGTCCAGTTCTGGGCCCATCAGCTTAAGAAGGACAGGGAACTGCTGGAGAGAGTCCAGCACAGAGCCACTAAGATGATTAAGGGAGTGGAACATCTCCCTTATGAGGAAAGGCTGAAGGAGCTGGGTCTCTTTAGCTTGGAGAAGAGGAGGCTGAGGGGTGACCTCATCAATGTTCATAAATATGTTAAGGGTGAGTGTCGGGAAGATGGAGCCAGGCTCTTCTCGGCCTCACTAAGCGATAGGACAAGGAGCAACGGGTGCAAATTGGAGCATAGGAGGTTCCGAGTTAATGTAAGGAAAAACTTTTTTACTGTGAGGGTGACAGAGCACTGGAACAGGCTGCCCAGAGAGGTTGTGGAGTCTCCTTCTCTGGAGACATTCAAAACCCGACTGGACGCGTTCCTGAGTGATGTGCGCTAGGTGGCCCTGCCTTGGCAGGGGGGGTTGGACTAGATGATCTTTCGAGGTCCCTTCCAACCCTTGTGATTCTGTGATTCTGTGTGATTCTGTGATAAGTAAGTTCCCACAGAGCTGCTGCTGTTTTGTAATTTAACGTGGCTTGCTTAGGGTGCTGCTTCTATGCTGGTTGCTATGGAAGTGATTGCCAACATAACCAGTAGCTTTCCTGAGGTGTGGTCACAAACTCTACATCATGCACAGCAAAGTGCATACTGTAGTCATTTTTGAACTGTCGCTATCCATAAACACTGGACACGGTGGTAATGCCAGATACACGTGTGGTGGTTGACATCCTGATGGCATCCTCTTTCATGTAAGTACTATTAACAAGTATTTCTACTGAGGCTTTTTAATTCTTTGTCTTATTTGTGCTAGCACAGAAGTAAAAAAAGTATAAAAGAAGGGGTGCTTTGCTATAAGGCGAGGTTATGATAAACATGAGCCCCTGGATAGTAATCTTACAAACTCGTGCCACGTTGACAAGGCTCCCTTTCCTTTATGTATTCACAGCAGCGTTCTCTGGGGCTTCTTTGCTTTCCCCATAGTGGGAGTTGAAAAGAGTTGTTGGGTGTCCAAATAGTGTTCTTCAGGTTTACAGGTTTCCCAGAGAATATTTCAATGTGCTTAGCTCAGATTCTGAAGGGGAAGAGACTATAAAACCAGAAATTACCTCTTCCTACAGCTGTTATAAGCAGAAACACTGCCAGCTTCATTTGCTTTTTCCTTTAGTGTAGCAAATAAATGATGACAAAACTTTTCTTCCTGCTTGTTGTTCTGTAAAGCCTTTCAAACTGAAGGAAGAAGCACCACACATAATTAAAAGATAAAAATGCAAACAAACTTTCACCTTAGATTTACCTTTTGTACACAAAAAGACAGTTTACAGCAGCAAACTTCATATTCATCATCTTAAAAGGTGATAATAGAACTTTTTTAATTTCAATTTTCATTACACACATTTCCAGAATCTTTTCCACTTAAACTACATTGTGGTCTCTAATGTGGTTTGATGCTTTTCTTGCTTGGGATCATGTTCTCCCCTTGCCTTGGCTCGGCTCATTCTGCTTCTGCCCTTCAATTCTCTCTTAGTGTCTCCCTGCCTTTTTCCCTTTCCAGGGCCATTGCCTACTGCTGATCTCGTGGGACATGTAAGGGTCCGATTCTCTGCAGATCGTGACTCTGTTCCGACCCTCCTGTGCACCATGGGGCACCTCAAGTGGCAAGATCATTTAGCTGCAGGCCACACTGGGAGCTTTGCTCTGCCCACAACCATTGAAGGGGAGAGAGTTGCCTGGTCCTGCTCGCTTTCTACCCTAGCCTGAGTCACTGAGGTATTTTCCTCCCTATTTCTGATTAGATGGAGGAATGGCAAGAGCTTGAGTCCAGGAATCCAGTGCTAAAAGGATCTGCTATGCAAATAACAGAGTTTGGGCTCATGATTTTGCAGTGATGTTAAAAGGTGAGGGAGACTTTTATGAGAGAGTGTCTTAGGATGGAAATGAAGTGGCCAGAAGGTAATATGCTTGTGCCGGGAGATTTGTCATGTGGAGAGCGTAAACACATCTTAAGAACGAGGTAGAAAACAACGTGTATTAATGGGATGGAGCAATGCAAGAATTTATGGCACTGAGCCTAGCGGTGACAGTGATATTAAAGAATCTCAAATGAGCTGCAAGACACACGAGTCTTCTGGTTAATGAATGATGGTGTTAACAGCTCAAGGTGTAGAGGGAAGGGCTGTTTGTGTCTTCCTTGGACATGTAAAGTCTGTAGCTGATGATTTTGGAGCCACATCTAACAATTCTTAGCAGCTTTGCAATTCAGTTAAGCAAAACCAGGCGATGCATACAGATTTGCAGAAGAGGAAGGCTGCGGTTTCTCTGCACTGGGTGTAAATACAACTCCCCCTGGAAGTGACTGTAGAAATATCAAGTTTGTGGTTTGGGGTTTTTTTTTTTGTTTGTGGTTTTGTTTTGTGTTTTGTTTTTTTTTAAAACAAGGCTTCCAGCTGTTGTGTTTAGAGAGAAAGCCTTGAAACCAGGGTAATCAGGATCTTTAAGGATTTGTGAGGAATGTGTGTGTAAAACAGAAGCATCTAAAAGGATTATTTAACACTTCAGGATTTTAATCCTTCGTGGTAGCGATGCAAACATTTACCATTAGGTGCAGGGCTGCAGTTTAGCGGCCACTGTGTAGGTTAAATGGTATATATAGTCTGTATATTCCATAACTTTGCTTTGGAAAATAAAGATTTATTTCTAAGACTAGATGTGTTAAGAGGAAAAGACAAAATCCAGTTACATATTAAGTAATCATTTTGCATTTATTCCTGAAACTTCTTCCCTATAAACTCTCTTCCATGGAAAGCTTTAATTTTTTTTATGCTTTTGACACTTATTTTAAATACCATTAAATCTATTAATACAAATATGAAAATTAATAACTTGTCATTCATTCCTTTGTCATAAATTTGATGGTCTTACAAGTATTTTAATGAGCCTTTTCCTCATTTGGGAAGGTTTAGTGACTTCCTCAGGCCTGTCCCCCCGCCCCGATCAGGGAGGTCCACGCACTCATTTGCCGGGGCTGGGAGAGGCCCGAGCACAACGGTTTGTGTAGAAGGGGCCGCAGATGGATTCGTATCACCATGAACTGTCTTGGGTTTGGTGATGATGTGCCGCAGAGCAGTTTGCCATGAGGACAGCTCTGAACGAGGAGTGATGGGCACCCTGTGAGGGAAGTAGACAGGCCACGGCCTGGGCTGGTGTGACAGGGTGGGATCACCGTATCCAGAAAAATGGAGTCTTTCTGTGAAGAATTTCTTGAAGACTGCAGAGTGTGTAGTGACAGGACAAGGGGGAATGGCCTGAAGCTGAAGGAGGTTACATGAGATTTGAGGAAGAAATTCTCCCCTGTGAGGGTGCTGAGGCCCTGGCACAGGGTGCCCTGAGAAGCTGTGGCTGCCCCTGGATCCCTGGCAGTGTCCAAGGCCAGGCTGGATGGGCCTTTGGGCACCCTGGGCTGGTGGGGGGTGTCCCTGCCCATGGCAGGGGGTTGGAACTAGATGATCCTTGTGGTTGCTTCCAACCCAGACCATTCCATGATTCTATGAAAAGAAAAATGTCGCCTCTATCTTCAGAAAGTGGAAAAAGCAGGGAACTACAGACCAGTCGGCCTCACCTCCACCTCCATTACAACCAGCCTGTAACCACGTACGTGCCTGCCATTGGTAGGTCAGTGAGCAACAACGCAATGAAGCGATAACAGCAAAGCATCAAGAGCAGCAGATGAAGGAAATAGAGGGGCTTTAAGGTACGTCATTCCTTCTGTTGCATCCAAGTTATGTTTTAATGCTACCAGTCAACCTGTATTCAGGTAACATTAAAGGGAATGCAGGGGAGGAACTGCAGGAATAT
>VWZZ01000717.1:313099-327218 GCA_013399095.1 Psophia crepitans | reverse complement strand
GGGTCCTGGGCATGAGGTCCCTGAGAGAGGGTGAGAGAGGACAGGTTAGTGGCCCTGGCAGGGTAGGGGGAGCTGAGTGCAGGCAGTGCTCCAGGGATGTCGCAGCTACCACGGGCAGCATGCTCCTGAGCCTCATGCCTCCAGTCCAGCTTTCCTTCCTCCTTGTGTGGGCTGTCAGGAGGCCCGTAATGTGCTGATTCAGCAAAGCATCTAAACACACTCCTGCTCTCCCACTTCCTTTGGCTGCCTATTTACCCAGAATTAGACCTAAATCCATTCTGCCTTTTCATGGCCTCTAAGGGGCTTCTTGAGAGGGATCCTACTGCCCTTTTCAATGGGCCTGTAAGAACACAGCACATCTCTACAATCCTAACGCCCTATCCCTTTAAATTCCTCCCTGCCCATACCAGGGTTTCCTGCACATTGGCTTAAATTCCCTGGAATAACAGTGAATTTCTGGAGTAATAACACTCCTTTCCTGCAGGGCACAAGGGATTTTCAAGGTCCAGGATATAAGACTCTATCTTTTGGTATTTTCAAGGTGGCAGCAAGCTGATGTCACATAAAAATGTGCAGCATCAGCCTCCTGACCTCCGAGATTTCCTTCTTCCATCCAAAGAAATCCTACATGCAGGCCGCTTCGAGAAGCTCTCCCAGCAGGGAGAGGGAAGGGGCTTGGGGCTTGGGCCAGGGTCCATCCTGCTCCATGGTCCCCTTGGGAGTTCAAGCCCTCCTGGGCCAGGTGTTGGGTAATAGGTGGGGGGACGACGACGACAGTTGGACTAGATGATCCCTGAGGTCTCTTCCAACCTTAATGATTCTATGATTCTATGATTTGCTGAAGGACGGCAGGATTTGGCTGCAGGATAACCAGAGCTCCTCCATGTTAAAGAAGGCAAGCCAGGAAGGCGCAGGAGCCGTAGGAATGACCATTCGTCTGCTCCTCCTGGGTGCTCCCAGCTCCTCCCCTTGCTCCCCCTTGCCTGCCACACTGCATCCCATCCCTCACATTCGTATCACCCCCAGGCAGGAGCCAGCATCTGCAAAGCACCACTGATTCACACCATCATCATTTGGTTACACAAACCCATCCTGTCTTCCAAGCTCTCAGCAGAGTTTTCCCCTCTGCAGCTTGGTCTCCTTCCAACGGTCCGGTCCTTCCCGGAGGGAATGGGAGATGGATGGGAGATGGCTGCAGCGCCGGCGAGGTTCACTGCTGTGCCACCAGCAGTTCTCATGGCAACTGTGGTCCCAAGGAGCAGGGACCCGCATCCCCCCACACCCCGACCCCTCGTCTTTGACCTCGCTGCGGTTGCGACGCCCGTGTGCTGTGATGAACTGCTCCCTCCTTGCTTTATTGTTACCGTCGTGCAGCAGCAACATCTGGTTTGCAAACCTGTGCAATATGCCAGCAAAATTAAACTCATCTATCAAAAAAGCAACAATGAAAAGCCAACCACAGCTAAAAACACCAATAACAACCAAACCCCAGGCTGAGTCGTTATGTTACAAATGAGGCAGCGAGGACTGACCCTTCCTAAAGCAATTCTTTCTATTTGCAAGCACGTTACCTAGAGGCTGAGCAAAACACATGGTCCTAGAGAAGCCAAATGTTTGCTGGTCTCTCTTGAGGGTTTCTGTTTGGGGGTAACTCCATAAATTTGCGACATTCAGGCTAGAGAAGAAACGAGCTGAGGGGTATGAAACAGCTCTGACACATCCTGAAGGATGTGCAGAGATAAAGGCAACCGCTGCTGACACTAAAGATGGAGACAGGCTGAAAACCAGCACAAGCCACAGCCTTTGCCGAGCAGACACATAATTCCATGGTGAGACTTGTCACCTAGTGCTGCAAAGGCCAGAAGTGGTTCAGGAACAGACTGGCCAAATTCATGCTGGAAGAAATTAATTGATGGCAATGAAATCTGAGAGTCCTGAAGCCCTTCCAGCCATAGGGAGCGCCCAGCCCCCATTGCCCTCAGCTGGGAGGAGATAACAGGAGAAGGAGCCCTACAAACCACCAGCCTTCATACACTCTTCTGTGTATGGTATCTGATACCAGTCACCATCTGGAAGTGTCCTGCGTCCAGCTCGGGGGTCCCAGGACAGGAAAGACATGGGGCTGCTGGAGTGAGTCCAGAGGAGGCCCCGGAGATGATGCGAGGGCTGGAGCCCCTCTGCTCCAAGGACAGGCTGAGGGAGCTGGGCTTGTCCAGCCTGGAGAAGAGAAGGCTGCAGGGAGCCCTTGGAGCCCCTCCCAGTGCCTGCAGGGGCTGCAGGAAAGCTGGAGAGGGGCTGGTTCCAGGACAGGGGGGGACAGGCCAAGGGGGTGGGTTTGAACTGACAGAGGGGAGCTGGAGCTGAGCTGGGAGGCAGCAATCCTTCCCTGGGAGGGTGCTGAGGCCCTGGCACAGGGTGCCCCGAGAAGCTGTGGCTGCCCCTGGATCCCTGGCAGTGCCCAAGGCCAGGTTGGATGGGGCTTTGGGCACCCTGGGGGTGGCACTGGTTGGGCTGTGAGGTCCCTTCCCACCCAAACCAGCCTGGGATTCTGGGATTCAGAGAAGGCACTGGGCTGGACGTCTCTCTGCTCTGGCCCGGTGCAGCTCTTCGTATGGTTTTTGCTCAGGGCAGTCTCAAGAATCACCTTTCCCCCCACCTGCACCAGGTCCCCATTTCTCAGGCGCTGTGCCGTCGCCCTTCGCTTTGGAAAACCTGCAACGACTGAGTCACCTGGAAGCATCCGACCCCCCCGAAAGGGCGAAGGAACCAGGTTGTGCCCCCCTTCCCGCTGCTGGCTCGGCCCCCGGCTGGTCCCTGCCCCTGTATCGCAGCCGCCTGACTGCTCATTGCTGTTGAGCAAGAGCAGGAGCTGCTGAACCGGCAGCGGGGCGAGGGCAGCGGGAAGGCGTGCTGACTTCTGTTTGTGTTTCGATAAGTGTTGAAATCTCCGCTGTGTCTTCCCAAGGAGGAGATTAACCCCTTCCGTGGCGAGGCTGCAGCACAAAAGCTTTCTTCAGCGCCCAGGAATGAGCGCGCACCTCCGCTGCCAGGGCCGGTGGGCAGGGACACGCCAGGAGCCACGGGGAATGTGCTACCACAGCTTTTGGGAGATTAATTAATTACAAAGGGCATCTTTCATGGACGTAAACAGTTGCCTGGAGGCCTCCCTGGACTAATGACATCTGGGTTTTATTGCAAAAGAGCCACTTGAAAAGACGAGAACCACAAAAATGTTTTTGGCAATAGCAGCCACCAGTGGGCCCTGCCAGAATAAATGGATTCTGTTATTTTAATTTTAGTAGAGCTCGGGGCTTTATTTAATTACTTAATAGGGGAGGAAGACTTTCCTCAGAGGGAGCATTTCGGCTCTGCCTGCGTATTCATATCTGGCCTTTTCCAGGTCTGCACATCCTTCCCAGCAGTGGTGTCCCAGGCGGCTGGACGCCCGGAGGGAGCTCAGGGGGCTGCTGCTCGCGGGGGGGCTGTGGCCCCCTCCCCACCCCAATGGGCTCCACAGGACGTCCCTTTGGTAATGCAACAGTTTGGATTTGTCTTCTTCTGCAGCAAACCCCGCGGCTCCCGGGCAGGGTGGGAGAGCCGCGGCTGCAGTGTGGGCTGCCCCGGAGGGCCGGGCCGGGGGTGATGCTGTGCACGGGCTGAGCACCAGGCGGTTCCAGGGTCCAGCAACGCACACAGCGCTGCTCTGGGGCTTCCTGGTGCACCCTGGTGTGTCAGGCCTTGACATCGGCACTTCAGTGCTGGGGTCACATTAGGACATCCCAGTAACAGGCTCCCAACCCTCAGACGGTCCTTTGTGAGCTTTGGTGTCACGGTTGTTATGGCTTTTATATCTCTTTATGGACTATACAATGATGCCTTTAAAAATCTTGACTTGAAGTTTCCCAGGGCAAGCAGGGTGTTGGCTCAAGCCCGGAGGACAGAGTCCACAGAGATGCCACCTGACCTCGAGCCCCTGTTCTTAGCAAGAGCACAATTCTAGGGAAGAAAGCATCTCTTTACGTCAAGAAACCAGAACAGGCTCCCTCCTTCCAAGACTGAGCACCTAAGGGTTGTGTTTCTGGAAATCCAACTTGGAGGAACAGATGCGACGATATGTGTTGGTGTTTGCCACCAGCTCGTGCTGGGTACCGGCTTCAGCTCCACCAGGGGCCGGGAAATGGGTTAAAACAGCTGGTTTTCCTCAGCTGACCTGTGCTGCTGTCCCAGCAACTCAAAACTGCAAGAGAAGCGGGTGATTAGTGAGAAAACAAGCATTGGTTCTTCCAGAAATGAGGATTTGGCAGGTGACAGCCCCGTGCTGCTGTTTCCCACAGAAGTGGGAGCAGATTTTGGTCACTGGTTCCAGAAAACTCAAGGTGAGTTTGCTGTTTGATGTCCACTGCTGCTTTGCTTCCAGCTGGACCACGCCATGTCCTGCTCAGGACCTCTGGGCTCCTTCGCAGCATGCAAGGCACTAAAAGCAGCCACGGATGGACCTGCTGCAAGGCTTTCCCACATAAATCTAATCCAGATCTCTTCTGGAGGGAGGCTGACGTCGGCAGATAAGGGCAGCTCTTCACCAGGCCTCACACCATCGCAACCCAGAGCGATAAATAACGCTGCTGTGATTACAGCTATCAGCCCCACGTGCTCCCTGGCCTCTAGTAAAACCTGCCCCGGTTGTGAGCTGAGGGCAGGACTCTTCTCTTAACCCCAGAAGGTTCTCCCTGGCAGTCCTAGGGTGACTTCTTTCGAATACCCAGCCTGCCAGAGCCCCGCTAGCCGGCTGGCTGGGTTGAAATGACCATCCAGAACAAGGTGCGCCAGCCTGATGCCACAGAGAGGAACGATGTGGTCATTCCCCCACCCCATGCTGCCCTGCATCCTGGCAGGGATCTTGCGCACTCGTCTCCATCCGAGTGCATGGCCAGCTCTCCCTCGAGCTCATCTGCAGCAGAAAAGTGAGTCTGTGCTCTGCCTGGAATGGCGACGGCCATATAACTGAGGAGGAGGAGGAGGATGCACAGAATGGGTTTGGCCCAGCGCACTGGTTTGCAGGTTGCAGCAACGCAGCTCCCCGGTGCCGGAGCACGGAATAAGCCAGGATGAAAGAGCAGCGAAGCAGAAAGATCAGTCCCTGCGCGCCAGATGCTGCCTGATCCCAGGAGAGCTGGGCAGCCACAGCTTTGCCCAGCACAGGAGGGTGGAGCAGAGCGGGTCTGCAAGCATAGCAAAGGTACAGCCTGAAGGCACCAACCCAGCGCCAACCGAGCCCGGAGCTGCAGAAAAACCTGCAGCCGGGAGCTCTGTGTGGCAGTGGCAGCACGGAGACATCGCTCGTGTCCCTCCAGCACACCGCTGGCCTGACGTGGTGCTCTCCCCACCCAACTGCAGCACCAGAGAGGCAGCGAAGGAGGAGCTGCCGCTGCAGAGCCCCTTCCTCCGGCGCGCACGTGTTCACCCTGATCTTTGGCCACGTTCCCGCTGACCTGGCCGCAGCCCCGAAAGGGCATGCAGGCCAGGAACTCTCTGCTGGATGAAGGATGGGAACGAAGGAGAAACATGAAGCTGGAGTTTCACACAGCCTGTTTGCACAGAGCTGGGCTTTCCCAAAGGTGCTGCTGACTTCAGCTATCAGGACCTTTCCATTACACAGCCTGCAAGTTGCGGCGGGGTTATGAGACACAGCAGAAGCAGAAGGGCATTGCTTATCCCTGCCCTGCCCCCCCACAAGACACTTTCCCTGGACAGTCTGGGCTGGGGGGCACCTTGCTGCAGCCTCCAGCTGCTTATTCCATCTTTGCCACCAGCCTGAGCTCCTGGTCCAAGCAGTGGGATACGTGGGGATGCAAAGAAATGGTGGGGAAGGAGACCCCCAGGCAGATATCAGAGCATCCCAGGAGCCTCCCTCTTTCCGTGGCTCCAGATGAGTTGCTGATGAATGAGATCATTAACACCTTAGAGTTTCAAAGAAGAAACCTGCCCTCTGTTACTTTTTGCCCTGCTCAGCTTCGTTTTGCTCCAGATTCAATAGCCAGGGTCTGGATGAGGTTTGGGACGCCCCAGCACGCAGCAGCGCTGGGAAGGGAAGTCTCTTGTGGTGGCAAGTGGTGTTTTTAAGGAAGTGACACCAAAGAGGTCATCGCAGGAAAAACCGTATCAAAGAAATGCTGCTCTTTCTGGAAGAGCCCAACAGCTCTGCAATCAGCTGCACGACCCTGAATCCCACAGAAGAGCCTTTCCGGCAAGGAAGGGCCATATCTGCTCCCAGAAATGTAACACGGGGTCACGGGGAGGACTGGACACTCTCCCACCATCAAACACCCGTCACAAATCTTGCCTTTGCACCACGAAGCGACAACATCGTGAAAAAAATACATTCCTGTCATCCTGGGAGCCAGCAGTGTTCGAGGCTTGAGGGACCCCCCCTCTCCATCAACCACCCAAAAAACCCAGCAGCACCTGAGACGGGTGCTGGCATACTTTAGTCCCACTTGACGGTGTTTTCTGCCTCTCTTACTTGTGTGCTGCCTTCTACACGTGACCTGTGAAGTGACGGGCATGACGGTGGACACTGTGGCAGGGCTAGGAGAGCAGAGAGGGAAAATTAACTGTCTGGGTGGATTATTTCACTATTTCATTATTTCTTTATAGAAATGCTGCCAGAATTTCTGTCTCCAGGATGGGGCACAAGTGTGGATGGGACACAGCTAGCTGGCAATCCCAGGAGCTCCCCCAGCGCGAAGCTATCGAACAGGGAGGATGGGGAAACTGAGGCACGGCAAGCACCGTGACTTGATGCAGCCCCGTGCCCCCGCAGCGGTGAGCATCGCTCCCTGTGCTGCTGCAGCCACCAGCCAGTTGTCTTCTCCCCTCACCCATTTCTCTTTTCCTTCCAAATCATTTGAAGTAGTGACTGCAAAGGAAATTTGTAAAAAAAAGCAAAACCTGCCGCCACAGGCGCTCGCCTTTCCCCGACCCGAGCCTGCGCTCCAAGAAGTGCCGTTACGGTGTGTACAGGAGATGACTGCAAAGAAAGATGCTCTGGCAAGAATGATAACTTGATGTAACCAGTAGTGTGCATGGACGTGTAAATTAAAAACCGCTGCCCAAGGAGATGAATGTGTCCCTCCTCCGAGGCCGGTGTGCCAGCCCAGGGCTGAGCTGCCCTGGCAGCTCCAGCAAGGCTCTAAATTTGCTTTGATGAGCTGTGAGGGCACGTTGCGGTTAGCTGAGCCTCCTGCTTTGCCTTCCTTTAGATGTCAGGTGAAATCAATGCACGGAAAGATGCATTTCAGGAAATTGATAAAGATTTAAAAAAAAAACAAACCCACCTCCAAGAAAAGCTGTGGGACTGAGGAAGCTTCGAGGAAAGTGGGAAAAGATCAGAGAGGTCTGGGAGGGAAAAAGAAAAATCACTCATCGCATTGCTGGATGTAAAACCAAGTCGAACTGACATTAATGTCAGTTTTAATGGAGGATGGATTGGGCAAAAGAAGAGGCAGGAATGGCCCTGGGAGGGGACAACGAAGACACTGGGTGTTCCCCATCCCTCCCCATCCTGCTGCTGAGGCGCTTTTTCTGGTTAAATATAACACTTGGGGAAACGTGGGTGTTACTGGGGGACCTACAACACAACCGGCATCTCCCAGGGGACACCTGCACCCTCGCAAAGCAACTGTGGTAGAGTCAGGAGCCTGCGGTTTCCTTCTGGCTCTGCTCCTGCGTCCCCGCTGACCCGCTGCAAGCTGCACAGGAGGAGCGCATCACCTCTGCTGGGTCCTCCTGGTCCTGTTCCCTTGGCCGTGGTCGGAGAGACGTCCGGCCAGACTGCTTCATTTCTACGAGCAGCACGTGGTCCCTGGGTTATTTGCCCCCCCAAGATGTGCCTCCTGCCACCTTGGCACACTCCCCATGCCCTGCTCAGCAAGGTCCCCCCCCAGGACACAGGGTGTTTACTATCCCCGAGACTCCGGAGGGGCTTAAAGTCAAAGCACCCATGGAAACGGGGCCTGGTTGCATTGAGCTGTGCTGGGACGAAAGGGCAGTTCTCGAATCAGATGGGGCGTAGCGTCACTTGTAGGCCCTTGGCAAGTACCCCCGAAACCAGACGCGGTGGCAGGCAGCCCTGAGCGTGGGCACCTCCACCTGCACGGGGCCCGGGCTGCGGGGACAGTGACTGCCGGGTGCCGCAGCAGAGCCCTGGCCACAGCATCACTGCAGGGGCCGAGCGTGGCACACCGTGAATACACCACCTTCCCGAATAAAACGCTCTTGCAAAGGTAGGGCCTCTCCCCCCCCCAAATCTGCCTGCTCTGTGCCTGCTGCCGCTGCACAGTCAGCTCCTGAGCTTGTTCTTACGGCGGATGCCAGCATTTATTTGAGCAAGTCTCAGTATTTATGTATCTCGTTACATCTGCAGCCACCAGCATCTGTTTCCACGCTGTATCTGTCAAGCAGCATCTTATCAGCGGAGCTGCCTCCCCATCCCTCCCTCCTGCCTTCCCGTTAAGCTCCCCCTGAAGTTTAGGAGATGGCCAACAGCCCGACACGGGATGCAGCCAGCATCCGTGGGCCAAACCTCTGCCTAAACTGCAGCCCACAGGGCCACGGGGACCCCCAGACATCTGTCCTGTCCCCCTCCAAACCCACAGCAGCAGCCAAAGCCAGGCGCCCCAGCCCCGCGCCCAGGCCAGCCGGCACACAGGGTCTGTCCGGGTTGGGTGAGACGGAGGGAAGAGGCAGTGGCCATGCCCATCCGGGCACCCACGCCGTGCCCATCGCACAGGCATCCTGGCAAAGGCATCTCTGAGTCCGACCGAGGGGCTGCGCGGGGCTCTCGGGGGGTCCCTCCCAGTCTGCACCCCTGCCACAGGCCAGGTGCCACAGGCAGCTCTGCTCGCTGCCACCAGCAGGTTCAACCACTTCAGCATTGAAGAAAAACCACTGCAGCAATCTCACTACCTCCAGAACAGTGACTTGGACACTAAGCTGTCAGTGCTGTGTCCACAGGAGCACCAGCCGGTGTCACCCTGCCTGGAGCCTCCAGCCAGGAAGCCTTCTCCTTCCCGAGGAGCTGGGAAACCCATCGAAGAAACGCCGCAAAGTGCCGTGTTTGCACGGGCCGTCGCCGATACCCCCGCAGACGGATACTCTCTTTCCGGATCTCGGGGCCGTGACCTTGCTCAGGAAGAGCAGGAACAATCCCTGGTCAAGGGCCGGGCAGCTGCTGCTGCCCCGTGGAGCCAGGGCCGAGGTGACCCAGCAGGAAGCAGCAATGTCCTCCAGATAAGGGGTTTGTCCTGCCCCCAGAGCCCCCGGTACGAGCAGGCACACACGTAACTTCACGTCGGGCTCCCCGGCCCCGGAGCGATGGGGGTGCGGAGTGTCGAAGGGACAGGGCAGCCTTGGCACGCAAAGAGGGGCTGCACGGGGGTCTTTGCTCAACAGCACTGTCCCCCCGCTGTGCTTTCAGTGCTCAGCTCCTGCCTCATTGCCCCCCCTCCAGAAGGGTGACTGCACTGACCAGAGCTAATTACAACACGCAAGCCTTCTGCCTAATTGCTCTGATTAATTATTGACAGGCAGAGCTGCTGCTTTGAGGGCAGCAGGTAAGCAGGGAGCCCTGCGCTCAGGCAGGTGCCCGGTGGCCTCCTGGCTCCTGGCAAAGGCGATGCCAACGGCAAGAGGTGACACCACTGTCCTGGCATCCTGCAACCGGTCTGGGAGAAGGAACCATGCTGAGAGGCTCCCGAAAATCCACTGTGCTGGGAAGCCCATCTGGGCACCTCCCGGAGACTGCCAGTGCCTAAGTGGTATCGACAAGCAGGAGCTCTCTGATGCCATTAGCCATGCAAGGCATTGATTTTCCTTGCGGCAACGAGAAACTCATCGGAGCTGAGGCAGTCACGGGTGGCACTGCCGCTTCCTCCGGGCTGACCAGCTGGGGGTTGGAAAAGTGGCGTTTCGTAGTTGTTTTCTTTTCAATGGCTAAAAAGCCAAGTCATCGTGGCGCATTTCTGCAGCCGTCTGGGAGGATGCCGGGTCCTGCCCAGTGGCGTCGCTGGTAAATCCCAGCCGGCCGCCTGCCAGAAGCCGACGAAAAGCTCCAGAGCCGTTGGCCATAGACCCCTTTAGCACATCTCCAGCCTTTGTACGGGAACAGAGACACCACCAGACAGCCCTGAAGGAGCTTTCTCTCCTGGGCTTGGGGAAGGCTCCATCAGCCTCCCTGCTGCCGAGGAGTCCTGCAGTGGTTCCCCTTTGGCCTGGCCACGAGCCTGCTCTCTAACCCAGCCTCGGAGCTCCTCTCAAGGCACTCCCAGCAGCTGCAGCGAGTGTGCAGTTTTCACAGAATCACAGAATCTTTAAGGTTGGATAAGATCTCTAAGATCATCAAGTCCAACCGTCAACCCAACACCACTATGTCTACTAAGCCATGTCCCAAAGTGCCACGTGTACACTCTTTCTGGGGTACGCCATGCACGAACGCCGGCCTTCTTCATCAGACCTGGACCCAGCACTCATCGCCTCCAGCAGTGCCCACGTGCATTCTTTGAGCCCCATTCTTTTACATCTCAGTGGTCTCTCCAGCCCCGTGCGCCTTCCCCGAGAGCTTCACCTGAGCAGTGATCGGGGCTCCGAGCTTTGCCAAACCCCTGCAGCACCAGCTAGTGCCTACAAGGGAGCAAATCAGGCCCACAGTGATTTAATCGTGTCCAACAGAGCTCCCAAATGAAAAGTGATTCCTCACTTCCCGTATGGATATGCTTGGGTAAGTTCAGGCTTCTGGTGGCTTTTTGGTGCTGGTTTTTATTGTAACTGTGGTGCCTCTTAATGAAAATGGACACCAGTTCTGCTCTCTTCAACAGATGCCTCTATTATTCTGCAACCTGCTGATTCCCCTCTATGCCGTATTGGGCCAAAGGAAGATTTTCCAGCTGAGATGACGGGCACCATCCTTTTGCAGCCTTGCGTCCTGCCTTTCTCCCTTGCGACCACACAAAGTGCAAATGAAGAGCTCCCAGTCCCACTCCCACCGTGCACTGGAATAAGTCACTGCTGGAGGTGGGCGACAGAGGACAGAGGGCTGGAAATGAATCCCATGAACTCTCCCAAAGCAGCAGGTTTGCTGAGAAGCGCATGCCCGTTTGCCCGCTGCGTGGTTGCGTGGTGGGGAAGGAGCTCACAACCTCTTCCCATCACACGGAGGGGTGCAGAAGTGTCACAGCCTTCATAGGGACCGGCATGGCCTTCAGCCTTGGCCTCACCCTCCTCCATTCTGATGTTAAAATACCCAGTTTTGGGACCTGTATTGCAATTCTGAATGTGCAGTGCATTTTTTTGTTTGTATTAAAGCTGTGCCTGTATGGGCTGATCTTTATCCCCAGCTAGTACAGAGCAGGAGATGGCACGTGCTCTGAAAAGCTTACGGAGTAAAGACTGAGGGAAGAGTGAAAAAAGGGCATAAGTGACCCAGCATATAATTAAACCTCAAGCCTGTTCTTCCCTAAGCGCACCCCTGAAGGATTACACGTGTACATCCCCCCAAACATCCTCCTGGGCGCTGCGGTGGCCTCGGAGGGACCAAAGCTGCACCTGGACCTGGGTGAAGCCTCTTCATGGGTCCCAGGGCAGAGGGGTTTGTACCGGGGAGAACATGGGAAAACCTCCACCCCCGAACCAATAGCCATCTCAGGGCTCTCTCTCTCGGGGATCTTCAAGAGCTCACATTTCAGCCCTGACTAAGCAAATCATCTTAAAGAGGAAGGTTAAAGAACTGTTTATTATTGGAAATGTCTCCCTCTCTAGGAGTCATTTTTTGATAAATTAGCTTCAGCTTCATTACTTCATGATATATTTCCCTTGACATTTAATTATACTTACCCCAAACACATTAAGCCAATCAGTCTGAACAGCTTCTTATTAATATGCAAATTTCCCCTTTGAAAAGCCATGAATCTGTGAAAAATCTCTTTAGGCTTCAATTAGGCCCATTTGGGAAGTTGGGAACCCCCCAAAGCCACCTCGTGGTCCCAGGTGGAGGGGACGGGGTTCCAGACCCACAGCAAACCCTGGTGCCAGGTTTTGGGATGGGAGAAGGGGATGCTGCCATCCACTGAAGCACCATCACAGGCCTGGAGTCATGAAGATGGGGAGGTTGAGTCCTGCAAACCAACATGGTGTTGGCAGCTCATCCCATCCCAGCTCTTCTCCGTGGGAGCTGGTGTTTCTCCTCTCCACCAGCCCGGAGACACGGTGATCCTCCGCTGCAGACCACAAAGGCTCCTCGCTGCAGGGGAGCTTCACGTGGGAGCTGCAGGTGAAATCTCAGCCCAGTTTTTAGCAAAACAAACAGGAATCCGGTTCCCCTGGTGCCACGGGCAAACAGGACGTGATTTGCATTAGGCAAATAAATTGAACCACACAATTAACCATCTGCCCTGGAACAGCTTTAGGTTTTGCTTTAAAGTGTCATTCCCTCTGCTCTCTTATCCATCTGAACACCGCAGGATTTTCTACTTGAAACCAACAGGGAATAAATTCATTGGATCATTCCTGTAAGTAACTGGACAGAAGTACCAGCATAGGCGCTACAGCCCTGGTGGCCTTTTTCTCCCGGACCTGTTTTCCATGGATTACCCCAATGGGCAAACCACAAAACTGCCTCAAACCCTTCCAGAGGCTCCAGTTCCCACAAAACCCTTTGCTTGCTAATAAAAGAGAAGTTTTCCTGGGAACTGCTGAGTGCCACAGCATCTTCTCGAGAAAAAGTTACCCGTTTCATCTGATCTCAAAAGAGGTTGCAGTTTTTTAAAAAAAAAATACGATTTGGTATATTTTTTTTTATTCCCTACAGTTAGACATTAAGATCGGAAATACATTGCAATCAGTGTACTATATAAATAGTCCAATTTTGGCAAACAGCTCTCATGAGCAATAAAGAAACCCAATTTACTATGCGCCATAATAAAAATCTCTCTTTTGGTATATAAATCAAACCAAAGTGAACAGATATAAAAAAAAAAATAAACTCAACCCCCTTGGTTTTTGCCCGAGAGTGCGGGCAGCCGGCCGTGGGGAAGGGCTCGCCTGCCCTAGATAAATATATGCAAGAGCAAATCTGCTAAAAATTGTAGCCACCACTTTGTTTTCTAAAGGTCCCAGTTTATCCTTCGGCAGAAGAAGGAGAGGTCGGTGAGAAACACAATCCTTTCCTGTATAAACAGTATAGCCCGTGCTGATTTTAAGTGCATCATATGGCATATATTTTATGTGTGTATATACAGAGAGTGAAAGAGAGATTTTTCAAGCCAGCTAGAGACATAAAGTGATCTTATATCATCTAAAACCAACAATCTTACTTGGACTTCTGGCAGTTTTCCTTGCAGCCGTCCCTGCCACCCCCCCCCACCCCTTCCCCCACGGGCTGCCGGTGTGCGCTGCCGTCTGCCCCCATTATTTTTCACAAAGGCATATAAATCACTGGGGAAACTCTTATTATCTTATTTTCCCTCTGCTTCCCTCTTGTCTGTTTTGAGAAAAATTAATGCATTTGTCTCCAGAAAAATGTGCAGTCTCTATAATTCAGTTTTAAAACAAGCACAACTAGCAAATGGATAGACCTCGGTTAGGAGACTCATTTTTCATGCGAGTAATTGAACCCTTCCCTTCGATTTTTCCTTTGGGTGTTAAAGACAACTGATGCCTTCCTGGAATTTGCTGAGCTCTAAGAAAGGTGGAAAGACAGACAGACAAAAAGAAAAGGAAAAGAGAAAGAAAAAGAAAGAGAGAAAGGAAAGGAAATAAGAAAGATGTAAAAAGAAAGAAAATAGAGAAGAGAAAGAAAAAAAGGAAGGAAGGAAGGAAGGAAGGAAGGAAGGAAGGAAGGAAGGAAGGAGAGAAGTCTGAGGCAAAGCGTTGGCTGCCTCTGTAGAGGGAATTTTGGGGAGCCCCCAGGAGAGCAGCCTGGCTGGGATTTTTCCAAATTTTTTTGGTTTGGAAGGCTCCTTTGGGGCTGGTGAGGAAAGCCATCTCCATCAGGCACTCCAACAGCCTCTGCCTTAACCTGGCCCCCACTCAGGCGCCTGCAAACCTGGGGAGCAACAGCCCCATCGTG
>VWZZ01000717.1:293037-313053 GCA_013399095.1 Psophia crepitans | reverse complement strand
GGGGGGGAGGGGGCACTCTGCGTGGTTAACGCCAGCGGTTTCGTCCTGACACCTCTCTCTGCATCCAAAACTCATGGAATCTCCGCTGCTTCCCTCCCACTGCTGACTGCACCCACCCCGAAATGGGAACACAAATCATCACAGTTCTCCAAGGTCCCCCAGACAGCAGCGTGTTTTACCAAACCACAGAAATCACAGCCGGCTTTGAAATAACGCCCAGCCCTTGCGCTGGGGCGCTCCTGTGCCGAGCAGGAACGTCCCCCGAGGAGCAATACCTGTGCCAAGGGCTGCTGTGCAGAGCGATGCGCCACAGCCCCCAGACCGCATCCTGATCTCTGATCAGCTCCGAGGCCCAATCCGCCACTCACGCAGAAGAAGTCAAGAATAATTCCAGAAAAGCCACAATCAAGTGAGTGCTCAGGCCAGCAAAGTCTATTGTTCCTTTGTCTCTCACTATATTATCTCTGTCCCCTGGGAGCTACATTATTGCCTGCAATATATAATGTGATTTGCTTGTTTTACATGTCTGCCTCACTTTTCTTGGGCACAAACACACACGCACCTTCAGCCACGCAGATGCGGAGCAATGCGTGTTCTTCCCATGGAAGAGGAGGAGAAGGATGGGAGAGGAGCTAGGATGGGAATGGGAGCAGGTGAGAGGGGTTGTGGCTGAGAAACTGCAGGCAATGTGATGGGGAATGAAACCTTGCCTGGAAATTGCAAGTACACAGAAAACCACTGAATGGATGTGATTTGGGAAAAAAAAAAAAGGTGTTCCTCCATCCTCCTTCCCTCCGGAGGAAGAGAAATCCTACCAGATCTCAGAGACCAAAAATCAGGACCTAGTGAGTGCAGGAACTAAGGTAGCTAAATTAAAGCAGCTGAAACCAGAGATAGGGAAATAATATTGGAAAGCAGCCCCTGAGAGCAGCCCTGAGGAGAAGGACTTGGGGTGCTGGTTGATGAGAAGCTCACCATGAGCCGGCACCGTGCGCTGGCAGCCCAGAAAGCCCCCCGTGTCCTGGGCTGCATCAAACCAGGGTGGGCAGCAGGGCGAGGGAGGNAGCTGGGCTTGTTCAGCCTGGAGGAGAGAAGGCTGCGGGGAGACCTAATTGCAGCCTCCCAGTGCCTGCAGGGGCTGCAGGAAAGCTGGAGAGGGGCTGGTTGCAGGGCAGGGGGGGACAGGCCAAGGGGGATGGGTTTGAACTGACAGAGGGGAGCTGGAGCTGAGCTGGGAGGCAGCAATCCTTCCCTGGGAGGGTGGTGAGGCCCTGGCCCAGGGTGCCCCGAGAAGCTGTGGCTGCCCCTGGCTCCCTGGCAGTGCCCAAGGCCAGGCTGGATGGGGCTTTGTGCCCCCTGGGCTGGTGGGGGGTGTCCCTGCCCATGGCAGGGGGTGGCACTGGGTGGGCTGTGAGGTCCCTTCCAACCCAAACCATTCTGTGACGCTGTGATAAATGGGCAGTGGGTGGAGGAGGCTGAGACGGACTGGGGCCACTCGGCCCCTCTCAGGAGTTTTGGCCACCCTGTGTCCCTGCAGGTTAATGGACCGACAGCCAGAGTTTGTCAGGAGCGAGAAGAGCTTTCTCCCTTCTCTGCAGAGATAAAAGGATCTGTCCTCCAAGATAATGTCGTGGAATCCTCAACAATTCAACAGAGATTACTAAGTTTGGGAAAATACTGTGGCATGCCCTATACCGCCAGAGATGCTTCATGTATAATTGTGTGTGCGTGTGTTTGTGTGTGTGCAAGTCAGCGGAGAGCTTTATGAAAGAGCCAGACACCTCAAAAGACACCCCCTCCCTCTTGAGAACAGAGGCTGTTTCTTAAATTATGCTGAGAAGTGACTTCTTTATATATCACTACACATTTCCTCCTGCTGCCAGGCCAAAAAAAATCCTCTATCTGTATTATAAAAAAGAGAGCCTGACCTCAGGCTATGATCTAAAATATATGGAGTCACACAAGTTTACCCTTGCAGTCATTCTTCATCCTTCCCATGCCAATTCTTTGTCCTTTTGCTAAATGAAACTTTAATGGCTGGGAAAGGGCTCCCTACTTTCATTCCTGGAGCAAAGCAGTCAAGTGCAAAGAGGGCAAAAGTCTCCAGAAAATAGAAAGCTTAAAAAGATTCCTTCTAGCCTAATTTGCAAGTTCTGGGCAAGGCAGGGGCTAGTGCTGAAAAAACTGCGCCGAGCAATCACACCCTGACCTCCTCCAGCCCCGCAGCCTCTTAAGGGATTTTAGCCACGGCTCACGAGGTCGGGCCCTCTTCTGTGCTCCGCTATTCCACCTCCTCCCAGGGAATGCATCACCGGCTAACGCGGTATCAGGCAGAGTCATCTGACATACTGCAGGAGGGTTTAGTTGATAGCAGATCTAAATTTCATGAGTAAATCGTACAGCAAGTGGAGGAAGAAGAAGAAGACCCGGTGTCCAGCTCGGGTCTGGCTGGTCCGTAGGTTTGTACCACGCTGCCCTTCACATCGCTGCACAGGGGGGCGGCGGGGATGCGGAGGCTGTTGCTTGGGCATTAGCGAGTCACCAAGGTTTCTAAGAGTGAATCCAGCTCATTAATGTAAAACAGCAACAAACCAAACAAAAAAAAAAATAACCAAGAAAGTAAAGTGCTCTCCAGAATATGAATGGATGAAAAAAGTCCCAAACAATAAAGTGACTTCAGCTTCATGAGTCAACGTGAGTCATTTGGATCCAGGCCAATAAACCCTCATCTTCCTCACTCAGCACCGAAATGACATGGGCTGGGGGTTTCAGATCAGCCCCTGAAGATGACCTCCAGCCTCTTGTTCTCCAGACCTGCCCTGCTTAGCAAGACCAACCCTCCTTCCCCTCTTCTTTTCTCAGCATCCACAAAGAGAAAGCCCAGCCCGGGTATGCTGCCCTGGGACAGTGTAGGAAAATGCAGGGAAAAGCGGCTGAGCCCATGCTGGCGCTCAAACAGCAGCAGGGATTTAAAAACCATGCCAATACCATGGCCCAGCATCGCCCCACAACTGCCGGGCATCGCCCCGTGGTCAGGGCATGGGTCTCACCGTGCAGGGCAGCAGCACCACCACGACCCTCCAGTTGTCCACCCTGGTATGGAGAGCCATGAGGGGCTCCGAAAAGTGTTTCTATGTCTTGGGAGCCCAGGCCTCCCCAAGAAGCAGCACGACGTCTGCTCTTAAGTCACTTTGGAAAGCCCAGACGGGACCCCTGGAGCTGAAGATTTTGAAGCGTGATCAAAGAGACTGGCGGAGATAGCAAGGAGGATTAATGTTTTGCAAAAGCACAGAGAAAGCTTCTTAGTTATTCCGGTGGGGCTTTTTTCGAAGGGGCCTAAGGGAGTTAGGCACTTAAATCTCACTTGGATCCTTTATTTAGTTTGCAAATTCTGCGCTGGAGTAGTGCAGAAGTGTGACCCCTGAAGCATTACTTTCCGAGCGTGTCTGCTTGAGTGAAAGGCTGAATTGATTCTGGCTGTGTTGGTGGCCTCCTGCAGCTGCTCCTCCTCCGTATCGGAGGGAGCGAGCTTGCTGGTGGAAATAGTTGAGGGTACAATGTATTTAAAGAAATAAACAAGGCACCAACAACACACTGAAACCTCAAGGGCTGTATGTTCAAGGGAAATTGCTGATTCCTTCTATAGGGGTTAATGTTGGACGTACCATGCTGGAGGACACTACTTGCGGCAGATCTGGACTGCAGGAGTGACCTCCAGCTGGACCAGCACCCAGTCCTCTCTGGTGGGTTTCACCACGAACCCTAAGAAAGCTGCAGGAATCACTTGTTTCATGCATTAACTTATTTTTCACTGTTCGTGCCTCCCTGTATGTTTTTTCCTCCATCACCAGCCTTTTACAGTTAAAAAATGTAGAAAGAAGACCCAGGGGGTTTTGTTCCCCAGATGGCTGCATGTTCACCGTGTCTTAATCATTCCCATCACCACTGCTAACGCTATGGTGGAGGGTTACTGCTCCAGGAAAGAAGTCTGAGGAAGCTGGAGAAAAGGCACTAACAATAAACAGAGAACTTGTTCTCATGCAAATGTTCCTCACGACAATAATAATAATAATAATGAACCAGAAAAGGTCAGATGAAAAACTCACACCATGGTCCGGCCATGGTGAGTGCTTACCAAGCCTTCCCACCTGGCTTTCGTTTCATCTCCCCCATCACCGCAAACTGGACAGGGACCCCCATCCGCTGAGCCCCCGGCACAATGCAAAGCGGTTTGGTATTGTTGGGAAACATGGCACACATGTGACGTGCTATTGTCCCTAATTTGATTAATGAAGCGATCACGCTAACGGGGCATTCCACACACCCCCAGCACCTTGTTACTAACCCACGCCAGGAACTTCCCACCAGAGCATTAATTCCCCAGTACTTGCTTTTCCCAACCTTGTCAGGTAATTGTTTATGAAAAGATGAATGTATACAATAATACTGGGTGAAGGGAGCTGATGTATGTGGTGTTAATGAATGAAATAATCAGTTTGGTAATAACCGGCATGTGTATTTGTCAAAAGGGAACCAGCAGGACATTAGCATTCTGCAGCCACTGAACCTTTATCTCCTGGGCTTGTGTTTGACAACCGCCCCCAGATAGTCCATGAATAAAATACAGAGTAGTACCCAGACATAATTAAACTGCCAAAGTGGATGTACCTAAATGAACTTGATATCTTAATGACACTAGATAGCACGCGAATAATGAAGGCGGCATGAAAGGGATGTGCATAATGAACGCAGACATCCCGGCTGTCGCTGAGGAGCTGCCCGTAGGGACTGTCCTCGCCAACGGTGGCTCCCGGACCTCCTCGTTAGCACACAGGGCATCGCCTGCGCTCCCACGCCGCGCCGAGGGGACCCGTGCCGTGGCTCATCCACACCGGGGCTGAGGACAGTGCTGCTGCTGTGGGGCACGGGTTGGTGGCCGGCAGCGCTGGCCGGGCTGTGGTCATGGAGCCCGGGGGTCTCAGACCTGCCTGCTGGCACGACTCCCCCTCCCTCCTCCAGAAATCCCTCCTTTGCCCCATCTCCCTGCACCGGTCCTGCTGCATCTGCTTCTCCAGAGACCTCTGGCACGCTGCTGCGCAGCACAGACGTGACTTTAGGAACGCTTAATATGATTAAATTACCAGCTATGTTCCTTTTTTATTATTATTTTTTCAGTATGGAGATTGTTTTACAGGGGAGATGCCACTCCTTGGGGACAGGCTGCTGAGAGGAGCCCGGCCGCTGGACGGGTAACGTCCTGAAATCACTCAGCAGCACGCGCAGAGCCACAACCCCTCCTCACCCCCATCATTCACTGGCGTCAAGCCAGATGCATCCTCCCCCAGCACCCATGGGTGCAGTCCTCCCTCCGGAGGATGCTGGGTGCCCCTGATAGCCATCCCAGCTGGCCCTACAGAGCTGCTCCGGCGTTAGCGGGCGTTTGCTCCGGAAAGGCAGGTCTGAGGCTCCTCCTTCGGGGAGGCACGGCGCTGGGTTCACACGCCACACCGCTCGGAAGGTAATTGCCACTTATTGCTCTAATGGCTCCAATTTTAGCAGCAAACGAGCGATGTACAGTAAGTATCAGTCTTATTAAAGAAATAATAATGGGAAATTAGAGCACGCACTACAGGGAAGGAACACTCCCCTGGTTACAGAGGATGCAGCCGTGCCGGCGTTTGACAGCAGCAGAGCCCCTGCCTGCTGCTGATATAACTCAAATATATTTGGATACAATAAGTTCGGCACGTAGGAAAGCAACCGGCTCAATAGGGCTCGGCTTGCTCCGTAATGACCGAATCCACTGGTGGCTCAGAAACTGCTGCGAAGCCGGGATGGGAAATGTGAACCGGAACAGGTCCTATCTCCCTCTGAAAAGGAGATAAAGAAAAATCGCTTAATGAAAATGAAAAAGTACAGCAGGTTTGGGGGAAAACATCTTAAAAAACCAGCAGGCAACACAGCCTGGACCGCCACAGGGAGAGCCAAGGCAGAGAGCGACCTGCTGGGGCAGCGCAGCAAGTCACGGCGCAGGATGAAGTATTGAGACGGGTTGAAACAACACAGAATCACTTGGGTTGGAAAAGCCCTTTAAGATCACTGAGTCCAACAACGCCTGCTTGGGCCAGAAAAAGGGGGAAGGTGGCACTGGTGTGGCCCAGCCTGGCCAGGAGTCCCAGGGAGGTGGCGGGAGGGACCTGGGCACATCCCCCCTCACCATGTCCTCAGCAGTGGCAGTTACCATTAGGAAGATGCCAGAGAAGATCTCTGGGTCCCAGCTGGGTGAAACCTTCAGCTCACTGCACTCTGCATCTTTGGCCCTGCCCGGCAGTTATTTAACCATTGCTTTCCTTCCCAGGAAAGACATCCCTGCGGTGCACCCTCGTTAGACAGTAATGGTGATTTCATTAGATTAAATAACTCCGATGATCCCCAGAGACCAACAGCACTTAAAACATAGAGCCTTGGAGTTAGAATTACTGTTATTTAACATTGATTAGATTACAAGGCAAATCCAATTTTTCCCCTAAACATATGATGGCTATGATTCGCCTAGTGGGAGATGTTAAGGACGGCATTCCTGGAAATCTGTGCTGATGGGGGGAACCACGCCTGAGTCAGCAATGTCGGGGTGACCCACGGGCTCACGCCGGAAAGTCCTTCTGCAGAGAATGGGGCTTGTGGGTCTCCCCATCATCCCTGCCCTCGCTTTGCTCCAAAGCCGGAGGTCAGGGGGATCTCTATCTGCCACGTCGGCTTATCGCCCCCTCCAGCAGGAAAATCACCAGGAAACAATTGGGCCTCTTTGACCCATGGCCCTGCCGTGGCCGAGGCTGTTAATCACTCCTTAGAGCTCCCTCCCAACTCTTCTCTCCCCGGGAGCCCCATGGCCCGCAGCTCCCAGCCAGGGATGGGCCTCTTGGCCGTGGCTCTGCCCACCGCAGGTCTGCCGGGGGTCCGGCGGGGAGAGGAGGGAGGGCGGGCTGGCACCTGGGTCTCTCCCTTCTCCTCATCCCCAGGATCCCCTTGGAATCCGTTTTACGGCTCGGGGGACCTGAGGGCTTGGAGTGGGCTGGGAGAGGTGTGACAGGGCTGGAGCAGGACCATCTCAGGGCCCCACTCCTAATTACTGGGGTGCGGTAAGTGCCCCTCCCAGAGGGCAGAGGAGGGACGGAATGGCTTTTGGTGGCAGCGCAGTTTCCTTCCAAGCCTTTTCACAGGCTCTGCCATGCCAGGCAGGACAGAGCTTCCTTGGAATTACTTCCTGATGCATCTTTGGGAATCCAAAAGGTCAAACAACTCCTAAATGCTTTCCCCACCACTGGGCAAAGCCACCGGCAGATCCAGAGATGCCAGGCAACCCCAGCAGCCGCAGGCAGGCAAGAGCACAGCACGCTCAGACAGACAGACAGACAACTCCCACGAGAGCAGGCTCAGCTGCTGGTGCAAAACTCACTGCTCTGATAAACCTGCCTGTGTAAGGAAAAAGGGAGGCTCCAGGAAGAGCTGGCTCCCAGCAGTCAACGTGACCGTGAGCATAACCATCATCAGAGGCCAGGCCCACCAGGGCATCCACCCTGAGCTCCCATGGGGTATTCAGCAGAAGGTCCCAGGGATGGAGAGAAGGAGAAGGATGGATGTCCCATCCCCGCGGAATACCCAGTGGGCTCCAGTCTGGGTCCAGACTTCTCCACCCCACTCATTCCTGGATCTCCCCAGGGGGGTGACAGCCAGAAAAGCCCTGGAGTGGCCAGGACTGAGCATGGCTCTGCTGGTCACCCTGGCTTGGGCTCCTTCATCTGGCTGTGGGCTTACACCAGCTTTTACAGTGCTGATAGATTTGGCCAATGAAGTGTTGCTTTAATAAAATACAGTGTCCCTCATAATTTTAAGCCAGATTTACACCAGAGGAAACACACCTCAATTCCATCCTCGCCTCTGCGATCACCACCCTGAAGCCTTTCCCATCTACCTTCCCAGGGCTATAACGTGACCCAGCCCAGGCAGCTTCCGAGTAAGAGCGGGGCTGGGGGCATTGCTCCAGGGTAAGAGCTGAGAAAGCAGCAGAAGCATGTGCTGGGGGAGATGCTTATACTGTCCAGACTAAATAATAATTTAAAGGTCTAGCGCTACAATATTTCTCATGTGCCAAATACTCCAGAGGTAACACTAGGAAACCAGACATTTTACATATGGCCTGGGAAGGCTGGTGGATCCCAGCGGATGAATCAAGTCTACGGCTTCTCCTTCTAGCTGCTGCAGGGAACTGCGATGCTGATGCCTGGGGAGGTGAGCCGCTGCCCCACTGCGTCACCAGAGAGGCACGTGGTGATGGGGAAGCACCAATTTCTTGCCCATCTCTGTTTTGGGACAGGCTGGAGGGGAGGGCACTGAATGCCGGATTTTACTGTTGTAAAGCCCCTTGAATAACTGGGCTGCAGGGATGAGTGCGTCAGAAATGGGGACACATCCAGGCATCAGCTGCAACCCTGCAGTTCGCTGTCACTTGGCCAAAAAACTCAATTGCAATTAGGAAGCAACAATAGGATGAAGTCTGTAAACTCCGAGGTGCGGCTCCCTTGAAACCCACAGTTCACAGCATGGCTCACCAGCCCTGCCACACGATGCCACGGAGGCAGAGGGTCCCCACGGTGTGACAGAGGGCTGCGACCCCCCGTGCAGGCAGGGCAGAGCTCAACCTGTCCAAGTGCCAAACGAAGTGGCTCCGGTGCCTCGGCGGGCTTTGCTGCCGGGGCTGACCCTGACCCGCGGCACTGAAGCCGGTCAAACTCAATTACACGCTGTGCACTGCATCTGGGTCAGGCTGCGAAGTCCTTCCCCCCATCTTGGCCCCCGTGGAAGCTCCCGGACCAACTGCTTGCATGTCCTACTAAATTCTTTCTTCCTGAGGCTTTTCCAGTGGCTGTAGCGCTGCTGGAAGCGAGGGGGGCAGTGCCAGGAGCTGGCAGGCAGAGCAGCATCACGACTCGTTGCAAACACAGCTCCAGGAGCTGAGCTCTTCTGCCCTGAGCCCAGGTCCTGTGCTGGGCTGGGTGGGAAATCACACCCCGTGCACAACATTTAAACTCGCTGCGACTCTCCGACCCTCTCTGTGTCCTCTGCATCTGTCTGGGGTCGGAGCCAACTCAGCCCAGAGAGGTCGAGGCTGGAGGGACGGATCCTGGTGCTCACCGACTGCAGGAAAGCCGCATCCCAGCTGCCCCAGGAGCGCCTTTAGCAATGATCTTAGTATTTTCTTAAAAGCTCAGCAGCATAACCCCATTTCACAGATGGGGAAACTGAGGCATGGGACAGAACAGGCCCTTGCTCACCTCCACCCAGCCAGGTTGAGTGTGTTCAAAAGCCCCCCCACCGCCCTGAACACGACACAGGAGATATACAGCACACCATGTCTGCAGCATGGCAATGCCCACGTCATCCCTGGGAGCTCAGCTCTCCTATCACTGCAGGTGCACAACAAAACCCCATCTCCTGCCCTAAGGAGGGTCCAGCCTGAGCCAGACCCTGCTATGGTGGGAACAGCGAGGTGGGAAGCAGCCAGCCTAGCTCAAACAAGGACCAGCAGCAGCTGGGCGAGAAACTCTTTGCTGTTTGGTGTGAGGCATTAATGTCTGGGCTTTCATACCTTCACCTCTTTGCTACAAAATGGAGAGATTGTTCCTGGCGAGTTGGCACTGCTGGTCTCCTTGGGGAGACAAGTGCTGGTAGAACGTTGCCCTTCCAGCAGCCCCAGCACACAGCTCTGCACTCCCACCTCCGCCCCAGCCCGCCCCGGCTGCTCCCCAGAATGACATTCCTTCCTCTGCTACGCAACCTCCTTCCACAGCAAGCAGGACCGGGCATGCAGCCGTCCCTGCTGCACCTCTCCTGGGGACGGATCCCCTTCCAGCCATCCAAACCCGTGGAGAGGTTGGGGTTTTATGCCTGCTCAGAAGCCTCCAGCAGCCCTTTAAACCCAGGGAGGTTTGCACAGGGCAGAAGAGTGGGGCTGACACTTCAGGCAGCAAAACCCTTCAGCAGACGGGCAGAAACGAAGAACTGGGGCAGTTGGACCGTCAACCGCTCCAGATGTTTGCAAAGCAAACATCAGTCCCAGCGGGGCTGCAGTCACTCAGCTCAGGGGGCCGGGTCGCTGCCAGCCCCTGCCTGGAGAGAGCAGCCTCGGGTACCCCAGAAGCGCATAAATCTGGACAGATGCTTCAGAGACTTCAGCCTGCAGCGCTTACCCAGCTCTCACCAGTAGCCTGTAAGGGATAAGAGACCTCAGACGCCAGTAATTCCTGTGCCAGGAGCAGGAGTGAACCCCCGTGTCCCCAGCCAAGGCTCGGGGACTTCCTCAGCTGGACTTTGCTTCTGGTCCCTCATGCTTAACAGCTCCTGATACATCTTTGCTAAACGCTTCTGGAGCCCTTTTAGAGGCTTTTAGCCAAAAAACCTCCTGTGGCAGAGAGTTCCACAATTTAATCTCACACTGTTTGAAAACGTACCTATTTCTGCTTCTTTCCAACCTGTCGCTGACAGCACAGATGGAGAAGCGAGAGGGATGGCCACTGCCTTCTCAGCCACCCGGCGCAGGCGCGGGGCTGAGGGTCCCAGCCACATCCCTGAGATGACTTTGCCCTGTGCACCCGGTCCCGGCAGCACCCACAGCCTGTCTGCCTGAGCTCGTGGGAGACCCCAGCTCTGTGCACCCCAGCAAGAAAGCAGAAGCCTGCACAAGGCAGCACTTGTCACACCGTGCTGGGGTTTCCTCCACACGGTCACTATGAAATCTTTCTCTCAGCAGCTTCTGGACCCCAGGCTGAGGAGAGAGTCTTTAGCAGAGCTCAAGAGCATCCTTCCTGGGGGATTTTCACAGCTCATGGCCGCTCGGTAACACAGCGCGTCACTGCGGGGGAAGAGGAAGCGTAAGATGGGCAATGAGCACCCAAGGAGATAAAGACGCCACTAGCTGGACTTGCAGACGCAGCCAACCCTGCGACAGCAGGGGAGCTGGAGGAGCGATGGTCCCCAGCCCAGAAGCAGGGGAAAAGGCCTTTCCCAGTGCTGCGTCATCTCCAACACATCAGCAGAGCAAGAATCCCAGTAACCCCCCATGAGCTGAGGCTGCAGAGAGAGCTGGTCACCGTCCCCTACTGCAGCCAGGCTGGGGAAGAGCGAGCACCGAGGCACCACTGCATCCATGCGCACATGGGTCTGCGCTCAGCATCTGCCTCCTCCTCTTCCTCCCTGTGGCTCTGCCCTGCTGGGAAGCTGATTGGGGCAGGGCACACAGGGCAGCCAGGCGTTGGTGGAACCAACGTGCACAAGCCGGTCTCACCAAGCCCTGCACAGGAGGCGGCCGAACCAGCTCCTGACCCCAAACCATGCTCCTCTCCCCAGCCCTGCGTGTCACTGCGTGCGCTCTGCCTGCTGCACGCAGTGGGATTCGGCTTCTGGGCTTTCCTCCTTCAGAGATGAACGAGCCAACAACCATGGTCACACAGGTACAAGGCTGACAAACACGAGGCAAACATTTCTAGGCAAATATTACTATTCACACAGCACAGATCAGCAGCAAGAGAGCAGGAATATTGCACAACATCAGTTTTATCCCTTGCCGCGACATGCAGCTTTTGCCCAGAGAAAAACCCCAAATCATCTGGCAGACCAGAAGAACGACCGCTTCCCAGCCATCAAAAGGCAACCACCCCCAGCCCCGTGGGTCTCTGCCAGCAGCACGGTGCCCAGCAGGTCTGTGGACAGGGAACAAAAACAACTGGAGCCAGTTATAACTGCAGAGTTAATTTTTAGGGGCAGAGACTAGAATTACCTGAGCTGGAAGTTAGCCCGGACGCGGGGATTAGCACCCTCAACCCTTGTAAGAGGAGTCAGGGGAACTTTTTGTGACCTTCAGCACAAGGAGCAGGTTGAGGAGCAGAGCAGCAGGGGGACTGGGGGCAGGAGGGGAACGCGGCTGATGCCAAGGGAAGCTCAGCACACGTTGAACGCCCATCACCAGTGTTTGTACCAGCCACGGTTAGAGGAGATCCACAGCAGGGCAGAGCTAGATGCTGAGAGGTCCCATGTGTGAAGCCTTGCTCTGCCAGAGGCTCTGGGTGCTTTTCTGCTCGTTTCCCCACTGGTAGAGCGGGGCACCCTCTGTTCCACCCGTGCTGCTGATGGCCATGGCACTGCACTGACCCAGGGGGTACGTCCGTGCCGCGGCTCCGCCAACACCTCCTAACAGCATGGGTTTGGAGAGCGAGAAACACCATGGCCGAGACCACTGACCCAGCGTTTGTGTCACAGAGGAGGGAGATCTCCCCCACTTCTGGTTTTGGCACATCGTACAGCCACCTCCTGCCATCACCAGTTTTACCTACGTGAATCACAGTGTGCTTACTGGCACAACACTAATTGCACCCAAGGTAACCGTCTACGCCTGGAGACCCCCCCACGGGCACAGGTCCAGCGGGAGCAGAGGAAAGCCATGCCTTGCTGCACCGCGCGACCCAGGGTCTTCCCAAACCCCTTTTTATTGGGGCTTATGCAAATCTTTGCAAGGCACAACCTGGAATCCGGCAACATTTGAGACCAAAGGGATTTAAGGAGCAAATTTCCAGCCAGGGGAAGGACTCTGGAGCCAACAAAGTCCAGACACAGAATGGGGAAAGCAGCACCTCCAGCTGGCACGCTGCGGGGGCTCGGAGCACGTCAGCACTGTGGGGTCACTGATCCCGGAGCGTGTTTTGGGGGGTCTCAGCTGAGCCAGGCTACCCCCTCTGCTCCCCACACACCACTTCTGGGACGCTGCATCTCCTGCCTTTCACTCGCTAACCCTGTGCCGGAGGGGTGAGGACACAGAGCTTCTCCCAGCTGGGAAATCCAGATGCTTCCTCACTTGTTTTGCTCTGAGCTCGAACACGCCAACACTTGGGAATTTCTCCCCAGAAATGACTTCCCGAAGATTCCAGTTCAGACAATGTAAAAGTGTTTAAATAATGTCAAAAGATGCCGGTATATGGCACGCAACGTTACAATACGATACCAGAAAAGCAGAAATTAAATGTTAGTGACAAAATGAAACACTTGAGAGCCCAAAGACACACACGGGAGCGTACGCACCCCCCCAAACCACCGGATAAACACGGAAGTCAAAACAATAGGATCTGATATTTTCCCGTAAAAGGCTTCCCCAGAGATCGCTGGCTGCGGAAGGGAGCCCTCTTCCAACTGGCGATGTCAGAACAAATCAGCCTGACTTCTTGAAATCTGCAGCCAAAGAAAAGATCCCACTAGAGAGAAATATAAATAAATACATAGCCAGCTTCCCATCGCGATGCTGAGCTCGGACCCGAACATCTCTCACCAGGGGAAGGTGTGGGAAGGGTGGCTGTGGTCAGACCTATCTGAGTGTTCACATCCCAGTTTCCAGCCACTGGCTGCACTCGGGAACTGGAGCTGAGCGGCGCAACCGGGGCTGGGGCGGCCGCTCCATCTCCCACTCACATCTGGCAGCGGGGCAGGATCCCACTGACGGTGCTGTGCTGCTGTCCACGACCCGCACAGCTTTGTGCAAGGAAGGTGTCCGGATGCCTGGAAGTGCCTCGGTGGGATTTTCTTATGCGATGCTTGGGCATGGCTGCTCCACAGTGGGGAAAACAACCACAGGAGGTTTCCAAAGCTCCCCCAGGGCGGCAATGGGAAGGTTCTCCTGTCTCCCACCAGAGACGTACCTGGCAGCAGCCTCGAGCCTGGGGAGTTTGAGCAGGGATCTTTATATCTCTGCCACAGATGGTGTTGCAACAGAAAGAGCACGTTATGAATCTCCTCCCTTCCAGGAAGCAAGAAGGATGGTCTTGCCACGCATGAAGGGAGCCGTCAATTTCTTTTGCTGAAAGATTTCCTCCTGCAGAATCACATCATTCGATGAAAGAAACATCAAGAATAATTCACTTCCCTGAGCAACTCTGTATTCTCACCGTGGGCATCAGCCAGCTCACATTCCTCCCAGGGAGTCGCAAGGGCTCAGGAAGGCGCAGTTTGGAGGTCAGCACGTTTAACTCCAAACCATGAAACACCATTTCCCAGGAGGTGGGTTACGCAGGAGACAGGCAGCGACACCGGCCACTGTCCCGGTCCCCGGGATGATCCCGGTCCTACAGACCCTGTATAAACAGCCTCGCTGACCCACAGAGGGCTTTGTAACGGGGTAAGACCCCCAGTATCCAACCCCAGCAGTGTAACTTTAACTGCAACCTAATCCACTTCCCTGCCACATACCTGCCCGTAACGGGAATTTGCAAAGATTTATGGCCACAACATCTGCCCCCGAGTCCCCTCACCAGGCTCTGCCATCTCCCTGCGAAAGCCGTTGGGGTTACCTTGATATTCTCCAGGGAAAGAGCATAATTAGCAGCTCAGGAGTTTTAATGCCTGCGTCAGGGAAGGGGCCTGGGGGGAGGTGGGGGTGGTATTCTCAGGTTTTCTGATCACTTGTTGTTTGCTCTGAACTCTTTGGAAAGGCACCAGCTCCCTTCCCCCTCCCCAGACCTAACTGCTCCTATTATAGACTTCAAAAGGTCAGGGTGAAATCCTAGCTCGGCTGCGGTGAGCACACATACTGGTGGTGCTGGTGCGGCCAGAGCACGGCCCTGGACCCCAGACTCGACGTAATTACTCCCAGGAGCCCCCCCTGAAGGCAGCAGAGCCGATGCTAGGACAGGCTATGTGCCTAGGCGGGGATTTGCAAGGTCTGGCCTTAAAGGAGGACTAGTGGTTTAAGCCGGGTGGATCGGCTGCTTCTCTGAAGGCTGTCACAGCCTTTGCCATAAAAGGGCTCTCGTCGCCCCGGCCAGCCGGAGCTTCGCGCTGCTTCCCACAAGACCCGGCTCCATGAATTTAACTGACAAAATCTTGGACAGTCGAGGCCATATTTTCAAGATTGCTCAGCCCCAGCAGGCAGGGCCAGGGGAGCCCCAGGTTCCAACACCCCGGGCCATGGGGTGGGTGAGGAAGGTGCCTCCCGCCCCCAGGGACTGGGGCATGAAGCTGGAGAGGAGGACGGGGTCTATTGACTTCTGCACCTCCGTGGTGCAGGACCCCTGTGCAGGATCTGCCGAGAGGAGAGTCCAATAAAATCCGAAGTACTTATTTTGAAGCTTTCTAATGGGAATAGGTTTGGTTTCTCCTTATATGCCAACTTAGGAGCTCACCCCATCATCAGGGATGGACATGAGCCCTGGATATGAACTTCTCAATTAACAGAAAACAGAAGTGACACATATAGATGCAAAATACTTAAAGAATCACTAAAAATAAAAACGCTTTGGGGGTTTGTGTAAGGATTAAGAGGGGAAAGAGCCCAGCCCCAGATCTTTGTAGCTAGAACTTGCTAGGCGTGTGTCTGGACAGTGCCGTCCCCGGATGGTGCCACCCCTCAGGAGTGCACACCAGGTGGCACTCCACCCCCCAGGAGAGGACAGTGAGCCAAAGCTGTGCCAAGGCTGCAGGACCTCTGCCAGCAGCTCTGGTGCGGTTCACCTGCTTTGGGCTATGTTTTGGGTTAAATAACACCCAACAAGGTCAGACTCCATATAGCACCTCACACTGGAGAGAGGTGCCGCAGAGTCACATCCCTGCTGTCCCACCACAGCAGCACAGGGCAGTGACTTCCCTCCCACTTCACAGATGGGCAAACTGAGGCACACCAAGACATCTCCCCAACAGCGGGGTGCCAACCTTTAAACTATTTCAAATATTTACCCAAATGCCTTGGAGCACCCAACTCCAGATCACACACAAAGGCAGCGGCAAAGCACATGAGCACCAGAACCAGTTATTGTCTTCTTATGAGAGACACAATGACCCCAGCCCTAAGCTCATCAGCATTTCAATGAGCTCCTTCGCCCCCTTGTTCTTCCACTTCAGCCACCCATAAAGACACTTCACCGTCCTTCTCCACTGATTCCTTGGCCAGGAGACCCGTGCTGCCCAACCGACCAACACACTCTCCACCGTCTTTGTGCCTGTCTCAGCCTACCTCCACCTGCTGTTTATGGTGAACTACCTGCGCTTTGGGGCCAGGACCATCTTTTGTTCCCTTTTTATAGGGCAGCTGGCACCAGGAGCTCCATACAGGGAGGGATCTGATTACAGATCTAATAAACAAACAAGGACCTTGATCCTCTTCAGCATGTGACTGTCCAAGGCTGCAATTTCCAGAGAAACTGCTGCAGGCTGTGCTTGATGCTATTAGTAATTCAGATGTGTTTAGGAAACGAGATGTTCCCAGGATGAGAAGCAGGCGCTGCTAAACCAGACCTTCCTCCAAGCAGGCGTGCACACAGCAGGGAGCAGAAAACCCAAACCAGCTCAAACTCGATGTCCAAGGGCACCCCACGTTGTGGGCTGGGCACACTCTGTGTGTTTCTTGCAGAGGCTACAAGGATGGCTGAAGAAAGGTGGCGGAGAAGGTCACTTTCAGGCAACTACTGTTACAGCATCACCCTCCCTTGTTTTGCAACAAGGTCTTTCCTCCTGACAGCCATCTGGTCCTGCTCCACCTTTCATGAATGGTACTTGCTCCCCTAAAGTGCCCCCTTGGAATCATCCACACGCTCCTGCCCCCCCACATCTACGCTCCCATCCTCACTGCCACGCTAACAAAGCGCTCCCAGACCACGCTGCAGAGTTATGGTGACCGCAAAACCCCATGGAGCTCCAGGCCACCCGCTGCTACAGGAGCTGCCCGACTCCTCCATCCCCCGGGCTCCCATTTCACCGTGATTTGAGGCACAGAGGACGGGAAACGGCGCAAGGTGGGATGCAGCTGCTCACAGCTGCTGTGCGCACGTCCCCCCTACACAAACCTCCTTTTCCTCCATCCCAGACCGAGACGTTCTCTGTTCCCTTTGACTCAGGAACATCAGTGGTTTTCTAGATTAGAAAGAAGTTTAAAAAAAAAAGGAAAACCTTGGAGAAAAATCCCAAGAGGACATTAATTAGGAGACAGAATTTCCCAGGTCTGGAAGCATCGGGGAGGAGCGATACTTAAACTCCCAACCTGACGGAGTAACTTGGAATCATCTTTCATCCTCCCTGGGTCGGGTGTAATCTAATGACATTAGCTTGGCTTCGCTCTAGTGGAATTGGCATCGGTGCTACAGAGGCAGAGAGATTAAAACATATGAAATAAATGTTCCTGGGGTGACTGACAGTATAATGACATTCCAACAGGCAGCTCAATCAGCGCGAGACTAACAAAGGATCAGAGGGAACCAGCCAGACTCGCAATATCACCCGCAAATACAGATGTATTTTTTTTAATCCAGACATTTTTAGTTTTTTTTACCTGACTGGCTTAGCCCCTATTCTTGGGAGTTTTCCCCAGGCTGTGTACAGCCGTACTCGGGGTGGGGGGTGGCAGTTGAACTCTATTAAAACCCCTGCTCACCTGCTATTGAACTCTGGCAGCTCAATAGCCTTGTTCAGGGCTGGAGCGGCGATTCCTGTGCTGGGAAGTCAATGCGAGCATTGTGGGCTGCCCCCTCCCTCCTCCTGTCCCCGTACGAAGAAAGGGCTTGTAAACCCAAAACGGAGGGCGCTGCTTTCGGCACACAACTTCCCTTGATACTCAACCCACACACGAGCACACGCGGAGGTGTCACACTTACTAAATTAAATCACTCGGATTGCTTTTTATAAAAATCGGTCTCTCGGTAGGACAGCTGCCTTCTTACCCAGGCACAGCTCGGGCTGTGAGAGGTGAGCGCTTGTTCCACTCGATTTAAGGGACAGCGTTTTTGTGCATTCTGTGGCACCCCAGTAGGTGACTGGACTTTCACGTGCCAAGCCCGTGCCTCGCGAGCCGCTGCCCTACAGGTACCACCATCTCCGGGAGCATCATCCTGCTGCTGCAGCCACTGCTCAGCCCCGTTCATCCACCCTCACGCTGTATAACAAGCGGCTCTTATGGGGGCTGCTTTTCTGTTTGCAGGATGAAACGGGGTCCCCCTCGTGTCCCAGACCCCACAGCCACCCTGCCATGGTCCTGGCGTGGCATCTGTGTGACAGCCCACCACGGCATCCCTGTGACAGCCGCCGAGGCTGGCTGGCTCTCCTCCGTTTGCAAGCCTGTGTCGCCGCAAAGAGCCGAGAGGTTTTTGTTCCCTTGGACAGGGCGCTCACTGCCCGCGCCGCCGGCTTCCTGCGGGCGCTGAAAGCAAACCCAACTGTTTATACCTTGTAATGATGCTGTTTAGTCTGACTGCTGGGAAACAGAAATGCACGTGAAACCTAAGCCTCCGATGCCAAAGATAAGAAATCCGGACCCCTGGCAAACATCTGGCGATTTCCCCGGCACTGAACCCTCATCAAAGATTATAACAAACCCATGGAGAGAGACAGATATTTTTTTTTAAAGGAGTATTTATAACAGGCTGGTAACTGGTTACCAGCGACTGACACCACAGCTCTGCCATCACGACGGCACTCTGTGTGTTAGTAAAGATTACTCACACAAGCATAGCCGGCAAGATTAGGTCTCAAAGGAATAATCCCATACAAAGAATTCACTGTACCTCAGCCTCCACAGGGCTAATAAAAAAAAAAAAAAAATAGTGGTGAAATTCAGTACATCAAATACCAGAACAAACAAACTGCAGCAATTAATGGGAGAGCTCATGTACCAAATGCTAAAACATAATGATTACACAAACAGGCTGCAGGGCAGCACCTCGAATGAGTAAGAGCAACAAGATCAAGACCAAACCTCTGGAAAATTAAATCCCCTACACCGAGGGCTGTACTGTGCCCTAAGTGCCCGTGGCTCCTCCTCGGTCTAGGTCTGTGCTCCTGGCTCAGGCACTGCTTCCAGAAGCAGCTCTACCCCACTGCCATCTGCTCCTCAAGGCTCCGCGAGCATCTTTGATAAACGAGCTTTTCTGCATAGCCACCATAAATTTCAGTAGATGCCACCCCAAAGCCGTGTGTTTATTTTTCAAAGTCAAGACTTGATTAAAGTTCTTGAGGTTTTTTCAGATTCGTTTTTAATGTTTCCTTTCTGATACAGGGTCAGCATGTGGAAATTGGATAAGCACGCACTAAAAATATAATTCTGTAGACAGCTTCAGCCCACACAAAAGGAAATCTTTCTTCTCGGAGAACCCACACTCTGCTGCCTGCAAAAACCCGGCGTGTTCCTGACACCAGCGGATACACAAGGAAGCTCATCACTTCCACGTGTTAAGACTTTTACATAAACACTCGGACTGTCAGTACTATCCTACTGCACATTTCCATACTGTCACCGCAAGCAGAGCCAAAATCATCCCCTCCTCTCTGCTAATAGCTGGGCTTAACGCGAAAGTAAACCAAGCTCCGGGGGTACCCGAAATCCTCCCCTTTTTGCTTGTTCATTCACGAAAGCCACAAACACAGCCACACTCTGCGAAAGAGCAGTTTCACCCCCCCCCAACCAATCCTCTCCATAGGAATCTGCCAGAAGACGCTCCTCTATTAACTTTAAAACACACAAGGAAAACATCTGAACAACGGTAACGAGAATCCTCCCCCTTGGCTTTAACGTTTACTCTCTGGTTTTAAAGGGGGTGCCTTTTATTTGGTTTAATCAAACACTAATTAATTGAGAGACGAACCCCATCTACCTTTTTTGCTCGTTTGTGCCCAGGTTGCACTCCTGGAACTGACATTTCTGGTTACTTGTTACCAGGCTGCTGAAACATTTGCATGGGAAATACGTGGGGTTTTTCACCACACCGCATACAGGGAAGCCACTTTTTTACGGCTGTCGCTGGGCTGGGAGCTGCGGGAGGGGATGATCTGATGCTCTGCAAGGGGAGGCAGCAGGGGCTGCCGAGCGTCTCGGCTGGGAGTTAAGATGAGCCATAGGTTTTGCAAAGCCACCCCCCAGAACTGTTGGGGAGCAGGAAGGTGTTGGGGGGCCTGTGCTCCTCGGGGTGGGGGGGTTAGCTCTGCCTCAGCATCCCCGTG
>VWZZ01000717.1:187833-291464 GCA_013399095.1 Psophia crepitans | reverse complement strand
CCGGAGGCTGTCCCGGGGGTGCGGGGGTGCCCGGGGTGCTGTCCCGGGAGGTGCGGCGGTGCCCGGGGTGCTGTCCGGGGGGTGCAAGGGTGTCCCGGAGGCTGTCCCGGGGGTGCAGGGGTGCCCGGGGTGCTGTCCCGGGGGGTGCGGCGGTGTCCCGGGAGGCTGTCCCGGGGGGTAGAGAGGTGCGGGGGTGCCCGGGGTGCTGTCCCTCAGGGATGTCCCGCAGGGCAGAAGGGAGATCTCGGTTCCTACAGCTTTTCGCTCGATGCTGACTTGCTTTCCAGGCGCTCTCTGGAGCTGCAGTGGGAAACCCACCCGCTGCCCCCAGACAGGCACATTCGCCAGCCCAGCTCCACGGGACTTTTCCTTAAAGCGTGTGCAGTGTGGTGATGACACCATGATGTCCATCTGACCACACTCTGTCCAGCTTTCTGTCCATCCACGCAGACTTTTGAACTACGCCCCCCCACCTCCCAATCTCTCTGATACCTGGACACAAATTCCTGTGATCCGCCTGCCGATCATACCCACCCCACATACACAAATTCCTTTACGTAGCAGAATAGTCCCCCTTAAAATCGGTGAAACCACTGACATGGGTGTAAAATGTATTTGCAGGATTACAGCCAGCAGTTACACTAAGTGCTGCACTGAACGCAGCACAGAACAAACTGGAATCAGACTTTTCTCCGCTCGCTTGAACAAATTGCCCCTAGGCTGGCTGCAGAATCTGGCCTGCAGTTGGTAAGAAATATCTACAAACACAACACGATATTGCTCTCAGAATTCGCTCTTCTCCTTTGAGAGTACATAAAATGTGGAAATAGCTATCAGCTTCATGCTTCGGCTGCCTGATTCTAAGGGCTTCATTATTTCATTGCCTGTGGGAATGTCCTTTTAATTTGAAATGTTTGTCATAGATTATAGAATTTTTAAACAAACTTGCACATGAAACACTTGACTTAGTTCTTTTTTTTTTTTTCCGCCTCTGTTTGGTGTGGACCTAGCTGAGGAATTAAACTTCAACTACTTGGAAATAAAGCTGGTGTATCCACAAATTATTCAATGAAAAGGGAGGAAAAAATTGCAATGAATAATAATCAGCCATCTGCAGAGCTGGCTGGCTAATAAAAATGTGTTTCCAAATAATAAACAGGCCAAAATTAATAACAAATGTTATTTGCAATGAATTATTCTATTAGATCTTCTCCCAACTTTATGACATTTTCCCTCTCTAAGCAAAGAAACTTATCTTGACTATAGGGATTTCCAAATCCATGCCCACCCCAGCTGCAATGTAGCCAGATCACTTAATCTAAAATCAGCGAGTGTAATTTCAGCTCGATATGTTTGGTGACTTCAAGATACTGTAGCGTTTCAGGTATTTCAGTGCTTCAACATGTAAGTAGATGCCTGGTGCGATTTACAAAAGGCTATAAGCAGGTTAGGCCCCTAACACCTCTAGGCAACTGCTTACATCATTAGGAACCTAAATGCCTTTATAAATCTGCGCTGTGATCCGAAGCTCATTGAAGTCAATGAAAAGACTGTGCTGACATCAATGGGCTTTGGAGTGGGCCCTGCAGAAGGAGCGCGATCAATGCGGAGTGGTTTGACTGCTTTATGCTGGTTATTACGATGCTTTTTTCCTGGATACTTAGAACAATGCTGCATTTTCTGTTTGAAGAAATGGTCATTTCAAGCAGAGAAAACAAAAAAAAGAGAAGTGAAATTGGTGTGAAGGAGTGCAGAGAGATGCGTGTGTGTGTGTGTGTCTGCTGTGATCGTATCGCAGGACTCACATTCGCTGCTTTTTTCCTGGAAATACTGGTGAGAATCTCAGCTTTCCTTTAAAAAGTCGCTAGTTGCCTAGGGAAAATATGACCAGAGTCTATTTTAAAAGTTTCGGTGTCTAGAAAGCAATAAGCCAAATATATCTGTATTTAAAACAGCCTTATGATATTTAAGGCAATCTTGTGATTTTTTTTTTCCAGAACCTGACTCATTGTTTCTGCCTGCCGGGGCTGAAGGCACCGGGGCTCCGACAGCCAGCAACAGGGCTAGAAAGGGCAACCCAGGGAAATAAAGTAGTGAATTTTATTCCCTCTGTACCCCGTATTGCTGCAGACTCTGCTACTACAGCTGCAAATACGAGATTCCTTAGAGGTTAGTTAGCAGACTGGTTTTGTCCTTATTTTTAGACGTGTTTCGCTCGGTACAAAGACTGTTTGGTGAACGCTGTACGGAAAAGCCAGAAGAATTGGGTGGCTGACGTCATGACATCCAGTTCTGAGAATTTACACCTCTTATCTGTTTCAGCCCTAACACAAAAATAACGCTTCTCAGGGATCACGCGGGGGTTTTTTAACTGACTTAGAGGCTTGGAGCAAAAGGTGCTTTCCATTTTACCCAGCCTCTTACACAACTGACTTAATCTTTTCAGCGCAGCCTCTTTCTTTTCCCCTTAAATTTCTGCCGCGTGGATCAACCTACCTGTTTCAAAGCCTTTCACTGCATCCCATCAGACGCCACCGTGCCTGGCACCAGCGGCGTGCCTCAGGGTGCTGGGATGCCCCCGGGCCCAGGGGAGCTCTGCGTGCCGTGGTGGGCTCGGGGGCGTGCGACCACCCTCCCCGCTGGGCTGGCAGGGTGGAGGCGAGCGTGGCCGTCCCGGCTCGCGGGGCTGCACATCGTGCCCGTGACTCACGGCTCCCTGGCACCGGCCCCGCTGCTGGCGTGGGCTCAGCGCAGGGATGGTCCTGGCAGGCTCTCCTCCATGGTCCTGTTTGCACTTGTTCCTTACCTTGCTCAGCTGTTCCTTTCTCCTTTTATCTATTTCTTATTTTATTGCTTGCCCCCCTCCTGCCTCTCCCCCCCGAGGAATGCTCTGCTGCACAAGTCCTTTCTGGTGCTACTTCGGAGAGCGAGCAGGGTTCCTCTCCCAGCGCGGCTGGTGCCAAAATCCCCCTCCACCGCCAGCAGCAGCCCATTAGCCAGGTTTCCTTTTCCAAATGGGCTGATTCGGGCAGCTCTTCCCTTCATGGGACACCGAGGAAACAGACCTGCTTTCCAGGAGAGCCCTTTGGCCAACGAGATTGCAAAGGCTTAAACTCAGCAACCCAAATCCTCCGCCGCTTGGGCAAACAGGAGCTGAAGCTTTCGCTGCCACCGTCTGATATTTCCAGGAGCTCCCGTACAGTCGGGGGAAGTGGAAGGCTTCCAGCTCGGATGACTCGTGCACGCACAGCCCATGCCAGCCCCACTGGGACAGCTATATTTTTTCCCCTTTCCCGCTGACCCGTAGCGTAGATGGGATCAGGGGTTAAACTGGGAGTATGGTGGAAAAGAGACTGGGGAGCCCGAGGCTAGCGCGGCTTAACGAGTGATTATAAGGTCTGAAGGCAAAGGGAACCGCTGCCTGTCAGGAAGCTGCTGCTGAAGAAAACATCCCATTGTACCAGGGAGATGGAGTATGGGACAGAGGAGAGAGAAACAGATTGATAACCGAGGGGTGATGTGACCCCGCATGGGCTCCTACAACAAAAGCCCCTTCATCTAAAATGAATAGGAACAATGGCTAATGGGGACAGGCCCGCAGCAGCCGTGGATTTGAGAGCCCTGAGGAAAGGGAGGAGTCAATGGCGGGTCCTGTTTTACCCAAATCCTCTATTGATCTCGGTAATCTCCTGGGCTTTTCCCCCCTTGAAATCACACAGAAAGTTCAAGGACTTTTTGCCTTTGGATTGTAGGGCCATGCATTGTCCTCCAGAGCTGGTGGGACCTGCAGCCAGCGAGGTGTGCCGTGGGGCAGGCTGGTGGGCAGCACCCCAGAGCGGAGCTGGGGTGCTTCGGAGGAGCCACTGCTTTCTCCTGGGTAGCCCTGGGATGTCCCCAGCCCCAGGCTGGCAGCGGTGGCAGGACGACCTGCCATCATCGCGGCTCTCTCTGGCTCCCAGGTGGGTTCTGTCTCCACCGAGCTTTTTGGGGCAGAGTATGAGTGGACGTACAGAGCCTGGCACAGAGAGGTCCCAGCTGAAGGCTCCTGCATTATTAAAAAAGGAACTGTGATCTGTGTCTTGCAGGACCTGCAGAGCCGTCGTTAGGCGCTGCATGTGCCAAGGGAGGTGGCAGAGCCGTGTGAGCACTGGGAATGGGAACTGCATCCCCATGGAGCATCACCGCGGGGGCCGAGCAGGTAGGGGCAGGTGCTGGGGACGTGCTGGAGAGCTGAGCGGCGTCTCCAGTGTCGGGGGTTTTGTTGAAAAGGCATCCTGAAATTTTGAGCCATAGACACTAAAAATGTAGGGATAGGATTTTGTGTTTTGTTTTTAATATTATTTTTGGAAGGACAAGAGTATCCACAGGAAATATCGTATAGACCAGAAAAAAAAAAAGAAAAAAGAAAAAAGAAAAAAAGGTTTTGAGGGAGTGTTTTCAGACTGCTCTCACTTGACCTGACAAAATGACTTGGCCTGTTGCAGAATATTCAATGCCTGCACCCAAAAAGGAAACGGACCTGTGAGCAGAAAGCGGATGAAATCTCAGTTCTGCTTTAGCTGGGGCAGGAGGCAACGGCTCTCTGTACCTGACGTCTGGCCATGGCACTCTGTCCACCTTGTGTCTGACACCTCCTGCCCAGCAGGGATGGAGAACAGGCCAAATTGAGAGAGCTGGCACAAGATGTGAGGACATCTGGGAGGCCTCGGATCCGGAGCATGAATTAATAAGAACCGGTAAGAGGAGGAGACTGAACGGGATTCAAAGCTCGGGGCTGCCAGCCGTGGCTGCCCGGCTGCTGCAGGCAGGGTCCTGATTTCTGATCCTGCCCTTCCCAATGCAGCCACCACGCTCAGGGTGATGCCTCTGCCACAAAGGAGGGAGAGCGTGGCCTGGAGCGGGGTGCTGCGTCATGCGCAATATAATCTAGGGGGCAAAAGGGCTGACGTTTCAATGACCCCTGTTTGTCCTTCCCTGAGATATACGGGCTGACGATTTACCTGGAGGTAACGGCTCAGCCTCCCATGGAAGCAGCTGCATCAGTGTTTCCCAAAGACTGAAGTGGGCTGTGGACCCTCCAGGGCCAGCGGGACCCATCACACCTCTCCCCTGTTTACTGAAGTAGTTGTCGTTTTGGTGGCCCACCACTGCTTCAGGCTGCTGTGATGGTGGGACAGGCAGTGGAGTCAGGCAGGGTGGATTCGGCTGCCTTGGTCCTTCGCCGAGATGCTCAGCTGGTACCTGCTCACCCCAGCTCCTTCTGCAGCCCACAAGGTGACCGGGGACAGTGCTGGTGCACCAAGCCCACCTCTGGTGCTCAGCCAGGAGCAGGTCCAGACACAGAGCAGCCCCATGAACCTCAGCTAGAGGCACTTACTGCCACCAGCAACCTCAGGGGACTGGCACCACGTCTGTTAGCCTCCTCAACCATCTAAAACATGGTCAACGCACCCCATGGGCAAGTAACCACCCATCCTGTCCGCAGAAGGGAGGCTGTTTGCACCATGGCTGCAGACCCCCTGGTGCGCCCCAAGGGCAGGCAAGGACCCCTGTACACCAGGCAGGCTGGTACCATGGGGCCACGGAGGGAGTCACTTGACTGCAAAGGGCTGTAAGCCCGAAGAACAAGTGCATGGAGAGGTCTGAGAGCTACACTGAGGGGTCTGGGAGCAACAGCGAGGGGTGTGAGAACTGCGTTGAGAGGTCTAGGTGCTACACTGAGAGGTCTGGGTGCTGAGCCCAGCTCTTACCTTGGCTTTTATCAGATGAGGAAAGACATTATGTCATTCTGGGTTGGCTTGAATGACATCCACCCCTCCCCAGGTAGCACGGGGCTGCGGAAAGCGATGGATTTCCACCTGGGAGAGCGAGGCCAGGCGGCAGAGACGGGGATGCGCCGTGCTCAGCACCAATCCGCACGCAGGGGAGCCGCGCGACTGTCGCGAGCTGCTACGCCCAAGCGCGCTGCTCTCATCCGTGAAAAAAAAAAATCACTCTCGGAGTAACCCAGCACTGGGCACGTCTACACATCCACGCCTACAGCCGGCGGTGCGGGGTGTGCTGTACGGACACCCCACGCAGCGGGTTTATTAGCTGGGCTGGCCAACCGACATGATGAACACCTCCCCGGCGTTCCCCGCGGTCCTCAGCCACCGCAGGCAAATATTTACAAGAGCTCTCCAAGGGAAACCCATAAAGTGCTCCCTGGTATAGCTTTCTGAGGATCACTCCAGACAGCTATATTAGCTGGAACATGAAGTAGTTACGCTCCTGCTGCTCTTCCAGTGCTTTTGAAACAGATACTTGTCTCTTTTATTACCTTTGTTTGTGTCTCGTTTTATTTGGGCGCTGTGTGCTTCGCTGCGCCGGGTTTGATACAGTTGTGACTGGCTACGGCTTGGAACGACAATAAATACCTTCCAGGCCTTTTGTGCTTTTTTAATATTTTTCTCCATTTAAAAACAAAACAAAACGCCCCCCCCCACCCCCCCCCAAGAAAACCCAACGCCCAAGCCAGACAATGAAAACAATACAGGGAAAATTAAACCCTAAATCTGCATTTATGGTTCTGCATTAAACACCCAGGGAAGGCTGGTTGCAAACTGTTGATAAAACTTTTCATTTTTTCCTGTTAAAAATGTGCTTTTGGGGAACGTGGCGTGTTTCATGGAGAAGGGCTGGCTTCGATGAAGACGTAGTTGATAAGGTTTTCCCAGTCCAGGATGCACATGCCAGCCGGAGGGTATGATGCCAAGGACAAGGCTCACCCTGCGTGGAGGTGGGAGCTGCCCGTGCTCACGTCCTGGGTCACTCCGTCCCCCGTGAGGAAGCGTGCAAGGCCTTGGCTCTCTGCAAAGGCGTAGCCAAGTAGCTCTGAAGTTAAGGGCAGTCTTTTAATTGACTTTATTGGATACCAAGGAATACTTGGAGAGCACTGAGGGCTGAATCAGGCTCCCAAAGGGCTGGGACGGGACAGCCGTGCTGGACAGAAGAGCCAGAGATCCACTGACAAAGGGCTGGGTGTAAAGTCCACGAACTTCTCCCATCACAGCAGGTTTTGAGGGATAACTTGTCCTTGGTATAGCAGCAGTGTGTGTGTGGGTTGAAAGGAGAGGCACCGATTTGAGCCTTATGGCATGCTTTTTCCATGCAATCCCTTTGACATATCTCACCCCCCCTCAGGGGGGTGAAACCACAGCTGGAAACAACTGGTCTGGTGACAGGACCTGAGCCCAGAGCCCCACAGCGCTCCCAGGGCATTTCTAACACCCAGAAAACACCCAGCCCTGTGGTGTAACCAGCAGCACCAGGCAGAGAGGGGCAATGACGGACCCCCAGCAAACCAGCCTCAGAACTGGCAAATCCCTGGGGGCTGCCACGGGACGGACACAGGCTTTGCCCCCCCACCCCAGGAGACCCTACGCTGCCTCTCCTGCTCCGTCCCAGCTGAGTGGAGCTGGTGACAGCTCCGCTTATTGGCTTTGCTGGGCTGAAGAGAGCACTTTAAAAGGAAGCAAAGCAGTAACATAGCATTAGTTCCTGCTGGAAGGGGGAACGAGAGGCACACATTCCTGCCTTGTATGGGAAATTTGGCTTGCTTGCATCACCCCAGGAGTTTGGGATAAATACTGTATTCTTAGCATCCCATCCTCAGACAGCCCGCGCTCCTGCTAGGCGATGCTCAGAACGCTGCCAGCTCTGAGATGGCTGTGCTTCAGCGGCGGGTGAAGTCACGCCTGGATAACTCACTGAGGCTTTGAGATAGGGCTGGGTGACGGCCGGGCAACGGCGACTGCTGCACCAAACCCACCCAAAAAGTCCCCGGGGTGGGGGGGGGTAACCTGCCCTCCTGCTTGGCAGTGTGTCCGCACCCACCTGCTGGTGCATGTTGGGGTGGTTACGGGGCTGCACACCCACACGCCAGCTCACGGATAAGCCCATCTCCCTGCTGGGATGAGGTTTGGATATGGTCAGAGTGGGGAGCAACTCATGACCCCAAGAGTCAGCCCCCCCCGGGGACAGCCTAGCTGACAAGCGTGTCGCAGGCACTGGAGGGGTTTGGAGGCAATCCCAGGACTGAGCTTTTGACAACTTGAGAGCACAACACCCCGGTGTCATTTTAGGCCTAATTTGCATGTACAGCACGGCGCCGAGTGTGTAATTACTGCGCTGCGCAGGCAGCCGTCAGCTCGGCTGTTTCAAAACATGATCTTCAGTGCTGCACAAAACATAAGCAGACACCTTTCCCTTGACGCAGCTGCGTGTGAGGTTCGGCTAAGGGCAGCAGTGGGGCTGGGTGGAGGCCAGACAGGGCCACCCAGCCTCAGCTGGACATGCCCAGGGACGTGTGGTCATCTCCTCTACACAGGGAGGAGGGCTGAGACGAGGCCAGTTTAGTCTGGACACGTTGATAGCCACCAATGGCTCTTCTTGGCCTCCACATCTGCCATGTGTTGACCAGATCTGCCGTTTCTCAGCCTCTCCAGTCCTCAGGCTCTCCATTCCCACTCCCTCTTCTCCATTCCTGGCCTCCATGTTCACCCACGAGCCCTTCCCTCCCTCCTGGGAGCTGTCAGAGGCATCTGCAGCAGTATGCTGGGAGGACTCGGTCACTACCGAAGGCAGGAAAAGCTCAACCTTCAGGTTTCCCTTCATTTTATGGGCCTGTGTCCCAGCTCAGAGGTATCCAGAGAGATAAAGAAGGGAAAAGTCAAGCTCAGGCTCCAGTGTGTGTGTGTGTGCACAGGGATGCTCTGGACTGTGTGTAAGCGTTTGCGTTGCACGCACACACAGGAGAGCAGACGGAGGTATGAGCATGCATCTGGGTGTGGGGCGCATCTGCACGTCTGCAATGGGCAAGCTCCGTGCATCTGCATGGCACGGATATTTTTCACTGAGAGCTGTGTGTCTTCAGAGGTTTCTCCACGTGGATGTTCACAGAAAAAGGGCCTCGTACACATTTTTGAAGACACATCTATGTCTGGACAGGTGGCCCATGCTGACAGACAGCAGTAAATCTGTAGTTACGGAGCCACGATGGGGAACGGCAGAGAAGGCAGAGCATCATCATGCATCTGTGTCACTGCCAGATTTCTTCTCCGACAAGCCCAGTTTCCCCATCCTGAGCGCTGAACAAGGTTGTGGGGAGGGAGGTGACGGACGCCCCGTGCTCCTTCCAGCCCGGGGTCAGCCGGAGCGTGGGTTATGTTTTCGGCTTGCCTGTTTCTTTGTGCCGGTGGATTATTTTTTTCTTTCCATCTGCTAATATCAACAAAACCTGCCGGGGCACCTCATCACCGGAGCTCCCTGAAAGCAAACGCGACATACTTGGAGCATGCAGTCAGCTTTTCCAGCCAGTCCGCGCGGCCGGCGTAAACTGTCTAAGTACCGTCAGAAACCACTTTATAAACTCAGGACGGGGAGGAGATGATTGATGGCTCCACGCTGGACATGACACAGCTTCTACACTTCCCTGTATTTATATTATTTGTGTATTGCCCCTACCTCAAAGCTTGACAGGGCTAGTCCCATTCACTTAGAGATATGAATTTGGCACAGCCTGACATAAACTCCATCGCTTCGGGCCACCAAGGGAGAACCATTGTTATAAACTTTCTCCCCCCGCACCCTGCTTGGCCCCTTTTTTCCCCCTTCCAGTCGCATTATTTCTTTACAAGCCAACAAGAACAGAACCAAATGTTTCACATCTGTTCTCACCGTCCGGCCATTTGCATGAGAATCGCGGTCAGTGTTCAATGAGCACAGCTCGCTGGCCGGCCGTGGGGATGGAGCCGGCCACCACCGGCCCCTCGTGCTTCTGCCAGATGTCTGGGCTCTGCACAAAAGAAACGGACCGGCGGCATTAACAAATCACCTTCTTTCGGGATCTAATCACTCCAGAGATACGTTGGGTGATTTTTCTTTCTGGATGGTGTTGTGGAGCGGATCCTCACCCTTGGGTCAGCCCTTTTGAACCTCTCGTTCAAGGGGTTTGGTGATGGCAGTCTTGTTTTTTGGCATCACCTTCCCTTGGTGAAGGTACTGCATCAGCCAGGCTTAAGGCAGGGGTGTTTTCTGTTTAATCAATGAGTAATGGTAATTTTAATGGCAGATCATCTCCAGCGATACGGCGCCACTGGGAAAGGTCTTTGAAAAATATGCCCATGTTTCACAGGGAGTTCCCATTAAAAAAAAACCAAACCAAACCCCAAACCCAAAATCTCCACTAATCTGCTACTTTTCTCCTTACCAAAAGCATCCTTCTCCCCACCTGCGCTCCCCCTGCATTCTCTGCCCTGCCCCTTCCCCAGGTCTTCGGCTTCTGCCCCTGCCCTGAGCATTCAGGCGGGCGGTGAGACTCAGGGCAGCGATTTTTGGAAGCTGCTTGTTCTCCGGGGCATTAGGAGCTGCTGGTTGTCTGATGCAGCAGCGGACGAAAGGCTCGGTGTTGGTGTCAGCTGGCAAAAGCGCCTTGGAAGCTGTAGCAGGGAAGTGTAGCGGTTGACGCCCCTCCACGCTGTCCTCATGAGCTGCTCTGAGTCCCCCTGCCCGTTCAGCCGATGCACTTATTAACTTTCCAAGCCATGGGGTTCTCCCAGGATAATTAATGTATAATATGCACTGTGGTCTGCAGTTAAAGGCTGTGATTCTGACCTCCAAGCGACTCCGTACAGCTCCAGCAAAGGCAGCTCAGCCTCGGCATGGCGGATGTTGCGTGGTTTGGCATTTTCAGCTCGGTTGGGACACTTCCACATCCTAAAGGATTCCAGGTTGGAATCATGCTCCAAGATGAAGATTATCCCAGGTGGTATTTACTGGGGACAGCCCTCTGTGTCTTGGGTCTATGGGCAAGGCTGTCCTGCCTCGGGATGGTAAGCTGCTATCCATGTGCTGGCATCCGAGTCCTGCCTGTGCCGTTCACGATCGCTCCCGTGAGCTGGGAATCACTCCATGGCTATCTGGAAAAGGCAGGGTGGCCCTACGGGAGCAGGCATCTGCTGGGGTCATGATCCCCAGCTGCAACATCCTCCTTTGGGCCTGTTCAAGCATTTAACTGTGTTTTGGAGGATTCCCAACCAAAAGGATAACACAGATTGTGTACGGATGCAGTGCCCTTCAGTCCTTAGCCACAAACCATCCCCAGTCACGGCAAGGTCCTTGTGAGCAGAAAAGGCTGCTCGGCATTACTAAGAGAACTGGCACTGTGCTGCTCCCTCACACCCTGCAAGCACCACCGTGCCCACACCCTGCCCTTGCTGGTGGGAAAGCCCCAGCAGCTGTGGATACGCTGCCCTGGGGCAATAGCAGCAGCATGGGAAACAGGCAGCCCCCGTACCTGCCAGTTTGGGGGTGGCTGGCAGCAGAGATAGATGCCCTCAGCACCCCCAGAAATATCTCCACCAGAGTGACAGTGATGATCTGGGCATCCATGAGAAGATGGTGCATGAACCCAGGTTCTCTGCCACCACGGCTGTACGGACCCACCAGAGCCAGAGCTTGTGCTGCAGGCCATGGAGGGTGATGCAGATTTTCCTGCTTGGATGTCACCTCCACAGGGCAAATCCCCAGGGCCATACACACTCACATACACCCATGTGAGCGCTCCCAGACTTTAATGTCACCACATATGAAGGACAGCATCGGGAATGCCAAGCAATCCGCCTGGGTGTTTGGCTGTAAGGTGTGGGACAGGCAAGATGGCAACTGGCATTGACACTGCAAGCGTTATAGCAGGGAAGGAGAAAATTTCAGATGAGAGCGTAGATTGCTGGCTGTGTAAGTGAGAGGGGACAGTGCAGGGGTGCAGGTCACCTCAATGTCACAGCCGGGGCTCGTCGAGTGCAGAAGGCACTGGCTGCCCCCACGCTGCTGTGGTCAGCCCCGCAAGGCTCAGGTGAGCAGGTCCACGGCACACAGACACCAACCACGGAGGTGGTGGCATCTCTCCCAAGGTTTCCCCACCCATCACAGGCAGGAAGGTCACACTGCCATCAGCACTCCCGCTCTTGGAGCCCGCCCTGCTCCACAGGCTGGGTGTTGCTGGCAGATGTGGGTGCAGAGCACAGCCAGGGACAGGGCAATGAAAACAGAGCACGCCGAAGGCAGCAGAGGCATTTTGGCAGGGGACCGCTGGTGTGTGGCACCTGTGGCCAGAGGCAGGACCTTCCCAGCATGTCCCTCAGCTGTGCCCTTCACTCCCTGGCTGGGCCACTGCTGCGATCCACGCTGACCTTTAGGGACAGAGTATTTTTTCAGGCTGCTGCCTGATGGGCCAAGGGTCTGGAATGCACCAGGGGAATCCCTTTGAAGCTGACATTTCTCAGCGGTCTGCGTTTCCTGCCTTTCATTGGAGAGACAGGTTCAGGAAGGCTCATCTGCACTGCCAGCGCCTTGGACTGTCCTCAGCTCATGTGGGAAACATGGCCAGCTCCAAGGTTCATGTGCACGCTCAGTTTGGCACAAACGATAGCATCAAGCCCAGGGCATGGGACAGCCAATGTATGGTCTGGTTTACACCTTTGTGCTTGCAGCGATGCCACGAGACTGAACCTTTTTGGTGTAGGTGCCCCGGGGTGATGCTTGAAAGGATATGGGCATGTGTGTGGCAGTATAAAAGCAAGTCCCCGAGACATCTAGAAGACCACCATGAAGAAGACAGGAACATGGGCATTTCCACTAGTGTCTTAGAGCTTGTGTCAAGGGCTTTTGCTGTGTGGGCTCTGTAGTCCCACCTGGCAATTCAGCATCAGTTTTGTCACGTTGCAGCTTGGGTGTTTGGGGAGAGGAGGCTGTGGGTGATGAGTCTGCAGCTGTCATGGGTCTTCACCTCCCTTTGCACAACTGCTGGCAACATCCTGTGCATTGCCGCTCCTTTGTCAAGAAAACAGGTCCATCCCCCCAGCTGCCCCAATCCTTTCTCTTTGAGGTGGCCTGCATTTCAGAAGTCCTCCTTGTCTTAAAAGAAAAGTCGTAGAAGCAGTTACAAGAGTCATCTACTCCATATCAGTGCTGATGGTGACACCTTAGATGGCCTCCTGGTACCTACACTCCCTTCTATTGAGCATCCATTGAGAGTAGATACAGCAGATGGGAAGTTGTTGAATCTCATGATAAGGCTTGTGTTTCAGTTAAAAAAAATAAAATAAGGTAGGTTCATTGTAACTGATGCTGGCTGGAAGCAGGAAAGAGGACGTGCAGTATGTACTTGTGAGCACAAGAGGGAGAGCAAGGAAGGAAGAGAGGGGAAGGACAGGAACGAAGGAAATGGACTTGATACCTGTTTGTAAACTAGGTCAAGATTAATAATGATTTGAAAAGTCTTGGATTTGGGCCCAATTTTACAGGTTTTGCAAAGGCACGTAAAGAAAAGACAATTCCTGCCTGGAGGAACGAGCAGTCGATGGCTCCGCTCCGGCGGTGATTTACACAGTCTTCACTTTACACACGCCAGGAGCCCAATTTCCACCCGCATAAACCTAACCACATGAGTGCGGATTTGCAGGCTCTGGGCTCAGCAGGTTAAGTCAAGGCTCTGGTTTAATCCTACTTACGAGAGTCAAGGCAAGTCTTACCCAAGGAAAAAAAAAATCCTGGCTTGTGAACTGCCTATTTTTATTCCACTGCTTTATATTTTATCTGCTTTGCTCTGCCATTCCCTCTCGCTGCTGTTTTCAAGCAGACATGAAAATGATTGCTGCAATGGTTTAACTGATTTAAAAAAAAGAGGCGATACAAAAGAGAAGAAAAATGCTGCGGTTGGTATTTTGCAAGACGGGCTCAGCGTTTGCTCCCTGGACGTAGGATGCTTTAAAGTAACTGAGCAGAAAGTCTTATAAAAGTCCTCTAGAAAAGAAGGAGCGATGGTGCAAACATGACCAGTGTCTGCCAGAGGCACGGGGCTGGTGTCGGGCAGGACAGGCAGGACCGCCCCGCACAAACGCAGTCCCACGGCAGCGTTCACCAGGCAGCGGAGTGCTGGATGGCCTGATGAGAGGTTTCAAGAGCTATTTAGCAACACTGAATTGGGACTTGAAGCAGAATTAATTGAGCTCAAATTGCATCCTCCTGGCAATCCGCTAATCTGCTCCAGCAGGAGGATAATGACATCTCAAGAAACCAGCTTCAAAAATTGAAACTTGCCGAGTTCTAATAAACGGGCTGCTTAAAAAGAGGATTAATACTTGCATATAAAATATTGCCATACCAAGACTTACGCTCATATGGGAGTCTTTTGCCTCCAAATGGAGGGGGGATCTCAGGAGAATTTGTGAACTACACGCACGCATACAGACACGCACACGCGCACACGCGATGACGCGCCCAAAAGCACGCGGACCCAAGCTGCTGTCGTGTCCCCAAATTACTTCTCTTAAACCGTGTTTATTAGTCCTAGGCAGTTCTTAGCAAGCAGGAACTTTAATAAAAGCTCCTTTCAAGCAAAGACCTCGAAATGCTCTGCAAACAGCAACAAATCAAGTGTCATATCATCCCCCGTGACACGGGGACAGCGATGCAGCCTCTGGGAAATAAGTGGTGTGTGGCAAATACATGGTAGAACCAGGAACAGAAGCCTGAAGTCTTTTCGAGACCTGCACCCTCTCCCAGTAAATTTCATTTCTCTTATTTTCTGAGATCTCAGTCACTGGGAGACAGTTGAGAAAATGGGATTTTTGCTCTGATTGCAGTAGCAGCCCTTTGGGAAAACACCCTGTTCACAGCATCCATGTACAGCACAGCGGGGTTGCAGGCTTGCTGTTCAATCCGACAGCAAACGGGCTGGATTTTGGGAAAATCCCTCCTCACTCCATGGCTCCCATTTGGGTGCAGCCGGCTGAAAACACGAGATGCCTTAATGCCAAGTGACTCCTTTCGCACGTCCGCCTGCACCTCAGCGCAGCGCTTGTCTCCACAGGCTTCACCTCGGTCCCTAACGTCTCTCTCTGCTTAGGTTTCTGTATTAATCTAATAAGGTGGAGAAGCAGCTCTCCACGAAGTCTTATCCATCACCCCCAATTTACGTATCGTTAGCACGGGTACCCACAGCAAAGCAAATAAGCTGTAGCAGGTTGGTCTCTCTGTTGCTGTCAATAATGTTGCTGCCACCGACCCAATTAGAAGCGTTTGTCGGTGCTCAGTAATAAGCTCAGAGCCAGCACTGAGGTCTCTGTCTTTCACCGGGTGGCTCACAGGCTGCTATGAAATATTTATGAACGATCTTGGATAACATCTGTTTGCTATTTTGCTGGTGATGTTCCCAGCAAGCGGCCGGCCTGGGGAGCACACGCCGGTCCTGGCAGCGTGGGCATCAGGTGAGCCCTTGGTTGTGGATCATCAGGAAAATAAACTAAACGGGGGTTCAGCCACTCCATCCCGGAGCAGATACCAACTGCCATGTTGGAGCATGATGCCAGGCTGTTCCAGCCATGTGCGGCTGGAGAAGCGTCACCCAGGATGATGTGTTTGAGGCTCAGCAGGCAGTACTGGGGATGCCAGGGCTGCAGCCGCAAATTTGTGCCCCGTGTTCCCATGTACAGTGGTCTGGGTGAGGGAAGGGGGTGGTTGGACTCCACACCCACAGGAACTGGACCCACTGCCGGGGCTGGTATAACATGGGTTGAGCAAGGAGCAACTGCAGAGGAGATGTTGCACCTCCACTGTGCTCAGTCAGATCACCTTGCTGGCCCTGGAATAAAAGCCTCTGCAGCAAATCACAAAATATCCTGAATCATCCAACGCCCCCCAAATGTCATTGTAATTGTCTGAGCTCTATCACCTAGAGAGGATTCAGCTCACCTCACTTTAAGCACTTCACTGAGACCCCTAAATAGGTATTTATTGCTCTGGCCTTCCTCTACAGTCTGCAATGAGCAATGTCTATGTCCAGGATGGGAATTACACCCTAGAAATGCCTGTTTCTCCCTGGGAGCTGTGCTCCCCACAACTTCCTTAGAGTGCAAGAAGCCCCCGGAATGCTTAGTAGGATGCACAGCTCACCATATAGTTTATCGATGTTGTTAGGTATCCTATGACTGTTCAAAGGCTTCCTACCTATTCTTGGGTGGCCTGTCCACCACAAGATGACTGGCTGCTGCCTAGTGTGGGCCAGGGCTGTGCTGTCAAGATTCCTGCCATGGTCCTGCCTCCCCAACACCCTTTGACTCCGCCGTCCCCTCCTTCCCACAAAGCCCACAAGTGACCGTGTGCTTTAGTCAAGCCACCGGAGCGAGCTCTGACCCTCGGCCGTGTTGTGGGGAAGGGAGGAAGGCAGCGGGGGAGGGTTGGTGCTCTGGCCAGAGGGGCAGGGTGGATGCACGCTGTGCCCCAAGAGCCATGCTCATGGGACCAAAGGGCTGCCCAGCAGGGAGACTGGCTGGGCACATGGTTGGGGAAAAACCTTGCAAATCCCCCAAATTATACCCTTTCCACTACAAGGAGAAAACAGAGGCTGGGCCAAAGCTATAATATGCACAGGAATAGCAGAGTTGTTGTATTTATATCATATCATGAGTCTGAGCGCAGCTCCTTCCCCAAAGCTCTCGGTACCACCAGCACTTTCTGCTGAGACCCTGTCCATGCTCCCTGAGCCTCCAGCCCCCTCCAAAAACATTCTCTGAGGTCACGCTGGAGCTGTCAGCAGCAATCCTCATTAAGAGGGAGTTAATGACAGAGGTCTTCATCCCCAGTCTGACATGCTGGTGACACTTTCAGGGAGGTGTTAACTTGTCGCCAGATAACCCTGTCACCACCATGCCTTGGAGAGATGATTTCCTGCAGGACAAGCCCTGGCAAACTCCATGATGCTGCAAGTGTATGAGGTAGGGGTGGTGCTGGGGCATCAATGTGGGCACCAAAGCGCTGCAGGCACATGCCAAGGGCCACGGGGTGAAGTGGTGTCAAAACTGGGCTCAGTCCTGGGGAACCCCAGGAGGGGACAGACCTGCACACTGCACGGCCTGTGGAGTGAGATGGGGCAATTTCCTCTGGCAATATAAAACCTAGGATCTTCTTTCTGTTTGTCTTAACCATCGTTTTCCTCTTGAGTGTGGAAGGAGCAAATGGACAATGCTGGAACTAGGATCAAGTGAAATGACCTATGAAGAGGTACCCATCTGGCTATTCCTTCGACTGAAACTCCCCTGGGAGCCAGAAAACCTCTTGGTTAGAAACCGCGCTGAAGCACTTCTCCATGGTCACTTTTCTACCCAGGACCGTGCTGTTAAAGATGCTCTTCCCTTCGCTCCTGAAGTCCATTTATCCACATAGGAGTTTTAGGCTTTGGCTGGTTGAGAGACTTGTGTGGGTCCTGTCTGTCTGTGTGTGGAGGCTTTACGTGGAAAGTCTTTGGTGATGCTTCTGGAGTCTTTTGTGTTTTTAACACCCACCACTGCAAGCTCTTTGAGAATCAGTCAAAAAGTCAGGAAAAGCAAGAAAAAAAAAAAAAAGAAAGACCAAAGGGGAGAGCCGTTCTAGCAAAGCTGCTCTGGGCATTTTCCAGGCTTGGCAGCAAGGACCCACCACCTCCTTCTACCCCCCAGCCATTCCACTGAGCTGTTTTAATTAAAACCTGCTCAGACACCTTTCCATGTCTGCTCTCCAGCCGTGCACTTCCTCGTGGTGACTTTGCTCATGGTGGAGGGTGATGTTGTTAACACTTCATTCTACCTGAAGTACCCGAGGACGAAACATAAGTGGAAATAATTTCCCACTGAAGGACATCAGTAAAATGTATGAAGACTGCCTGTCTCTAGACCATCTGGCTGCTGATAATACAATATTAATAACCACAGTCAATTAAGCTGGGCCTCCCCTGGGGAGCACGGTTTCAGTTGGGCAATGTCACAAGAATTGATGTAATCCAAGTTCTGATGCCATCAATGGCAGCTGGCCCAGGACCCAGGGCACCTGGGGAGGTGTCCAGGCACACTCCCAGCTCTCCTGGGAGATGGTTTGCAAGGATCCCTGAGAGAAAAAGTGTTCAGGATGATCTGCAGATGCTTCAGGAGCCCAAACTGGGGCACCAAAAGCCTCTCCTGCTGCAAGGTGGATTTTCTGCAGCTCTGGAAGACTTCCACCAAAAAAACCATGGGAAATACCAAGGTGAGAGGCACACCAGGCTATGGATGGATGAACACTAAGATACTTTACTCACCAGGTCATCCATGATACCCACAAATATTCAGGATATATATATGTGTAAGCAGGATAACGCCCAGGTACCCAGTAAAACAACACTGATCCCAGAGAAGTGGTTATTTGGCTTGTGAGGAGTCACAGTTGGAAGTGTCACTTTGGGAAGCGCCTCTGTCTCTGAGGATGGTGTTTCCCAGCAGAACATCCCTCCAGGATTTATCACACAGACTCCAGGAGCAAGTTGGTAGTACCAAAAAAATCTCCTTACCACCTCCCAGGCAAACTTCTCATAATCAGAGGTACCAGCTACAAGTTTGACATGAAAAGCAGAATAATTTAGCATTTTATGAGAGATATAGCTAGGTACGGCTAGGAATTTTTTTCAGTTCTTTTTTTTTTTTGACATTTCATGACAAATTTGAATTGGGAACCATTTGGCTGGAAAATGCACACTGTGAGAAAATTTGAGGCTTTCAGATAATACCTTTCCCAGCAGCAAAAGATTTGTTGTGATTGACAAACAGTGTCACATGTTAGTTTTACTCAAACTTTTGATATCTAAATTTTTACCAGGCTTGACCCGGTTCCAAATGTACTGCAAAAAAAAAAAGAAAAAAAAAAAGTGAAGTCTGAGAGGCACAGGAGACCCTCAAACTGGAAGGAACGAGGAAAACTGAGTAATAGAGCAGCAAATGTGCTGGCATTTTAATGCAATTCAACATATAACTTTACCTGTTGCTTCCACCCATGAAGTTGCTTTGGCACTGAGGAGAAGTGGTGCTGTGGAGAGGCAGGAGCTGACACAACTGGGATTTATGGGATGGGTGACAACTCTTCCCCATGTAATCCCCTGTTTTGGGAAGGGTCAGGGGTCTCCCGTCTGTGGGTGGGGAGGCGGCTCCTGTCCAGCCTCAACTCGGTGGCTGACCCTATGCAGGTCAGCCTTCTCCCTCTTGCCTAATCAGGCTGTAATTACACACTTCAACACAGAGGTGATTTGTGTGAGCATGTACAACATCCACTGCAAGGAAGCTCTGGGCACGGCTGGAGCCATGTAATAAAACCCACATTAATAGTCAACAAGAAGAAACAAAAGAACAAAAACAGTTCAGGTGAGTCTTCACAGACACCGGTTTCTCAGAATTACCCTCCAAGGGAGCTGAAATACCTACTGAAGTCAGGCCAAAGAGATGTTAAAATGAAAAAAAAAAAAAGAAAAAAGAATTGCTTACATTGAAAATACATTGTGTGGTTCATTTAACAACGGTTAAAGCAATTTAGAGCCATCAGCAGGATCAGAGCGAGGGATTTGCTCTGTTTGATTAGACAAATAAGCCGTGACGTTGGACATCTCTGCCTGCAGAAGTTCAAACGCTGGAGCTTCTTCTGAGACCCCCTCCCTGCTCCGCCGAGAGCCTGGACACGTCCCATGCGGGGACAAGCGTTTCTTTCCTGACCACCCCAGACAATCTGCTGTCGCTATGCTGGTGCCCTAAAGCGTAAGATTGGATTAGGCTTTTCATAGCTTGCCTCGCTCCAAATGCAGTGTTGCCAATTTGTATGATTTTACGCCAAGCCTTGTGATATTTGGGATTTTTCTTAGAGCGTCAGTTCCTGGAATAAAGTGATTACAGAAGAACTTCATCGCTGCCTCGGTTATAAAAGTACATTCCTGTCCCATGTTGTTACCAGAAGGGTTGGAATGGGGAAGGAAGGGGGAGCTAAAGACTCCTCTTCCACCACCCAGCATTGGGGATTTGTGTTAAAGCTCCTGCATGTTTTACATAGTCATTTCTGATCTCCGAGCATCTGGAACAGTCCTGGTCAAACCTACCTTGGAACTGCAGACAAATTTTCCTCCTATTTGGTGCATTCAATAGGAGTCTCATTTCTGGAGCAGCAACATAAGATCATCAAAATGACCCTGCTGGTCCTGACTGCGCTGAGCTCGTCCAGTGTCCTGTCCTTAGGACAGTGGCACTTCCCCAGGATGCTCTTGCAGCCTCAGTGATCTCTGGCTTGGAGATAATCTGTGCTTTCACGTTAGACCATCTCCTACAAGGACTAATGGTGCAGTGACAGATCTGTGCTCTGCACATCTGGGTGACAACCCCACATCTGCTGAAGGCTCTTTGCCACAGCTATTCCAGGAGGGTAAGGACTGACCAGAGGTGACCCTTGCTCTTCAGCAATAAGGATGACCTCCACGAAGTTAGGAAGATGTTGAACCATGGGGATAAGCTTTGTTTCTGGTGAACTCACTTCAGCACTTCCTTTCAGATACCTGCTCTTTTCCCATGTCTCCCTGTAAAATGAAACACCCTCTATCCTTTCCAGATGAGTGTGTTTTACCTTGATTCAGAATCGCTTGAGTTAGTTTTGGGGGCAACTGAGTTAGTGACCTAGAGGATTTTAGCTGATCACTGCAAGCTTGCCTCTCCCGGCCCTGCCACCGGTGTCCCAAACCACGACGTCACGCAGCAAACAGACAATGGCAACCGTGGAATCTAATTTAAAGAAGATTCTTGTTATATTTATACCAATTACAAGGTTATGGATCAGGCTAAGAGGTGTTTAATATGTTGTAATATTTAGGCACACTTGGCTCCCACGTTTATTGGGGCTGTTTGCAGCAACATGTAATATGTGCTCACTGTGCAAGTATGTGGCACGCACATAAAACCGGCACAGATGTGCTGAGAAGCACCAGGGAAGCCGAGCTGGCCCATGGCATGGGGAGCACGTGCTCCTGCCTGCAGTGAGGGCAGCGGGAGGAGGGAAGAGAAGGAAGGAAAAGAGATAAACTCGTACCTGCTGGGCAGGATCTGCATCTTACTTTCACATGGTGTTTTCTTTTGAGGTCTCGAAATCCCATTGCACAATATTGTAAAAATGTCATAAAATATTTTATTGCATCGTACAACCGAAATGCTGCCAAGAGCCTTAACCCCTGAGCTGCCTCCTTCCTGCGCGTGCCCAGCGTGTCGCTGATCAGGAACTGGCTCCCTCCGTTTTGCGGCTGAACTTTGAGGGGGATGGAGGGAGTTTGGGGGGTTGGAGGTGAGAGTTGCCAGATCACCCCTCCAGAACAAAAAAAAGTTGAGACTGATGTTAGCTAATTTGGGGCCTTCCCATGCCTCTGTCTGGGGATTTCAGCTTGATCAGAACTAGAGGCAAGCACAGTCCTGATGCTTTCACTCCTCACCTTCTCCCTCGGTGCCAGTCCTGTGAATACCAATGGAAATGCAGTTGCTGCTCTGCAGGTAATCTGGGTGCGTCCCACTGTCTTGTTTCATGCTGAAGCCATTGATCGGCCATAAAAGGACTTCTGGAAACATCCAGAGTTAAATTATGAAGGTATGGGAGGTGAAGGACCAGTCCTTCCAGCGAGGCCATGGCCATATGTTGGTCCTTAGGCCGTTGATAGTGCTGCTGGGTGGGCAAGCTTGGGAAGTCACTTCTCAGCACTGGGCCTCATTTTCCCAAGATGTGCATGGAGATAAACAGCTTTATTGACCTGCTGCGTAAAGCTCTTGGAAATTTGTTGGTGAGGAGACCATGGTATCAGTGTTTAAGAGACTAATGGTGGATATTTTGAGGCCAGTGATGATGTGAGAGTGATATTAGACCCTTCCTTTTTACTGGTCCCCCAAATCAAGGAGCAAACCAAACACGACCAACATGAGATTAGGAGGCTGCTGTTCCTCAGAGCAGCCCCAGAAGGAAAACCTGACCACTTGGAGCATGGTTGTGGAGTCCAGCCCTGCACAACGTTGGTTTGCCCTGTGATACCCAGCTATGTATCAAAAAAATGACCACCTGGCTACTCCATCCCTGCTTCGACAGACACTGTCATTAACTTGGGAAATATTTCACATCAGCTGGAAAATTCCAGCGAGCTGGGAAGGCCAGAGGCCTCTTCTCCTGCAGATGTTGGCTCTGTGCTTGCCAGCAACCAGATCTTGGCCTGACTTTGTTATAAAGAAAGAGTGAAAATTAGCCAGCTGTTCTCAGTGGAGATTTTCATCCCTTTTTCTCACTCTTTAATGAAAGAAATAATAACTCCATGAAAGGTTCAGACAGAACTTATTCAGGCCCAGGGGAAATTCACCCTGCTCAGGGGTATAGATACCAATTAATTCTCACTTAAAGCCTATTTTGAGTGGTACTTCATGGGTGTAACGCTTTCTGCTGGTGTTCATACACAGGTGAAGTTTCAACCTAGCTGTAGGCCTGAAGGGCAAAATCCAAAATATCTCCTCTTCCAGTGTTCCCAAGAACACAGTGCAACGATACCACATATCCTAGCTTTCCTGGGCTGTAAGTAGGCTGTGGTATTGAGTCATGGGCTAGAAGTGTCCTTAGGAGAAGCATTTATCTGCTCTAATGAATCTCAGGGTAACTCTTGATTTGCAGGCTGCATTACCAACCTCACCCTCTCCCAGCTCCTAAACCAGCCTGCGGTGCCTCATGTCCCACAGACACGCTGCCGGGATTTTAATAAGGGGCTATTAACACAAATTTCCCTTGAGTTTGTGCTAAATGTCCCATCCCAGAGGCCAGCAAGCTGGCTGAGATGTGCCGGGGAGGAATGCGGGGATCTGCTCGTTTGCTTCTCTATCTAAACAAAATGCTTTCCCATAAACACGGAGGAGGAAACCCCACTTGGCTGAGCCCCTTGGAAGAACTGTCTTCACTGGGAATGTTTATATGTCGCCTCTGAAACCTAAACTAAATCAAACTGAGGCTTTGAGCAGAAACTGCCCCGCTTGTGACCAGTGCTGGGGCTTTGTGCTGTGCAGCATCAGTGCGGCTGGGGCTGAGCCCTGCACCCAGCACAGGGTGCTGCCTGCCCTGCCAGCCTCACTGCAGGTAGCAGAGTGGATCCTGCCTTGGGAACTGAGCGGAGCTGTCCAGAAATGAAGTTCACACATTGTTCCTGATGCTGCACAGACCTTCCTCATGCTCGGGACAGCAATGACGGCAGCTGGAGAAGGAAGCTGCTAGCTCCTGCTTGCTCATGTTTAGTGCTCACGAGGGGTCATCGTGCAGTGTCTTCCTGTTACCACAGGGTAGCCAAGATCCCATCATCTTCTCCATGGGGAACACAGGACCTTTTGGGAGCTTCAGGGTTTGCCCAGCACGTCCCTGAGCCCTGGCAAAGAAACCCAAGTGCCAATGTCTCTGCCTCCTGTGAGTCCTGGGTACCCCACGGACATCTGTCCTTTGGAGAACCAGACAGTTGAACTGTGTTTTCTTCATTTTCAATCACCCAGGGGTTGGTGCCTGGGGGCACTCCAAGCTCCAGGGACCAGTGTGTTGTGCAGTCGGGGTTGCCATGGTACTGCCTCAGTTTCCCTGCTGCAGAGCAGCGATAACTGCATGGACGGCCTGGAGGGAGCGTGGCAGCCAGTCTGGCTGGAGAGCACTGTGTGATTTTATTACACCTCAAAGCAAAGACCTTTTAGGATTATTTGGTGTTGGGACACTGGTGTGTGTCACACTTGGTATTAATGACCTTTCAACTGCCTAATGGCCACTGCAGCCAGAGCACTGCTGATACTCTTCACCCTCTCCCAAAATCTATTCCTTCTCCCCAGAGCTACCAGGAAGGAGCAGAGGGAAACGACTGAGATTTTTCAGCCTCACACCATGGGAACACACCAGCCTTTTGCTGCTGGACAGACCAACGTGACCAGCAGACAGGATTGTGTCCACTCAAGTCCCAGCACACACGTGGCTACACCAGCAGAGCTGCAGTTCCCATATGGTCCCTTATATTGCAGGGAGTGGTTTGACTGTACAAATACGAAGCACAGCCGGACCAGAATAGCACATTAGGAGAGCTCTGCTAGTACTCCCACACTGTTTCTGCTAAGCTGCACGCAGACATAATCCACTGAGCGGGGAGGCTGGGTTCCCATTAGCATTAAAGGGGATGGGCACCCGGACTGCAATGCCCATCCGCTGATAAATCCTTCACAAAAGGGGTGGAAGGTTTTTGCAATAAAAGTTTCTTGTATCCGCACTGAATGTGTTGTCTGGAGCAGCATAGAAAACACCATGGATTTTGGTCAGCTCCTTGGTATCAGTTTCTCCTCTTAGCTCAGCCAGAACAGGGTATCTGCCGTACACGTGCCTATCATCTGCAGCATTTTAAGAAAATGTAACCCCCCACATTAACAGCTCCACTCCTGCCCCTCTCAAAATTGCTGGGAAACAAGGCTCTGGTGTTACAAGGACAAGAAATCACTGCCGGGTGAAGGAGCAGTTAGGGCAGCTCCTCCACACGCTGCAAAGCAGCAGCTAAACATCATAATAAATGGTGTCATCGCCCGCTCGACTCGGCATCCCCGCCGCTGGGCAGGGAGCTGACACCCGCTGTGCCGCTCGGGCCAGCAGCGGCTCCTGCACAGAGGTGCCAGACCCCGCAGCAGACACAGCCTGCTTGTACAAGTGCGAACAGACGACTGGACGATATAAAAATGCTCCGGTTTCCAGCAGGAACAGGCACAAATCCACATATAACACCATGGGAAACGAGCACGCGAATCCACCCCGCGTGCCTGCAGTGCTGTTTGCGGTCTCAGGAGCGTGTTACAGGCGTGTCTGTGCTTGCAAAGCCACACGGGCTGTCACCGGGTTGGGATGCTGTCACTGGGCTGGGATGCTGTCACCAGGCTGGGATGCTGTCACCGGGTTAGGATGCTGTCACTGGGCTGGGATGCTGTCACCGGGCTGGGATGCTGTCACCGGGTTGGGATGCTGTCACCAGGCTGGGATGCTGTCACCGGGTTAGGATGCTGTCACTGGGCTGGGATGCTGTCACTGGGCTGGGATGCGCGATGCACTCCCGAACTGCCTGCCGCAGGGTTAATCTGCCGGCAGCCACCGCGGGAAGGCACTGCCGGGTGATACTGCCAGCTCTTCGGAGCAGAGGGTGCCTTTTGAAGATGTATGGGACTTAGGAGGACAAGGTCTATTACAGGCGGTACGGATGTACGCTTATATTCATTAGCAGCGTCTAAAACCCATTTCTGCCTGGGCAGTGTGAAGTCAGCGCTGTGACGCAGAAATAAGGACTGCAGGACAGCGAGGGACATCCCCCATCACGAGGGCCGGGCCCTGTTCATACAGGGCACGTGCCATCCAACCCCGCAGCGGTAACAACACAAACCCCCACAAAACAGCGATGTGGTACGGCGTTTGGGCTGTGGTACGGTGTGTCCTGCCACGTCCCACACAAAAGCACACGCACGTTCTCCCAAGATCACGTCTGCTTACAAAAGCGACCACCTCCGCAGTCACTCATCAGCCACAAACCCCTCTGCGTATGGAAAGCCCCGCAGGGACAGCAGCTTCAAAACATGAGCAAGGAGAAAATAAAGCAGCTACAGAAGTAGTGCATGAGCTCCTCCACATCCGACGCCGATGGAGCGAGACGCTGCAGTCAGCATCAGTTCCCACCTCCTTTTTTTGCAAAGCTTATTTGTGAAATCTGGGGGTGAAGGCAGGGTCTGATACCCACGCAGGTGGAACCGGGTGGTGGCAGCTAACCCAGGCAAAGGACAACGAGCAACACAGAAATATAGGTGAAGTCATGGTTTTTAGGAATTCATCGGATTCACGTAGGCACAAAAAGGATGAATCTTCTAGGGGGCCTAAAGAAAAAAGCAGCGTAGTTGTTTTGGCCTCTCGCTGTTAACTGCTACGAAATTACGCTGGTTTACACCGTTCAGTTCTTTATTTCCTCTCTGGAGGTGCTGCCACATGGAAGCAAAGCTGATCAGGAGGCTCTTCTGAGCCTGTGAATTAAAACCCGCCCTCTGATTAAAACGCCGCTGCACTTTGCTCTCCCTCTGTCTCGGTCCCTGGTCATACCGCTGCCGTGCCAAGACAAAACACGCGCTCGTCTTTCGTAAAGAATTGTGTCTCCTCTTCACCAGTGTTACTGGTGAGCGGTTCCCATCTTCCATCACGCAAAGTGAAATGATTAAAAGAGAATTACTGGAATTCCCTACATCTCCATCAGAGATCAGGCTTGGTCATTTGGAAAATAAGTAATGAGCATCATTTGTTAATGTCACTGTTAAGTGATGAATGTTTTTATGCTTAACACGCCAGGCCTATTTTCTCTTGATTTCCACGTTTGTTTTTGAACCTGCTAATTTAATTAGATCTTTGTTGTTGAGGAGCTATTAAAGGTGACCAACCATGTTAGATACCTGCTGTGGTGCACCAGATAATTAAAGTGAATGGGAGGGAGCTTGGGGGAGAGAGGGGTGGGTCCTGTGCTGTACCAGGGCGACACCTGGGGTCATGGGGATATCCCTCTGCAGAAGGAATTATAGGATATATTAACACATTGCACAGGATATTCCAGTGCTCTCCTGGTCCCAGGGCAATGCTCTGAAAATGCACGCTGGATGATTTTGGCCTTAAATACACCTCCTTGCAGCTTTTTTGGTTAATATGTAAGATCATTAAGTGTCTCGCTATACGCTAAGGGCTTTTTATCTTCCCATCCAAAGGAAAAACATTTGGAATGAACCAGAAATGTAAATGTATTATGCCCTTTGCTTTGGGGACACTCTCCATGCAAAGGTAGGGAAAGGAGCAGGAAGGAAAGGGGAGGCATCAGCAGCTGAATGCCCTTCTCCTCTTCCCCTGACCAGGTATCTCAATTACCTGCAGCTTCAAGACTTTGTTGCTAGCAAAAATCAGAAAGTGCTGGCTCCTGAAACCAGCCTCAGCAGCCTCACACATTTTATTCTTTGTAAAGAGTGAAGTGTTCCCCTTATAGACAGCATCTATGGCTCCTCGTAATCCACACCCATAAATTCTGATTTTTGCCTTTCAGAAGGAATTTAATCCGTGACACGACACAGCACCGCAGATCAGGGCTTGGGGGAGTTTCCCTTCCAAGTCGTCTGAGAGACCGATGGCCGTCAGGTCCCATCCACCCCTTCCTGCTGTGCCTCTCGCTCCAGTGAGGGCTGTGCCCCTCAAGCTGCGGTCGTGGGATGCTGCTGCTCTGCCTGCGATGCTCTGGGCGTGCTTTGGTCCCTGCCTTGCAGGGGAGCAGCCTGTCCAACAGCGCCTCCCGTGAGAGTCTTCCCATCCAGAAGACCCGTGGGCAATTTTAACGCAAGGTCCACCTGATGCTGGGAGGAGCGAGATGGCCGGGGGCACCTGGCAGTGTCCCACGGGGGAGAGCAGGGACACGCACCCCAGTGGCGTGACTCCTTCCCCGAGGTGAGGGTTATCCCAGGAGGACGCTCACAACTGCCTGTCTTTTTTTTTTTTCCCCTTGGCAAAGTTGTTTCTCTGGGCAATAAGACCTCATCCGAATGAACAGTTAGTAGGGAATGAGATGGGGTTTGTGCTGCTCCAAGACAACATTAAGAAGGGAAAGACTGAAATTATCACATGCTGTCTGATAAAAGTACTGTTCTCCAGAGCCCAACATGGAGCTGATGGTCGGCACTTGCTTTCCTCACAGCCTGTGCTTGGCTGCTGCTTCATCACTTCTCAGGAGAAGCCGATAAGAGCCGAGCCATGGCTCCTGCTGAGCAGAAAGCCAGACTGTCTCCAGCGACGCTTCTGTGGTGGGTCTGTGCTCGTTGCTGAAGCCAGCACAATTTATCCAGCTATAAAAGCCTCCTGTCTCCCTATGATAGCTGTGCTCCAGTTTAAAAGCAGAGGAGCTGTAGTGCTGCCATGCTCGTTTGCAGGTGAAGCTGGGAGGTCGGAGGAGGTTTCCCACTGCTGCCAGCCTGACTTACATGATGCACTCAGGGCAGCATCTGCTCAGCAGCCTCCCTGCCTGCTTGGGCAGGAGGTGGGGAAGCCCCAGGGGACGGTGCAAGCTCAGGCGATGCTGTGGGTGATGACAGGATACCAGCATGACGGGGTCCTCCAGCACGGACCGTGGCTGCAGCACTCCAGAAAGGCTGCAAAGTGTCAGCGCCCGTTTTTGTAAGGACAAGCAAAGCAGGAGACCCTCATGTGTATCATGGAAAAAGAAAACAGGTCATCCTCCCACCCGGCGGGAAGGAGGGCGGCAGTGCTGATGTCAGGGCAATGCCCCCTCTTTGCACCAGCGCTGGATTTGGCCAAGTCTCCTCAGGAAGTGAAGAGGGATCCAAAATGCAAATGTAAATAGATGCTTTAAAAAGGACTGGAATATATACAAGCTCCAGCAGGAATGCGGGGAGCAGCTGCTGTTTTTCTCCTTGGCCCTCTGCTGAACGTACACATGCACATTTTGTTGGCTGTAAATGTTTAGAGAAAACAGTTACAATTAGACTGTTTGAGGACCACTTTATATCAGCTGGGCACTTGTGTGAGGACCATGGCAGAGATGAGCTGCACACGTGCAGCCCAGGCTGTCAGCGCCTCTATCCCGAAGCACACTGAGCACAGCTCCTCTGCTCTTACGCGCCGGTATTTCAGCATAGGTTACAAAGTGCAAACACAGAGCAAGCTGCTAAAGTGATTGCTCTTACCTCTGGCAAGAGTATCCCTAAGGTACTTATGTAATTATCCCACAGAGCTGGTCCGGCACCAGGGGAATAATCTGCTGGCCCCACTGGCAGCAGCCTTAGCCCTTATACTGATCTGTGGTTGCTTTGGTCTCACCAGCTTTCGCTTAGGACTTGGAAGAAAACAGAAGTGGGCTGAAAGTAAAATCTCTGGGTCAAAGCAGCCTTGGATGCTGCTGCAAAAAAACCCTTTCTCTTCTCTTTCCTTCCCTTATGTCCTTCTCACCCATTCAAGACGTACCAGCCAGCTTAGGATAACGTAGCACTTTAACCCAGTGAGATAGGGAGGAGGGAAGGAAAGTCAGTGAGCTGATCTCCATAAAGGTAATGGAGACAGGCAGGCACGTCCTTAGCCCTGCCTTAGACTCCTGTCTCCCTGCATTGGCTTGTGTCCCTTGCTTAGACATCTAAGACATCTGAAGCTAGATGAGATCATCCCATCCAACCAGTTGAGAGGTAGCTGAAGATGTGAATTCAGGACAGAAGGAGAGAAGCAAGAGGAGAGAAGGGGGACAAAAATCACCAGGAGCTGTTGCAGAGCTGGGCTGAAAACCTGTGCAGCCCTCCCTGTGTCCCCAAGCAGCTCTCTGTCCTCCCATGCAGAGGAGCAGAAGGCTCTGCAGCGCTTTCAGCCAAGGCTTTTCTCAAAGAGCTTTGCTCACATCTCACCCTGTCCCAGGCTGGAGCTCTCCTCCAGCTGGGACAAAGTCAGGCAAGGCAGAAAACACACACGTCCTAATTGCAAGTGGCATCTCCTGCTGCGGGTGGTCTCTGGCCACAGAAGCGTGACATTGTCTGGGAGCCCCGCTGCATGGCAGGCAGCAGCGCGGAGGGGTGGTGTGTCCCTGCCCGTGGTTTCCGTCCTGCTGCTGGGTAATAAGGGCTTAATGCGGGAAAGGACGCACTGGGCTGTGCAGCAATCAGCCAGGAGCTGGCTGCGATAGTCATCATTAAAAGGTGCACAACTGGCTCCCGGAGAACAAAACCCCCGTCTCTCCCACCAGCCCTCCCAGTACAGTTTTGGTGCTGGGCCAAGGCGTTGTAATTGTTGTTTTGATGGATGCTGATTCAAAACAAGCCCTCAGACAGTAATGAGGCTTGTTCAACTTGCCTGGGACTCCGTTTGTTCTCCTCTCAATTAATGCTTTCAGAAGAAGAATGCAAATTATTTCCCAAATTGGGGGATGAGGAGGGGGTGGGGATGGAGATAGCGTTGAGAGAGGGTGACTGGTTCATCGAAGGGAGGATGAACCTCCAGCTCTTTGCATCCAGCCCAGCTTTGCCTCTTGGACAGTAAAAGAGTTTAATGTCGACAAGTGAGTTCATAATTAATAACCTTTAACTGTATGTCATTAATGAGGAAGGTTATGGCAAATTCTAACCCCACCACCCCACATTATAGCGCTGTTCATCGTTCATTAACTGTGGGTGCTGAGTGCTGCTCCCTGGGTTGTAGCTCTCTGCCAGCCTCTGCATTGGCAAAGGGGGAGGCAAAGCTGCATCCATGGGGACAATTAGGTGACATCTCATGGCACCGTGGTGCCCTGGATGTGTCAGCAGAGAGGCTGACTAGTTCTGATACAGAAGTGGGTCATGGGAGAAATTTTTTTGTGGTTATACAGGGTCTGAAATACACCAAAGTTGGGTATTGCTGGTGTTCAGTCTGGAGCAAACTGGCATAAACCTGTGTGTTCCCACCAAGGACTATGCAGACAGGTGCCCACAGGTCACCTCCTCCCACCCATGTCACTGTTCACCTGGTGTCCCCTCTGCACCTCATCTGGGCCACAGCATATGGCCACTTCTCACTCCTGCCCTTTTACTGGGGGTGAAATTTCTACCTGCCCATAAGCTACGCTCGTGCCAAGGCAGACCGCACCATGTGCTGGCTAAACTTGTCTTGTGAGAGGACACCTAGAATTGTTTTACCCATTCTATGGGTGGTTTTGCTCTGATGAAACATGTCCCCTTTCTCTCAGCCCCCTTCCCCTCCCTCCTGGCTGAGCCAAGAGACTCTGAATCCTCCATGGGACCTGGGGCAGGAGGCTGGATGCTCTGGCACAGAGAGAAGCACTTCTGAGATTTTAAGGAAGGGCATTTTGGGGCCAGCAGGATCTGAGTAGAGAGTCCTAGGACTGCAGTTTGAAGTTGGGCCCACGAATTTTTATTTGCCCTGGGCTGAGCGTGCACACAAGTGTGCCGCGGGGTGCGTGGCTGGGGTGGCAGCACGAAGGCAGATGCCATCGGGAGCCAAGCAGGGCTCAGTCCAGCAAATGGGGCCCAGAAAAGCAAGTGGTATGGAAAAGAAAGAGTAAGGAGCACTGTTTTGCTTTTGAGGTGAAAGATAAAGGAGTATAAATGAATCACAATCTGTTCAGTTCTTAAAACTGATCCTCTTCGAAGGAAAAAATAGAGTTCTGGATTTTTCAGTTTGTGCTCGGTTCCTTCTGGGCTCGGTTCTCTCCTTCAGAAATGTTCTTTGCACTCTGTGCTTGATGGTCGTTTTCTAATTGGGAAAATGCTTTTGGGTTTTTTTCCCCCCAAAAATGAAAGCTTAGTTCTCCTGGTCAATTTAACTTCTTATAAAATATTGAGAATTAAGACCTAATGGAAAAAAAACCTAAAATAAATATTTTATTGCTCTGAAAAGCTCCCAAACTCCAGCATGGAAAGCTGTTAGATACTGCTGTGTTTCTTTTTTTTTTTTTTCCCCCCTAAGAAAAAAAAAAAGAAAAAAGAAAAAAGTTTACTGCTTGGAAAAACTCGTAACTCATTTATTTATGCCACCGGTGGCCAGGGGCAGCAGACTGTGATGATGGGAGGGTATCGGTGTTGGGTAGTTTTTGGAGAAAAGCAGAAATAAAGTACTTTGCCCCCTTAAAAATATCAAATGCTTATCTGCCTTCATAAAATGCTTTTGCTACACAAGCCACTTTTTAAAATCCAGATCCTGTGGTAGCCCAGATGTTGTCAATAAGGTGCTTGAAGGGGCTCAGGCTTCTTGTAGGAGAACGCTGAGTGCTGGGCACAGGCGGGCAGAGCTGCTGCTGCTTGCACGTGACCGGGCATCACTGGAAAATCACGGCGTTACCTGCTGGTGCCATCTGCGTGTCCCTGCTGGGGTCAGGGACCGAAGGTCACAGCCATTGCCTTGGGCTCCCCAGGGAAATGCCTACACCTAGGTGGTGTGAATCCATCCATGTGCATTTGAACATAACGATTTAGGGATGTTTTCCTGCTTGAACTTGTTAGTGCTGCTGTTGGTTTTCCACTAGTTTTTGAAAAACACAGAAAACGCAGCTTTTGTGGAAAATCCGCTTCCTGCACCGCTTCTTGGCTAACGCCAGCCCTGCCTTTCCCTGGTCCTCGTTACAGGCTGGGCAAGGGACCAGGTCCAAGGGGTGACGGCAGCAGGGAGAGGTCAAGAAAAGTTTAAGAAGTGCTGTAATTAGGATTAGCCCATTTTTCTTTCTATCTAATCAATGAGGTTCTCTACCCGGATGCATGCGAACCCGTTTCCTAGGAGGGAGACTGTAACTGTATGGGGAACGTGGGTTTTGATGGATCATCCTGCATGAGGGCGGCCTCTTCTTTGGCCCTTAATAACATCCCCACGGTTTGGCAGCTGACTGATAGATGGCAGCTAGGAAACCCCAGGAGAGGGAAAGTGAAGGATATTCCTATTATCTGCAGGCATGTTCGATAGACAGGATTCCTCTTTTTTTTTTATTATTATTTTGAATCTCTATCCAGAGAGGGTTGGTTATAAAGGGGAAAACTGTTCGGCTCATTATCCTTTAATTATTGCAGTGAATGATTGGGGTAAAATGGAGGAAACTGAAAACATGGAGATTATATTCCAGTCCATTAGGCAACCTTAGATTTCCTAAAGCAGTATCTTTAAAGCTGGCAGGAATATTTTTTAATTTATTCTCTCATCTGCAGACAGAGCTGTGTCATTGTGGAAAGGACTTTTCAAAAGCTAGACATTTTATCCCCCTGTTTTGCTCTTCTTAGCAATAATCTCTCCATGCTTCCAACCTCTGAGCTGCTGGTTTCTGGTTTAGTTGGGCTTTTAATTTGAAAAAAAATAATCAGTCTGGCATTTGGAAGGACTGCCTGCACCACTAGTGATCGTACCTCACCTCCCCAGAAACGTGAAACACTAAAAACCAGCCAGGGTACAAAGAAGGAAGAAGTTTCAGTGTGGTTAGAATATGTTAAATAAGAAATAATATTCTGGGAAAGATAGAAATGTTTTCACTAAAAATGAATTGGTGTTATGAAAATGCCCCGGATGAAGAAGACAGATGCTCTGCAATCAGGAAGAAGGCTGTGACATCAGGCATGTACCTCTTTCCATAGCACACCCCCCCCTTTTTCTGTCTTGCAAAAGGGGCCAGGACAGCTCTGGGGTTGCCCTTTCCCTGCTGATTTGGGTGGGTGGGAGCTGGGCAGCTGCAGAGCCATGTCCCTCGCAGCTGGTGGCACCTCGCAGCCCTTGCTGGGACCTTGCTGCTGCCAGGGCCAGGACCAGCCTCCCCACACCTCCTCACCGCTGCCCACCTGGCAAATGGCACTTGGGATAAACTTTCGAATGAGGTTTTCTAAGAGGTTTTCCAGAGAAAGGGAAGAGTTTCAGCCACTCACTTCACACTGCAGAAACCCCTGTGATGCTGCCGGGTTTTTCTTCCTGCAGTGCAAAGGCACCAGCCAGTCACTGATCATCTACAAACATCTCTTTGCTGTCATGGAGTCACCTCCCGCTCCTCTCCTCTGCACCAAACACGTTGATCTTCCTCAGCTGCTCTCGGCAGCTGGTCCTTCCTGCACTCCGCATCGCTCTGCTGACCTCCAGCCTCTAACTCATCTCTCTTTTTTGACAGTACCAGATTCAAAGGGGGACGCGGTGTTTTAGATGAGACCTCAAATGTGCTAAGCAAGCAAAGAAATTATCTTTATACATTCCTGAATGAGATTTGACTGAGAATTGGCATTATATTGCAATATTGGTCCATGTTTAGCTTGCGATCCACTTTTACGCCATGCTGTTCTTCGGTCAATTAAATTTGATGTGGCACTTGCACATTTGTATTCTTCTTAAACGTACCGTTTTACAGTTTTTACTGAACGTTACATTGCTGGATTCCTAATCAGGTACTTGGCTTGTTAAGATCGTTTTTGCTCTGATAAGTTGTTTTCAACCAAGTGTATACCCAAATTACGTCTTTCAGACAGTGATTTCCTCCAGACAGCGCTGTCCTAAGCTATGAGAGCATCAATCCAAACACTGTCAAAAGGCTCCTTACTCAGAAAACATCACTTGTATCGCTTGGCTTTTATTCCAAAGGAGGAAATGAAATTAATTAGACATGCCAGCATACTTTTAGGTAAAACTGAGTGGTATTTTTAGTGTGGGAGAGTTGTTGTTGGGTTGTTTTGGAGGCTTTTCGCACAGAGCACCACTCTTTAAGTAGATCTACTCCACTAGACCCTAAAAGTTGAGATAACTCAACAGACTGTTGATAAACCGATGAATTTGTCTGAAGAAGATAAGATCTAAATACGTCTTAAATAAAGAGAGAAGTTCTTGGTAAAACTCAGCTGGCTTCAGAGTCTGTCAAACTCAAACACCAAAAAGTTTTCAACAAACCTCTTCAGCTGCTCTCCCTCTATAGTTTATCTCAGTCTTTTCCATTTATCTCCGAAGTCCAAACAGCTTGATACTTATCTCATGTGAAAGCTAACAGAGAGTTTACATTTTTTTTTCCTGAGTGAGACTTAAGTTCATCAGTTGTGTTGCTGTTTTTCAGACACTCACTTTCCTAAGTGGCTTCAATAACAGAGTCGAGTTATGGACATCATGTTACTACATTTGCTGTTACCTCAAAGTGTATCTTGCTGATGGTTGGCCTTAATTCCCTTTCTTTCCTCTTTATCTGAAACGTCATATCCCTCTCATTTCTGTTCAATGATACATTTCTTGTATCATTATTCTCAACTTGCACATGCATTTGTGAGATGATATTTTTTCACATGTAGTCTCAATTACATTCAGTTTGAAGCAAGATCTTTTACGTCTTTGGAAACCCATGAAAGATTTCTGAAAGGCAGACTTGTCCCTATTAGCTGTATAACTGAGGGATCAAACATAATGATACTCAAAATAAAAACCTGTTTTTAACAACTCTGATGGGTGGTTGAAGACTGAAAACTTAGAAGTGTTGTCTCTCAATAATTGTTTTCAATTAATGCATTTGCCTTTTGCTGAAGAGAACCGAGGTGCAAACGGCTCCTGGAACTGACTCTACCACCGTGCCTGAGAAATTGGACTCTAAGAATAAAGGTTGTTTCTTTGCAAAGACACAATGCAGTGTCCATGGGATTTTGTTTCTATCAACAGTAAATCATGTGTTTCAATCTTAACAAGTACTTTTACAAAGTAAATTCTTAAAAAATATGATGGACCAGCTCCAAAAGTTGTGAAAGGACCCTTAGTTTCCCTTGTGCTAGAAAACCACTGTAAAAATATATACAGAGTTGAGACAAAGTTGACAATTTTTCCTAACAAGTAAAGAAAACACACTGCACTCAAATCCAGCAGTAAGAAATGCAGAAGTTTCATAAAGGTTTTGGATCTGATCCACAACTGGCAAATTAAAATAAAATATTTTAAACCCACTTCTTCCCATAAGAAGGTACAGACTTTTAAGATCTATTTTTACATAGCTAAATTAGGATGATAATAGTGTCACAACTGCTTCCCATGAAGGGGAACTGACAGCAAGTTCCCCAAAATACCTGTTGAAATGCAGCAGGCTCCAAATTTGGGTGCAAAAGAGTGATGGAAGCATTTGACCTTCTTTTCAAAAGAAGTGGGGGAGGCTTCTTGTGAATCTTTCAAACAATGTCAGTCTGTCAATTTTCAGACTTTCTAATTTTTTCCAGCTGTAAATCAATCATCTTATTAACTCTTCTCTAATGTCTCCCACCAAGTTATCTGGGACTGGCAGCTTGACAAGCCATTTTTGCGGAGCTGTGAGAATAAAGTTTCTCTTGTGCATTGCCGTGATGTCATGAGCACTCACTCCTGGCTTTCACTGATCCTCTTTCACAAAAGCCTCCTTCTTTGCTCGTAGCAATTATTCAGCTATTAAAGCACATTACGTTAGGTTTCTTATTTTAAGAGTGATATCACTCCTTGCTTTAATGTCCAGCCGATGGAGCAATTTGCACTAACTTCCCCTGACACCGTGTTGGTGCTCAAGTCCCCAGGTTATGTTCCCACTTGCATAAAGCTTCTATTGATGGGATCTACATGTGGGGAAGGCAGAGGGGCTGCGACTGATTTAAACATATAGGTATGCAATATTATGTACTCGCGTCTATGAAACATTACCAGAGCCACCACTGAGCCCTTCTTGACAAATCTTTAAACCTTTCCTCCATGCCTCTTCATCTTGGCCTCTCAAGAGGATGAAGCTCCTGAGCTCAAGCTGTGTGTGGGCACATGCAAGTATGAATGTCTCCTCATTTCTGGCCCATCACCTGTGCCAGACCAGACCAAGACATCGTTGCTCCAGGTATACAGCTCCTACCAGTCCTGCAAAACCAGGTGGCCAGGTCAGAGAAGAAAACATGCAAAGAGGAGCTCCATCCTCCTACCAGAGAGATGCCATGGGTGTTCCAGATAAAGGTTCACTTGGAGCATGCACCTCCTTATGCACCACAGCATGCATGCATAACACTGTGGTGATCTGTTCCTTGTTTCTCTCCAGCCCATCACCATTCAAAGCGCATTCATACATCTTCTTTCCAGAGGGAATGAGAAGAAAACGAACCTCAGGCTTGTGAGGACACAAGAGCACACCTGGTGAGGGCAGAGCCTGCTGGAGTCCATCCATCTCCACGGAGCCATCGAAAACCACAGGTCACAAGCCCTGGTACTCTGAGGACGAGCTGCTGACATCCCCCCACCTTTGTTACACTCACTCTTTCTCCTCCCATTTGACACATTAAGCACTGTTTTTCAACTTTCATCCAAAAATCTCTCCCTTTCTCCCCTTTGCTCCGGTGCCTGTGGGGGGTGACTGCAGCCACCGGAGCTCAGGTTGGGCAGGCTCACATCTGCCACTCCAACAGCTTCTGTTCTCCCAGTTCAAAATCAGAATGACTGTGGCCTCCAACTTCCATCCAGGAAATCCTAACTTCAGCTAACCCTCGGGTCTTTTTCTATCCCCAGTTTGGGAGTAGCACAGGGAAAGGGCTGATGCAGGAGGCTCCCTGCCTATCCCAACCCGTAGGCCCACTCCTGCTCCTCTGAGGGCCTTGTAGTAAGATGACAGGCTAGGGCAACCCAAAACTGCTCTAGAGCATCATGGTGGGACTGACACTGCAGAGGCAGCCAAAGGGGCTGGCTGTCACCGAGCCACTTCCAAGCCTCTGCACACCCGTATGTACACCCTGACACGCAGCACCCAGCTCCTCCCTGTCCACAGAGCCTGCCTGGCACCCACGGCCCTTTTAGAGGAGGGAAAAGGGAGGTCTGACCGCTTTGCCCTACTTGTCATCTCCCCTCAGAGGGGCTGAAGGTGTTCAGCTCCAGCTCTGGTTTCCTCGCAGGTGGTCCAATGCTCAGGTGTGTATATATAAGACCTACTATTTATAGGTCTGCTTAATTCCCCAGTTCCACTGTGTATTAAACACAAACCAAGCAAAAAGTGTGGCAATCTGTTATTACTGCTACACCTTACAAGGTGTGGAGCTCAGCAGTCGATGAAGGACTTTCCACTGACAAATGCCTATCTGGTGTGGCAAGCAGTGCTTCGGGTTTAAACAGCCAGTGAGGGCTTAAAATCTGTTTTCATGGCCTGCTGCGAGTGTCACATGAATGCAGATGTGCTGATGGTTTGATTCCAAATTTATCGTGGCAAAATGGGGTTAAAAAAATGTACCTACCATACAAAAATGTACCTACCATACAATACGGCTTTCCAGTCTCTCTCAAAAGCCTGAGGTTGTAATCTGAGATACTGTCAGCCTAAATTCATCATTACTATCTCCTCTAGTCTTAATTGAGAGTTAGCAAGGTGTTATCGCTATTAACATCACCGTTCAAAGTGCAATTCATGACGTACATATGTCGAATTGAGGTGTCAGTGTTTGAAGACTACACTGAATTTTTAAGTCCCAGCAGGCTGAAAATAGCAGAAGCTGAAGAGAAACAAGGACTTTTTGAAAAAAGTGATTCATCCAGACCTAAAACATTTGGGGTGAACTGCTCTCTGGAGATCCCTTTTCTCTTCAGTATCAGCTGAGGAAACAAATGACCGACTGATCCCACTAGCATCTGCTAAGCTGCATGGGCCACTTTGGGTCCAGTAGTGCCAAGAGTCAGTTTTATACAACCATTTTTTTCGGGCTCTCTTGGCACGCAGCAGAACAATAGTGAGAGAGCCTGGAATCTGAGGGTTTCCCTCAAGTATGCAACTGAGAAGAAAATGCATTAGGTGTTATGAAATACTTGGACAATATACTGATGCATCCAGTGAGAAAGCCAGCTCAGCCTTCGCAGGAAATAGAGCAGAAGCAGCAGAACAGATGATGAAACCTGGGAAGGATTTAGTAGTGGTTATATGTAAAATATGCTCAGAGAGGAAATCACAAAAAGGGAAAAGGTGTCGTAGGAGAAAGAGGCAAAGAAAAGCTTGACAAGCTGCAAGAACATGGGTTGGGAGGAGGCCCATGGGACAAGATGTTACAAAGCAGCTCTGGGATAACAGGACTACAAAGCATAACCTGGATGTTGGAACAATCACATGACAAGGGAAACCCAAGCAGAAGACTTTGGTCTGTGTTAGCTCCAACAAAACACTTAACACAACGCTCTTATGTCTGAGGATCCGTGTTACTCATTGCTTCGGGGGTAGGACATGAGGCAGCCATTTAGCAGCACATGACAACGGTGCAGAAAGGATCTAAGCAGGCTGTAAAGTGGGATGACACACTCGGCTGTAACTACCTGGAGAGTATGGACTCATGACATGTACTGCTGCCCTGCGCAGGCTGCCCTGATGGGGCAGTAGTGACCACACATGGTCAGGAATTTCCAGTCAGTCCCCAGGAATTCAATGAAATATAATGAAGTTATGCTTCAGTGTTAGTGGCTTCATCTTTGGCAAGATAAAATCCAAAGGAGTCTGGGTTGTGGAGTCTCCTCTGGTGTTTCCATCTGTACCAGCATGACCCACTGTAGGATCACTTCTGCGTGACAGCCACAGGACTCTGGCTTCTGTCACCGCTGGGATAAACAGACCCTTTGCCAGCCACACCTTTTTACTAATCATGCGACTCACTTAATGAAGGCCCTGCAAATTCACATAAATTTTCATTTGAGAAGAGTCCCATCAAGGAAGAGAAGCCTCCTGCCAGACTGGTTCTAATGCTTCTTGGCTCTGGGCAACAGCCAGCCCCGCCAGCTCCTTTCGGCTCAAAGCAAAAGAAAAAGAGGAAGGTGAGAAAAACTTTCAACTAAAAAGGCTTTAGTGGCAAAAATGTGCTTCAGATGAACTTTTATGTGGTTCCTCCGGACAGCACTTGTTAAAATCTGATAATCGCTTGCAAGAAAAAAAAATCCTATCGAACTGGCGAAAGGGAAAAGCTGAATAAGGAAAAAAATTGCATGAGATGGATTGTATGTAATGATCATCGTCATCAAGGTTTAATGTAGCTCAGATATGCACCATGGTGAGGGAGGATGTTCTCTGCTTTCACTTTGGTGCAGGGTGGGCTAGGGTGAAATAACACCAGCCCTAGAGAGCCACTCTGGATGTAATCTCTGGGACTGCCATCGGAGGTGGCTGATGGCTGTACAAGAGAGCAGACTGGCAGCTCAGCGCTGCGTCATGCTGTCTTCTCCTACATGCAAACCTCTGTAAGGACCTGAAGCTTTTTAACCCCTCCAGAGCAGCTGGTTATTGTACCTGGCACCCACCGGGGCCACCCTGCCCAGCACAGCAACCACAGTTCTGCAAGGTGGGCCAGCCCTGAGAGCAGCTGAGAAGGGAAGAGTTGGAAGGGAGGGATGGATGTGTTGCCACAAAACACTTACACCGTGGCAAAATGACATGACAACTTCACCTGCAGTCACCGAGCACTAAACACACAATTTAAAACTTCTTGGGTTTGAGGGAGTTTAGAGCACTTTAAGACCTGAGTGATGTTTCCCTCTCTGGGTACCCCGGTTGTTCCAAGGACTTCATGGGTCAGTTCTGGACCAGAGAACTGGCAGCTGCTTGTAGCTGCTCAGTGAAGTTTTCTTTTATTAGCAGACATTTTCTGCCTTGTGCATCTCTGCTGACAGCCTCCAGCTCACGGGAAATGTGAACATTCATGGTTTCAACCTGATTTGGATCAGAAGCAACATTAATGCTAAAAAAAGTCCCATGAAAAGGAAATCCTGCTTCTTGACCCACTGCAATGGCAGCAGCAGCAGAGCTGATCTCTCAGAGTGCGGCACAGGGAGCTACTCTCATTTGCAAGCTTATATTTGAAAAGTGGTTGCAGTTGGATGGACGATGAAAACCAAACACAAACCAAATCTCTCGCAAAGGGAATACTTAATCCACACCCGCTGGTGGGTCCTTCCACTAAGGCAGTCTGCAAATGAGATGCCCCAACCATGGGATGCCCTGGGGACCTGGCCTGGGAGATGACCAGAAACTGGGCTTTTTGCTCCTCATCAGCTGGGCACCAAAATGCCAAAGGCCAAGCAGAAAGGTGCAGACTCCTGACTTAAGGACACACGGCCGGGTATCCATAGCACAGGGAGGTCTCACACGCTGTATTAATGTAGGTTTTTCATTGGGACCTCAATGTCTTTTGCCTGCTGTGATGTTCAGTAGTCCTAAAAATCCGGACTTCAATCTCCGAAGGTTTTTTAACTTGCTCTAACATACGGGAGCACATCAAGCAGAGGGGTTCACGATAAGGCAAATGATCATCACTGGATACCATGAAGGATAAGTTCTTCTGTCAGGTAAAAAGAAACAAAATCATGCATTTAAATGAACTAACACAGTTACTCTGGAAGTTCAGAGAAATCCAGGGAGTAATTTACAAGGTGAATTAAGGTTTTTGCACAAACAATGTTTTCAGAGTATTGTTTGTCTTGGAGAAGAAGCGCTCATAAATCTATGGCCTATGCCTTTGCAAAAATTATCTCAGCTAATTTCAGGCCCAAACTAATTAATCAGCACTTGTTGCCATGTTAAGTAGCCAAAAGTGACCTCAGATGTATTTGGCCTTTTCCGGCTATTTAGCCCTAATGGGAGAGTATGCACCTGAGGCAAAACCTCGGAATAAACAGACGTGAAGCCTGCTTCCAGCTGCGCAAATACAGCCCAGACTTCCCGGTTCCTACGCGTATGAAATAAACTGTGCCCCAACCTTGCCAGCCTCTGCTTTCAGGCCTCATGGAACATCTACAACTCTCCAGGCTTTAAATTGAGCCTTTGCAATGTGTTATTTATGCAACGGTGGCCTTGGAAAACTTTACAGCTTGGTCTTGGCCACTTGTAAGGTTATTGCTGCAGTATTTCCTGCTGGGAAAGGTTGCTCTGTCGGCAATAAACCATGTGCCAGGCATGCACGACTGCAGCAAAGCCACCTTCGCAGAGTTGCGAGGCCAACTTTATCGCAAGAAAAATGGCCCAAGTGCCTTTCCAGCTAAGCACTGATGGTGGTGAAAAGGGGAAAGCCGGTGACACATCCCCATTTGAACGATCATTTACATGTACACAGCCAATTCCTGTTGGTTTTCCTACGTTAGATGAGTTTTTCTTCTCAGACCGAAATGAAGGAATCTGGTTTTCCCCTTCAAAAAGCTTCTGCTAGGCGAGGGCACGAAGATGTATTAGGTGAGCTAGCTTGAGCTAAATCATTGGTTAAGACAAAGCACTTGAGAATATACAAAGCTAACCAGGTCACAGGTATTATTCCTATAGATCTGTTACTGTATATAGGTCTATTACATATTAATATAGATCCCTTTATTCAGTCTTGTAATTCTTAATGCGCTTAACTTTACAATTCTCTGACCAGAAAAGAAACCCAATTATCCCCGTTCCACAGGTGAGGTGACTTGCCCAAGGTCCTGAGTGAGAAACCAGACTCTCCCCATCAACATGAACTCAGCCTTTCCTGCTGCTGCGTGCAGAGGAATCCGGGCTTCACACTACAGCTCAGTATCTTCACAAGCAGCTGGATCAACCAATTTGCATTTTGTATGATACACAAATACAAACCGTCTGTTCTATCAGAGCCATGCTGGGGCTCCCAAAGTCAGTGCAACTGTCACTGAACGCATCCCTATACCACGGGGATAAAGCTGGGGCCCCTCCAGCTCACATCCTGCTCATGTGCAAACAAGTTACTTTCCAAAATTTCTGGTCTAAAGAAAGTCTCTGGTTTTGGAAGTAGGTTTTTTTGGTTTTGTTTTTTTTTTTTTTAATGTATTGGAATATTTTTCCTTCTAAAGAAGTTGCAGTTCCCACTCTGAACTGTTTTAGCACAACACCAGTTTTTCTATTTTCCCCAAGTTTCTCTGACTCCGACCAACTTGCTTGAAGAACCTTTTCAACTGAATTATCCCCTGCAGAAATTGCTCGTTGTTGCTCTTAAACAGCCATTAACATTTCAAAAAACTGTTTGAAAATCCCAACGCTCTCTTGAGTCACTTCCAAGGAACTTTTATGAATCATGGTTTGTATCGTATCACACCACTCAGCAAGACATGGGCCAGAACAAAGATATTAATGGGCATGACCAATCTTTAAAATATCCAAGTGAGGAATAACAGTTAGATGTTGCGAAGGTTACAGCTGGGGATGTAGGAAGCCATAGGTGAGCGTATGACTGCTACTTAAAGGCTGCTTCATTTTCTTCAGCTCTTTTGAGCCCGCAAAGAATGCAAAATTCAGTGAAGGAAAGGGAATTATTTTCCAAAATTGAAGTCGTACATCTTAGAGGGGTCTTATCTCTGGAACATGACCTTATTACGCATAATAGCTCAAAATAAGAACAAATTATATTGGTCTCTCTTGGGATCATGCCAGAGCATGTTATGTTTTGAACTGAAGCTGGTTTGAAATCAGTCACTAAGGCATCTGTAGGAATTCTTTAAGGACTTCTTCAAATGTTGTGAATTTAAAAGCAACATTACTTTTAGCTACTTCACTCTTCTAACCTGCTTCAGCTCATTATTTGGGCACAACGAGATGCAGAGAGAAGGCTTCTTGCATTTCACATATTCTTTCTAAATAAATGGAGATGCCCTGCTGCTTTTGGAAAGGATGATTATTTTGTTTATAAATTAAAAAAACGCTGGCTTAACTGCCTCTGAGACCCTGTTCCTCTGACGTTAATTGCAGAACTGGGGAATGAGCAAAATGGCACCTTCCCTGAATCATCTCATCTGTCCCCTGCGCAGCGATGAGCCCACGCGCGCCGCACAAAGCTCCAAGTGATGTTCTCAGGCTGAGACCCGGTGCCTGGGGCTGGGGGAGAGGAGTGCCTGAAGAAACCCCACTCCTGTGTCTCCAGTCTCCAGTACATGCCCAGAGCATCCTTGGGAGACTTCTCGAGCGAGTCAGGTCAGCTAATGTCAGGAACGGAGAACTCCTTCCTCTGCTCCCTCTCTTCCCTTGCTCACATGTATCACACTTTGGTGCCTTTCACTGCAGGTTAGTAAAGATGCATTATACATGAGCGGCTACCGGTTGGTGTTGTTAATGTGGGGTAGGGTTACTCAGGAGCAGCAGGCAGAGCCGAAAGCTAAAATTGATCCCAGCCTTTGTTATTTGACCACCTAATACAGAGCACTCAAACTGTCCCACCTTTTGTTTTGGGCTGCCCTGGTGTATCTCTGTAGGCTCTGATGCCCTTTCATCACGTTCACAGAAGTTTTGGGTTTTTTTTTAACTAAGAAGTGCCACTGAATCTTTTCAAACAATGGGTTAAGTTTGAAATTTAAATTCTAGGTCAACAGAGACCTGTTCATTTAATGGGAAGTTGTTGGTTCAATATTGATATATAGAGAGGAAGCAGAAAAAATAACCTGACAATGATGCTCAAATGAGGTCGCTGGGAGCAAATCTGGTCAGGCTCTGCTGCAAACTAAACACGAGCAATCAGTTCAGTCTGAAATAGTGCTAAATATGTAAAAGACATTTCAAGGTTATTTCTTTTTAAATTGGTGAGTTGAATTCAGCACGAGAGTAAAAGGTAGGTATGAATATTCCCTTTGGAGGCAAGGATTTTGGGGAGGAGGTGGTTCTTTTGCCCTGGAGTTGGAAGCACCTTCACTAAAAGGTTGTTTCCTCTGTTGAGGGACAAAAAGGTGCTGCTAAAATAAAATGAGGAGAAAAAACCACACTCCAAGGGGATTATTGTAAAGGGAGGGGAAGGGTTTATGCACACAGCTCTTCCTGGTCATGGTCATAAGATGAAATTTGAAAACTTGTCCCTCAAAAGCTACAGCCCAAAAGGGAAACAAAAAGCAGCCAAAGATACAGATGTATTTTCTCCTATCTCAACACTTAGGAGATTGACACATGATTTTTGAACACTCCGAGCCAGCAATATTAATAAAGCTGCTTTCATTGTCAGCTTTTCAATGTCAGGTTCATTGAAGCAAGGACTGGAACTGAGCGATTCTCTTTCCCAAATGCATGCCCTAACCACCAGGCTGGAGAATCTGCCGTATGCTCGCTTTCTAGCTGAGTGAGTACTGAAATAGCCCATGCAAGAGAAACGCCGCAGTAGGAGGGACCAAGGGATGTCTGTCTCTCATATGGTGATCAAGAAACTCTCGTATAGACTGGAGCTCAAATCCCCTAACGTTTGGGCAAGTGACCGGTAATTACTGATTTAATGTTGGGAAAAAGGCTGTAGCAGCAATAACTTAAACCTTCAGTCACTAAGGCGTGGAAACAAAGGTTGTATTTCAGGTTGCAGCAAAACAGTTTTCTGGGTTTTCACTTTGGGAAGGAAAAAAAAGAAATCAAGCAGACAAACAAACTAATTACCGCAGACTAATCACAGGCATAAAAACAATATCCCTTCCTCTCTCCAGATGGAAAATAGAGTATTTGCACGGCCCATTTTCAGAGTGTTTCTTCCTTTTGAAAGGCCATCAGAGAACTAATGAAAAATACAAAGACAAAAGCTGTATCTGGCAGTATACTAAAGATCTACTGCAATCCTCAGAGAGTCTGGGACAGCAAAAATAGACTGTTCCTGGTGACTACCAGACTTCTCCACCTGCATCTTCCCCATGATTTCTGAAACATTTCGTGGAAATGCCACAGTAGGAAGAATGAGGCAGCAGGACAGAGAAAAACTCCTCTTAGGTATTTGTGTGTTTCCCAAAGCCCCAAAGAAATGAATTTAGCACATTACCCAGGAAAGAATCCTGCATATTGTATGAAGTCCATATTAGCTCCTGCCCTGAGAGCTGCTTTGAAGTTAAATCAGAATTGGGTGTAAGGTCCATTCACATCCATAGGAGTCTTGACTTCAGTTTCTGGACCAGTCCTCAGAACAACAGGAACTGAGCAGAAACCCAAACCCAACTAGTTTTTCATTCCCTGCCCTTCCCTGCAGGACTCCTGTCCCCTCAGATTCTGTGAGTGAGAGAGGGATCATAGAACCATAGAATCTCCCGGGTTGGAAGGGCCCCCTAAGGCCCATCAGCCCAACTCCTGGCCCCACACAGGACCAGCCCCATCACAGCAGATGACTGAGAGCGTTGGCCAGACGCTGCCTGAACTCAGCCAAGCTCGGTGTGGTGACCACCGGGATCATTGGGTGCAGCCAATGCCATGAGGAAAAACATCAAAGGTGGACAGCATAGGCGACATCTGAAATCCCCCCGTTTAATGCATCTCCCCATCTCTTTCAAGCTCTGGAGAACCAACAGCGCAGACACTGAGCTCTAAAATGGTTTCACCCCTGTGCAGCACACATCATGCTACAATCTCACGTTCCCTTCTCTGAAATACATAAACCATATGTTCACCCTCAGCACAAAGGTGACTTTAATCCACACACGTACAGGCACACAAAGCAGCTCACTGTTTTTGTGCACTATCTGGAGGGAGGTGTGCATGTGCCAAACACATCAGTCCTCCAAGAAGTGAGCGTGTGCGGAAACACTCGGTGACACAGGCAGTTAACTATTTCGTGCACACCACTGCAAAAGTCTGTAGGACTGAAGGGCTCACCCACGCCCTGGTCTCCATGTTTGTTCCACACCCCTTTGGCACGCCTTGTTGCGGGCACACTGCTCAGGGTTTCATCCCGGTACAGGATGGGCAGTGTCCACCTTACTTAGGTATTAAAGCTTGCACCTCCTCTCGCTTCTGCTTCTCTACTCCTCACCCAATTGCCCCAACCAGGCAGGTGCCGAATGTCCCCACTTCAGTCCCGCAGCCCCGAGCCGATGCTCAGCCCCATGTTGGCTTTCTCAACAAATCCGTGGCCCAGGCAGCGTGCGCCAAAAGGGTGTTGGGTCATTCTGCATCCTGATCCAGGCTTGTGAAGCCCAGAGGAACCCTGCCTCGTAGTAAATGCTGTCTTTGGGCTATTTTAAGCCAATGCAACTGCTTCCCATCCCATATTATGCTGCAAAGTGAGTATGAATGATGACAGTTGATTATGTCAAGCTGTGCGGCGCTGTACGTGGGAGAGCGGCCTCAGCTGTGTCCCTTCCTGCCCCCTCTGCAAGATGAAATATTCCATTTTCATCCCTCTTAATTAAAGTGGGTAGCACACTTACAAGGGGAAGCAAGAGGTTATGCACAGCAAACAATGGTCCACTCAATTAAAAGAAAACGCTCCTAGGAAACCCAGAGCAGAAGAGTCAAGTGTTTTCATTTATCCTCTGCTGCCTTTTATCCAGACTTGATTCTGCTTCCACAAGACAAGTCATGTCTCTTTCTCTTGCTCCTCTTTCTCGCACCCACCGCAGAGACCAAGCCTTGCCCAGAGCATATGCCTTGATGTAGTAAACCAGTTGCCTGGCAAATGCTTCCTGAAATTGTCCCAGCAAGGCAGGAGCTGGTAGCAAAGAACAAGTCTGACAGGTAGCTGACCATAGTTTAATGAGGTTTCTGTGCACAAAGGAGGAATTACTGAATATGCAAAGTTTATGGTAAAAGCATTCCTATTCAAGAGTCACTTTTGAAGTGAGAGCTGTGTACTGCTTTCCCTCTTACCTGCGGGTGCTTAATAACAACTTTGGGTTATTAGATGAGAAAGAATTTTTAACTTCTAAGCTGCACTTCCCCAGTGTTGCAATTCCCTTGCACAAGCTGGCAGGATTGCTTTTCAGCCGCTTCTTCAGCCATGTATCAGGATCATCTTTCATTTAAACGAAATAATGGGTTTCTAGCCAGGTTGAACAAAAAAGCCAAGCTGAACAGGCTCAAAAGACAAGAGGCAAATGGAAATCTCGTGTTATCGGTTTCCCCAAAATAACCTGATTTTTAAGATTTTTTTTCCCCCTGGCTCACAGTTCTCAGTCACTTGAACTGGCAGCACTGCTCTCTTATTTAGTCCATTTACTTTCTGCACTCACTGGAAGTAGAAAAACCCAAGCTGGCTGATTTAAAGGCAGATGTAAATGGGGTGAAAGCGATGTTTGGATCTGCACTAACCCTTTCCAGAAGGATGAATTTCACCAATCTCCACTCAGCTCCTACAGAAACCAGTGGCCAAGCCCTGGTGGGACCAGGTGATGCTCACCCCACCCAGGTTTCTCCATAGTCCTTGGATCCTGTCTGGCTCTTCCCTTGGAGCTGCTGGGGCAGAGAGGCTGAAGAGAGGCTGAAGCTCATGGGCAAAACAGCTGCACACACCAAGCTTCTGCCCCCATCCCATGCAGCCCCGTGGAAGAGGGGGACATGAAAAGCACCAAAACCTAGAGGGGATTTGCCATGAACCAAGGGGTCTGGCCAAAACCAAATGTGAGCACCCAGCTCCCCCCAGGTAGTTGGGAGTGATTCTCATGGCTTGTGTAATTTATTATGACTATTATCGCAATCAGGATAACTTATTTGTCCTCAAAAACACTTTTTCTACTTGTCAGGTGCTGGGCACGAAGAGCACAACCCAAAAATAAATATCTCTAAAATAATTAAGTGGTCTAAAATAACAGGCAACTGAAAACCTGTTAAACCTCAAGTTTAAGGTCTGAGAGGAGGCTCCGGGGATGTTCTTTTACATCTGCATCAGGAGAAGCCACATCCCCAACTCCCTGGCCAGGGCATGGAAGGTGCTGCGAGGCTTTGGAGAAGCCGTTTGTCATTCTGGGAGGCAGCAGGGACCACCCAATTTGGCAGCATCCAGTAGCCTTGCCAAAATTCTGCATCCCAGCACCTTCCCCTGAACATGAGGTCACTGTGGCACCAGCTGGTGCAAAGATGCAAAAAAAAAATGCATTAAAAAAAAATGGGAAGAATATAGTAAGGGAACTTAGACCATCACAAAGTAGATAGCAGATACAAAATCCATTGAATCTTGCTCCATTTCACACAACAGACCGTTCAATGGCAGATGTCAAGTTTATTTATGTTGTGGGAACATTTCCAGATACTTCCTGGGGTCTCAGTGAGACCTCTGAGATTTCCCCAAGAGAAACTGTTGTTGCCAGGTTGGAAATGAGAGTTTTCATATTTACAACTCTAGTTTCCATCTTCCACAAACCACCCTGTGCTGTCAGATGAAGACAGTCAAAATTCTTCTCTGCCACCAACGTTCTTCACTGCTTTTCACCCTCTGCTCCTTGCTGTACCACGTGAAAGCGATCTTTGCTTTTGCCCATCAGCTCTGGGCTCTTTGCAGTGATGCAGATTGGCTCCTGTGCCTATACAGCCACTCTCGGACTAGTGGGTCGGTATTTTCAAAGGAATGTATTTCTTCCTTTTAAAAAATGGTATTACAATTGACTGAAACTAAAAGCAAACTTGCATTCCATTAATTGGGTTGTTTGGCAACAAAAATCAGGGGGAAAAATGAAACATCAAAACACTTTTTCCTTGATAGTTTCAAGTAAAACATGTCTGACATTTCATTTGGAAACAAAGCTCTGTTTCAAAAGATAACCATATTTAATAATTAAAAAGGGGGAAGCAAAACCAATCAAGCACTGCATTGAGACAAATATTTTCCTGACCCAAACAAACAAACAAAAAACCCCTTTAAAAAGATATATATTTACAGTTTTCTTGTGGGAAGCAAATTAATTTAAGATAAACTCAGAATGAATCTTATCTTGGGAAGAGAGTTATCCTGTGAAATGAAAAGTCAGCTGTTTGCACGGTCCCTATCTCCGACATTTGCTGTAAGCGGGGTTGCTTCTGCTAGTAAAGTTCTGATAAGCTACAAATTGGCAGAAAGCAAATAAACAAGGCAGAGATAGGCTCAGCTGAGACAAACCCATATGAGAAGCCAACCAGAACCTCATCAAGCACCAGACGAAGGGAGGGATGGTGTTGGGACAGTGGCACAGGGGCCAGATCACGTAGGTCATGGGAGGAAGCAGCCGGCAAGAGAAAACTTCCAGTGCCAACGTTCATCGGAACAAAACTGCCCTTTTTTCGGCTGGCTGCTGCTCCCGAGGCTGGATCAGGAGCTAAATCCAGGGGGAAACCTTGTCCGGCAGCTTCCCCCAGTACTGCTGGCAGAACCACTGCCTTTGTGGCAAATTACGGACGGGGTCGAGGAGCTCGGGAGTGATTGATATCGCTTCCTGGAAGACCAGACTTCCAGGTCATCTCGCCTACCTTGGGGCTGGCAGTTCATTATTATGCTAACAGCACGAAAGCCCCGAATCTCACTCTTTCAAACTGTAATCCTTTATTACCCGCTGTCAAAATTACCCTGGGCCAGTTTCAATTCCTCCCACCTGCTCCCCATTTCCAGCTCTGCCTGGAAAACATTGGGCAAAACCCAGCCCGAGAGACCAGACCCATCCTTTTGTCTGTGCTGGGGCAAACTGGGTGTTCCTGGTGGCGTCAGCACCGGGTGGGCTCTTTAGTTATACGAGGCGCTAGCTCACATCCAAAGCTATGATTTTTGTGTGTATACAGAGTGCTCCCTCCCACGCACACCATCCAGGGATTTTATTCCCCCTTGGGCTCAGAAAACTGATGAGGGTGCAGTGAATGTGTGTGTGGGGGGTGTGTCTCTTGAGGCCAATTAGCAGAGATTTGGGTAGCATCCAGACACTGCTGGGGGATCACTGAAAAGGCTCTGCCTTGAATTTACAGCCTGCTCTCCTCGATGCCTTGTTCGCTTACAAGCAGGCACGCACACAGGGGGACTTTGATCTAAAAGAGATTTTTGTTTATCCAGACAGCAGGGCTCGGGCACCAGTGGTGGCAACTTGCATCCGTGTTTGCATCCAAATATATTTCAAGCGGTAGAACAGCCCCGGCACCGTGGCTGGAATGCAAACGAAGCGCCAAGGCCACCTTTTGGACAAAGACGGGGTGCCGCCGCTGCCTGCCGCAATGACTTTGTCGCCCGGGAAGCCGTACGGCAGGTGCGTCGCCAACCGCATCGCCTTGCCGTGCACTTTGCGTTTCTTTGCCTATGCAAACGAAGGCGGGAAGCAACGAGCATTACACAGCCCTCTCCCTGGGATGGTGGCTCTGCAGCAGGGAGCAGGGTGAAGGGAGGTCTGCCAGGGGGCTTTGCTGGAGCTCCAGATCGCTGCAAGGACACGATGGCAGAGAGTAATCAGGTATCTGCCCTCTCCTCTGAAAACAAGGGGATGGTCTTACACAAAGTCTGGTTGATTGCAAAGAACAACCTTGAAGTCTGCTGCTGGTAAAAGCTGATGATGCCCTGTGTGCTGCCCGAAACTTCCCTGGAAACCCAGACTATTCCCCCCTCCATCCCCGTCTCTGGTTTTCCACTTGCAGCGATGCTCAGGTGCTTCTTGTAACTCCAGAGCAGGAAGAATTTTTCTACAGAAGCGTGATGTTTTAAAGGTGATGGTATGTTTTTATGAGGCCAGGGGGGAAACATTTCAGCCACGACTAAGAGTTTGCTGTCTAGATGCATATTTGACCAGAAAAGGGACACTTAACATAACCCTTACCACAGCTTACATAGTACTGAGCACAATTATTCAAAAATCCTTTGAAGCACCAAGCCCCCAAAGCCTTTCCGGCCACAGAAAACTTCAGCACAGAGTATAGAAAGGTCAGGGACATCCCCAAATCCTGCCGTGACCCCAGACATCCCCCCATCCTGCCGACTCAGCATGAATTAAGGGCTGGATATGAAGCCTGAAGTTAACAGAAACACTTCCAACTTCATTCCGCTGCAAGCCCAGGCTGTGCATGGACAGACCAAAGGAATATCTGAGCTTCCATGCCACGACCAGGGAAAACACTGCACAGATCAGAGGACGGCGCTTTGCAGGGAGCGGGCAAAGAGTGACAGTTTACTTGTAGCAATCACATCAACCTAAAGCGTAATCTGTTGTGCAAGAAAACTACTGGAAACATCCACTTTGGCTGTTCAGAGGCATCCCCGCTGCTGTACACCTTGTCCTTTTGATTTATGCCTGCATGGGTTTCACATGATGTGGCAGTACTTTATCAGCTGGAGGACCCTGCACAGATAAATAGCTCAGCCTTACAGAAGTAAACGTGTCAACCGGTGACAAGCATTTCTTTCATTAAGGACGAAGCGACTGATGTGGTTCCAATTGTCCTGCTCTGGCTGGAGGAGGCACTAATCCCATTATCAGTCATCTGCAAGAAACTGGATCACCAGCCTGAACGTGGGCGCCAGTAACACAGGAGCTGGCAGCTGGCGGACAGGCACACTGGGAGCACAGGTTTAAAGCTGCCAGGTAGGTCTGAGGTTTCCTTGTCGCACCGATCCACCCTGGTCACGGACACAGGGCACGGCTGCGTACTGCAGCGGTCCTGAAGCGCAGTTTTGCTTCAGTTGTCTTTACCTTGACCCCAGATTTCAACTGCAGAAGGCTTCCCTCTGAGGGTGCGACGACTTCGCTGAAAACTGACAGAAGTTTGGAAATAAACACCACCTCTAAAGAAATGTCAGTGTCAGTCAGGTTTAATAGCAGAACACCACAAACATCATGTCCAGGATACCAAGAAACCACTTCAACCATGAGCACAGAGTACCCCTGAAGACAGGAAATTGGGATGCGCTGAACAACACCGTGCGTTTGCTGATCTTTTCTCGTTACATGCACCGTAGGCAGGGCCATGTCGCCCCACAGATCACTCTTGGTGACCCCACCGTGGTGTGAGCATTTGCATGTTGGTGGGTTGGTGGTAGGAATCAGACCCAGCTTGGGCCCCTCACCCCACATCCAGCAGCCCTTTGCTCCCTGCGTCACGGCTGCGCCAGGCACTGCTCGCCTGCAGCAGCAGGCTGGGGCAGAAACGGGCTGCCCCGATCACCCCGGTATTGATACAATGAACACTTTAGGCAAGGAAAAATAATTATTTTCTTTACCCTGACCAGAAATCAACCCCAAGTCTTCCTTTGCTGGCCAGTCCCACACAAAACACAACAAGAAGCATTCAGAAACACATTAATGTCATTGCCTGATAAGGACTGGAAATGTCCCTGTCCCCGAACCTTGGCCAGGCTCCCCATGCCATGGGTCCCTTTGCTCTGCCCAGCCCAGCAGCGCACAACGGAGCTCTCGGGGTTCACCATCAGGATCGGGGCAGCTGGGACCTCAGGCCATCGTGGTGCTGGAACACGAAACCGCTCATCCCAGCAGCAAACGACAGGGAATTGGTCTGGCATGAGATGCTGCTGGGCTTCAGGAAAACTAAAATACATTTTCAGTGTTCAAAACTACCTCTGTAGTTTAGGCATTATGGAAAATTTTCAGCAAAAGAAGTTTAGATCTTAGAATTTTCCATGTCTTGGAAACCTACATTTTTCTTCATCTTTCCTGTAAAAGTGTTGTCAAAGCACAGAATTACTGAGCCTCTGGCCTTGCTTTCTCCAGCTACCAGCAACTTTCCACACACCGCTCCTTCTCCCTTCCCTTGCCATCCAGACCAGCTCAGGCTCCCTGGGAACAAGGCATGTCAGTCAGAACAGCAGAAAACGCAATTTCTGATGACTTAAAGATGGAGACATCAGATCAAGTATGTGCGAGACAAACTGAACTTCATGATAAATTTTAGAACAAAATAAAAGTGTAGGTTCCGTTTATTTCTGTTGCCAAAATCCGCAGATATTTCCTTCCGCGCTAACCCTGCTCACAGGTAATCACAGGGGTGGGGTTCGTTTCCTTCTGAAGGTTACACAGCTAACGCTAGAGGGACGGAAAGGGTGACTGTGTGCTGTCTTTGCACTTCTGCTGGTGGTTGTGTCTGCTTAGGAATAACCACACTTCTGTAATGGTTATTACTCACAAGTTCCTGACCCCAACTGCAGCTCCACCTTCCTGGGTTTTCTTGTCTGGGCATTGCTCTGCAGTTGGGTTTATAACCTTGACAGACTGTCTCCGCTGCAGACTTATCCCAGTGCTGGTGTCACTTCTTCCAAACTTAACATAAACACTATCAGAAAGGCAGAGAAGAAAGCGAGCGCTGCTGTGCAGTGAGAAAGTGCCACGTCTTCCTCCTGCCTTAACAGCAGCAGCTTCACGGCCCAAAAATAAGCAGAAGGCTTCTCAGGATGGGGATGCTTGAGCAGCTCTTCGAGCAGAGGACACGCAGAGCTGGGGCAGAGCAATAACCAGGGCTCCGCGGTATTGCAGGGCCAACTTAAGAGATGAGGTGATGCAATCGCTAGGCTTCCATTTAATGTCTTCAAAACAGCAATAACCCAGCCTGGGTTACTGGGAGAAGCACTGAAAAGGGGACAATAAGTCACCTGGACAATGACGCAGCAGAGCAGCTCAGCAAGAGGACTGATTTTAGGCACCAGAAGGACACATGAAAACATCTCCAGGACGGCTGACAAAGCTTGTTTGGCTCGGCTACTGCTCCCAGTAACAGAGCTCCTAGCTGGCTCGAGCTGCTGGAAGCTCACCCTGGCTGCCTCAGCATCGCTCCAGCCCCTGGGATACAAGAGATTTGAGCTTCTACAGACAGCCTGATTAAATAGACATCATTAACATTTGTCATCAGTGCGCTTCAGATCACGGTATCAGAGACCACACGCAGAGCGGAGGTGCTAGTCCAAATACTGAGCTGATGGAGAACGAAAGGTTACTCCAACAGCACAGAACTAGACAAAAAGTCAGTGAACAGGTTTCTGTCCAAACTCATAGCAGGACCTAGCTCCAGAGGTCTGTAAAATGTTTCAGCTGCAACATTTTCACTTGAACAAAATCTGACGGACTTACTTAGCTTTTCATCAAAATGTCAGAATTAGTGGTGGGACTGAAATGACCACTTCTCTTCCCCAGCAGTGAAAGTGCCATTGCCTGAAGGGTGGCAGCATCCCGAAGGGCCTCCTTGGCCCAGCACACCCACTACAGCCGCTTTAGCAGGGAGCAGTTAAGGTCTACGCTAACACTAACAACCCCCTCGGAAGCTGCCAGCTTGGGAAAGGAGTGACACCATCACTTTGGGACAAAGCCAAGCAGAGAAACACATGTCCCGGGCAGGATAAGGAGCAAAGCGGGTGTCCCAGGAGCTCCGGGCAGGCGGCTGGGGCTCCCGGTCCCCGCGGTGGGGTCTGCCTTGCCAGAAGGAGCACGCGAGCCCCGGTGAGGCTCCCGCAGCCCCAGCCCCGGGCGCTGGCACTAATGAAGCTGGCTGGCCCACTTTCCCTTTCTCTTTTCTTTTCCCAGGTTGGAGCAACCCCATCCCACCAGAATGCACTTGAAAGAACAAGATACTTCCTTTGTACCGGGAAACAAATGATGATTAATGTGTTAGTTGTAATTAATCTGCGATGACAGATTAGCAGAGCAGTGGCAGTGCCTTTTGCTGCTGCAGGAGCCAGTGCTGATAGGACAGCTGGTGAGAGGGGACACCAAATTCAATTTGCTCCTCATTTGCATACATATGACAACCATCTGTGCTAATAGGACTGCAATGTCTCTATTAGGCTCTCTTCTACTGTGCCGGCTCACCTAGACTCCAATTAGGCCTTTAAGCGAGAAAGCTTAAAGCATAAATATTTGCAGAGGGGAAGGGGCGGCTCAGCAAGCCGCCGTGTGCTGCCTTTCCCTGCCTGCAGAAGGCTGAATCCTCCCCGACGCCCGAGCTAAGGTGCTCTGCTGCCATTTAGCTCCTGGTAATGAGATGCTGAGCGCAACCGCCAGACTAACTCCGCCAGCCCCACGTTATCCAAAAAAATGCCTTGAGCCCTGTGAGAATACCCAAAAGAGCCGCCGAGGCTGAATGACAACTGGGCTTGCAACGGGAAAGAGGCCTTGGCCAGCGAGGGTGCACGGCTGCCCTCTGTTTTCACCCAAATTTGGGAGCTTTCGGGCTTGTAAGCACAAGAGTGGTACCCCCAGGGGTAAAAAAAAAAAAGCAAGGTTGTTTGCAGCCATGAAGAGGAGGTACCTTATGGGAGGCCACTCCTGCAAAGGTTGTCCCCTGCCCGGGTTTCATCTGACGCCCCACTTACCAGCTGCTCTCGGAGCAACTCCGCACATGCGGCACGAACACACATCTGGCGGGGCTACGAGTGCGCCACGGGCATTTGTTCCAAGCAGCCATTTACTCTTGTACATGCATTTCAAAAATAGCAGTCCCAGGCTTCCCTGAAAGCTAATTAGGGAAGCCAGTTAATTAACGAGCTGGCTCACCTACCCAGTTCTTCCTGTTCTTCCCACCAAGGTGATGTCTGCAATCTTGAGCTTGTTTCTTGTTTTCCAGCCCTAATATCTCAAGCCCTCCAGAGCATTCCATGAACTGAGAGCACAAGGAAAGGCTGGGGAGGAAAACGGACACTACGTTACTGGACTACGACCAGGGATGCAGCACCGCCTGCAGCCAGCCTGGAGCTGGGCTACTGCTCCGGGTGCTGTGTAGGTCCCATCAATATGACTAACTGGAAACCAGCCATGGAGTGTGAGTTAGCAGCCACTTCTGCAGCTATCCAAATTGGTACCTTCATACGGTTCAGTGCTGCAAGGAGAGATTTTTCTGCAACCTAGCCAAGAATCAAGCCCAAATGCTCTATCCCACGCCCGTTCGCAGCACGGCACGGGGTTAGGCCTGCCACGACCACACTGCTCCTGGTCCCAGCACAGGTTCACCAAGCGTCCCCTAAAGCATCCGTGTGTCAGCTCAGGAAGTGTCACCCACAGACTGGAATTTCTCTGGGCTGTTTTCCCCCGTTGCTGTTCCTCACCTCTGCAGCACCACCTTTGCAAGACATTTTTCTTGCCAGGTACAAGAAAACCAACAGACTCCCCACCAGGTACTGCTGCTGGATCAGGGTGGGGGGATGATGTGTCCATCACAGGGCATTAGAGGGGCAGTTACTCTTCCTACCCAGGGGGCACATTAGGCACCCGCCCAGCATTGTCTTTAGCACTAAACCATTTTCACTTGAGGTTTTGTTGTTGGGTTTTTTTTGTACTGATGGGAAAACACATTTCCTTTATAAATTTGAATGGGTTTAAAGTTAAAGGGCAATCTATTAACCTACCCACGCTTCCACCAGACCCTCAAGGCTGTGCAAGTCATTTGTGGCCTGCCCCCGTTTCGTCTCCTGCCCTGGGATGCCAGACTGAGATGGGGACCCGCATGGAGCACTCAGCTGGGACAGCACATCTCTGGCAGCTTATAGCTGAAGAGTTCATCTGTGCACACAGCCCTGGGTGAGAACATGAAGGGCTCTGTAGAAGTAGCTGGGCTTAATTAACCAAATGCAGTGTGATCTAGAGGATATAATTTTACACGTGAATCTGCAGTTTAAAACTGGCTGGACTGTTACTTACTTCTGATATCAAGCAGGGACATAGGGACCATCCCTCGCTTGCATGTACACGTCCACGTCTACAGGAATGGTGGAAGTTTTAACAAGAGTCTGTTTCCAAGACTCTTCTCCCATGGAACTGCTTAAAGACAGCTGCAAGCAATGCCAAGCAATTCACTGATGGTGAAGCACCAGGAGCAGTGGGCAGCTGAGACGGGGCAGGGACGCAGGCTGGCCTTTGCTAGCCAGTGCCGTGCCCTAAGTATCACCCCTTAACCCTGCACAGGGCTCACCGAGCCCAGGAGAGCTGTGCTACCCCACGCCAGCGTGCCAGAGCCCACCGGATCTGGAGGCAGGCCAAGGAGATGTTTGTGCTTACCACTACTAGGAGCTGAGATCCTCAAACATATTAAATTCTGATAGCAATTAGACATTTAAATACCTCCTCCTTGTGCATAAGCAGTTATCTCCCAGGGGCTTTGGCAGTGCAGAGGCTCTGCACGGAACCTCTCCTTCCAGCGTACTGTGACTTTTATCACTGGCAGGGCTTCAACCTGCAAAACTGAGCATCAAAACAGCTACCGGCTGAGCTAACAGGGCTGCTCCAGCCCACGTGGCCCCGATCCTCCCATCGGCTACTAAGCTGCCTGGGAGGGACTCATGCTGGTGGGCTTACCCTGGAGAAAGCATCTTTCTGCCTTTCCTGAGCCTGGTCCTGCCATATGTTGAAATCACCCAGCCAGGTTTGGGTCCCCTGTGTCACCCAGGGGTTGTGCAGCCCTGGGGCGGGCTCTCCTCTGCGCGTGGTGGAGCAAAGGGGAAGAGCATCAGGTTCAGAGCAGCAAAGGTTCAGATTAATCAAGGATTTTAGCAATGCCTAGCATTACTGAGCTCCTCCTGAGAAGGAGGCACTGACTGATGACCCATTTGCTGCCACCACCAGTGCCCACCAGTACGGACCCCTCGTTCAGAAAATCAGTGCACCACGGCAGGCAGTGCAGCACAGAGCATCTCCTGCAACTCCCTAGATCCTGTTACTGAAGAAGTGGCATTGCCAAAAGGGTGAAGGACTGTGCCCTGCAGGACCATCCTGCAATGCCTCCGTGGAGAGAGTTCCCTGGGGCTTTGCTGGCACCGTTGCTTCTAAGAGACATCAGCTCTTCTATCCCAAAACGTGATTTCTGATACCAAACTCTAACCCAAAAACTAAGCAGGAACTCATTCAGGGGCCTCTCTAGGGGTGTGTGCAGAGTTGAGGTGTGCCAGGCCATTATGGTGACACTTAGGTCTGTTTTGAGGGCAACTCCTACTGCATTTTATGGAAAACCATCTCCCACCCCTGCTCCATCCAGCACAGGGCACTGGTTGTGCAAGGGGGCGTTAACGGCCGCTCCTCTGAACACATACAGCAGGCACACGACGCGTTATTGTAAGGCACGGAGAACAAAGGAAATAAAATTCAAAACCTTGAAATGTTTAATTTAAGCCCAGACAAACCAAAGCACACACCCCCCCCACCCTATTTCCATCAGTTAAGTGGAGGCCACAAGTTTACAGATCCAACACAGCAGAGGGACACTGGAATTGTTCCAAACCCGGGTGTTAAATAAACCCAAAACTTTACACATAAGGCAGCACTTTAAAGAGTCCAAAGAGAATAAGATGCAAAAATATGTAATTAAATATCCAAACCACCTTAACTCTGTCCCCCAGTGATACCAAGCTCGTTGCAACAGTGATCGAGGCACACTGCTCCCTGCGGAGACCGACAGGTTAGATATTACTCGTCTGTGCCCACTTAGGCCACGGAGATTTTATCCTGAAAGGAGAAAACCTTGCCCTCCACTGGCACATCCACAGTTTTCATATTTCCATCTTTTTGATGAATGGTGAAGCAAAAGTTTTATATTTTGCCTTTGAAAATAAAAAAAAACATTGGAGGTTCAAGTTTAAAGGAAGAAAAAAAAAAAATCTATTATATGCTTTTTATATAAAGAATGTTTCCCAAACACACTGCCTGCTGTCTACACTGTCTGTGTAGCCAGACTGATAGCGCTTCAGGCTAAAACCAACTGCAGAGTTTCCTGACCTCACAGTATGAGCGTTACATGATTTATATATTTGGCCACTTTTTTTTTTCCCCCCCTAATATCGATCCAGATCATTAACTACCAGGACATTAATTAACAACGTCATCATGTAACTCCAAAAAAGACTGAATAGCGTAACCCGTGCAGCCAGTGTAAATTACTTCATGTGAATTTTAAATGCCTCTTAAAAAAAGAAAAATATCCAGGCTCAAGGACCAGGAGCGATGGAGACGCTGCCGCGGCCCCTGCTATTCTGTGTCTGTATGTGCCGGGCTCCCGGCAGGATTCAGCTGCAGCTCCCGACTCCTGAGCGGCAGGCACCTGCCTGGAGAAGTACAGCCATAAAAGAAAAGAACCAGGGATGTCCCGTCAGGGAGAGCAGCCCAAAGCCCAGGCGCCGGGGACGTGCACGCACGCAGGGGTGAGCGCGCTGGAACTGCAAAGGCATGGGAGGCACTTGCACTAATTCGGAAATGTTTTTGGAATGGCAAGTTTGTAAGATTTACAGCTCAAAAAAAAGTGTCAGGTCCTCGCAATGGCGTTTACTCACAAGGAAAATCCTGCAAAAACCCCAACACCATGTATTTTCTAAGCCAAGCGCTCAACACACACAATTTGAACTTCACAGGAGCCCACACCCACCTTTCTGCACCCCTCCCCTGCAGAGCACCCAGCACACACCACCAGCAACAGTTTCTTGTTCCTGGACAACGTCTCTGTCACCAGGACCACCCACCGCACACGGCGCCGATGGGGATGGGACCCGGCTTGGTCCCTCTGTCCAGGCAGCTGCTGCACCTCCGCAGGCCAAACCCCAGCTTTTTCTCTCCCCAGCAGGAAAGGCAGCTCTGGGGGGCTCAGCTGGTGCAAACCCAAAGGACCAACCCTTCCTTTGTTCCCTTTTTTGCACGCACAAGTACAAATCACCAACGCAGAGCCGAGAGCTTGCAGCCGCGCAAGAGGGGTGCTGGCACAACCGGACTCCAGAACAAGGGCCACACTGTCACCGCCTGGTTTGCTTGTGCCCGTGGAGCACCAGGACTCTGTGTCCCCACCACGGCCGAGCGAGGGGCTCTGCTCCAGGGCCCATCCAAGCCCCTGCCCTCAGCAGACTAATTTGATGAGTTAAACACATGATCCCACCAGCGAGCCATTCCCACAATTAATAAGATGTCCAGCTCTTAAGAGGCGAGTTAGGAGTGTAGGAAGGAAGGCTGATACGATAAATAATGCAGTCCTCCTGGTGGCACTCCTGAATGATACGGCACCGCTCTCATTTGCGAGGAACACGCTAATTACCCTTCACCAGGGAGACTCCCTCGTCCCACCAGCCGCGGCGCGTCTTGATGGCGTTAAGCATGTCTGCCTGCTGCTTTAATCAGCAGCAGCTCCGCGCTGCCACTAACGCTTCCAAGCCAAACGGCGTATAAATGTTGACAAAATACTCCCCGACACTCGCATTTGAAAGCTGCAGAGCTCCTTGCTTGTGTCTTTGCTTGCAAGGGACTGACTCCTGTGAACTCCGGCAGACCCAGCTCATGAGGGTGACAGCCAGCAGGACCAGGGCACCCGCAGTGGGAGCGACGGGGTGCGAGATCTGACAGTGCCCTCTTGTGCAGAAAAAAAAAACAAAAACAAAAACCCCACCCAAACAAAAACCCTAAAGCGATGATTTTTTTATTTTCCCTCTCCCAAGGAAGAAGGGAGCATTCAGCAGGTATTTGGGAGCCTGAGGGTCATATCATCACTGCCACCGACTTTTCTCGTGGCCTTGGCTGAGTCATTTTGCTTCTTGCACAAAAATTACACCACACACAGGATGGACAAGGGACGGCTTCGGAAGATAATCCCCATTTTTGCCCAAGGAATGCTGCCACATCAAGGAGAAGCTAAAATAATCACCAGGCACCGAGTGATTCATCGCTGCTGGGACTGTCCCAAACGTCCAGGACGAGGCAGCCTCTGCGGTAGGTCCCATGCAGATGTCTCTGCCCCTGTGATTACAGACCCTAATTGCAGCCCAGAGGCATGCCCGGACCCACACACTGTGCTTCAGGGACATGGGGGCAAATCTGTTCCTGGGGAAACAGCAGTGGAATTCAGAGTGGTTTTATTGGTGCCATGAGCCACACATCCCAGACCCTGAGCATATCTGCAACCAAACAGAAAATTCCCCGCTCTGCTGGGGGACCGCTGCTCTCACCATGTCCGTAAACTTGCAGAAAAATCCTACCCATGCTCATTTTAAGAGTCTAAATCTCTGGTCCCACCCTTATCCTTTGGGTGCCTCCACCTCCTTCAACACCGCAGGAAAGCCAAATGCCTGCAAAGGCCAGAGGCAGCTGCATCAGCTGATCCATTTCCAGGCACCCTCCAGAAATCTCCTGGCTCCGTCGGTCCCCTCCATGCCTCCATCCTGCCCCTGCTGGTCCTCACCGAGACAGATGGTCCGATTTCCCCTTCCCATCACTGCGTCCCATCATCCAGTTTCTTGGACACAAATTAGTCAACACCAGAACTATGTTAATTAGTGACTCAATTTTTCAGTTCACTGGTTGAATGAGAAGGGAAGAAAACATTTACATTGTAGATGCCAAAACTTGGTTTCACCTGAACTGCAGCATTTCATTCTCATTTCTTAAAGCTACTTGGAGATGACATTTCAAACAGAAATGTCAGTTTGAACCAAAATACTCTGGAAAAAGTTGAAATGAAGCATTCTGACTTTCTTAAATTTTGGTCATCCCCCCCCCATGCGAAGGGGAATGGGCTGGGAAATTATTTGATGAATTTGACCTGAATGGAAGAATTACTTCAGCTGATTAAGCATTCATTCATTTTTTTTCAGAAAACAGTTACATCCCAGAAATTTATCATTTATGCCGTCGTTGCAAACGTAGCATTAGTGTTCAAAGCTGTTGGGGAGAAACTAAACATTACTACAAGGAGTCCGCTGCCGCTCCGCGTGCCAGTGTACACAGATTTCCTGGCACGCACGCAGGCACAACCAGGGTACGCCGCTGTCTGGTGGTCTGTCTCACCTGCCACCGTGGCACTGCTTTTGCCTCTGGAACAAGGGCACGAGCTCTTCTGAAGCCAGAAAATTGCTCCGAGTGTTCCTGATTGCTGGGACTTTGTTGAAATATTTACTCAAGGCTTAATCGGGCAGGTCTTTTTATGCTGCGACTAGCAGGCAGGTTCAAAACCCGCTTTTTTTATTGCTCTAAATCAATGCACAGGTCTGTGAAAGACTTCGGATTGCTGCCACTGCCTCCTGACCCACGCAGGCAGAGGAAATTTTAAGGAAAATCCTGGTTTTTTCCCCCTGATCCCCAAAAGGTGACGTTCAGAAAGCATCAATGACCAAACAGCTGTCAAGCAGGGAAGGAGGAAATTGGAAAAGTGAGGAATGTCCTGACTTTCCTCCTAATCAGTCTGAATTTCTGAACGGGAAGCATTCTGGCGAGGCACAGGCAGCCCGGTCTCTGCACTCACCTCCCACGACCCTCAGCTCAGGGGAATCTGCAATGCAAAAACGGGATTATCACAACCTCCATTACTTTTCGTGGCCTGATTTCTCTCAAAACCATCCCACCAGACTTGCCTTTTCCCGTCACAGCTTGCCACAAGCTCACGCCGTACCTTGTGAGCAAGAAAAAGCCTCTTTGAGTCTAATTCTGCCAGCACAGCGCCGACACGGGAGCGCGTACCCCGCGACCAGCCTAAAGCAGCCCTCCGAAAGCCGTCCCTCGGCGCAGAATCCCTCGTAGCAGGAAAGCGCCAACCGAAAGCTTGGGATTTGGTGGTTTAAGGATTACGCTGCTTGGAAGTTGGCATTTCTTAAAAGCACGGCGCATCTTCTGGGGGTTGCGGTTGTTCCTACACACCAGCCGGCACCTCACCTGATCTGCGATAGGCAAGAGCAGGTACATGGGGTTGTCTGCTGGTGAGACCACTCGCAGGGGAGCCAAGGATGATGGGTGACACACGTCGCAGCTATGCCGAACAGATTTTTTGGATATTTGGAGAAAATTAAGCCCTGGCTTGATTTTGCAAGCTGAAAGCATCTCCTTGGTGAACTTCTTCATATAATTGCTCTGCCTTTTGTTTCCTGAACAGTATAGTGTGAAATCAAAATGGCACAACTGGTTCTGGGTAGTAATTACAACATATTCTGGTATTTACTGCTTTTAAAACTCCAGACACCGCGTTCACTGAATTGCACAAGAGCATTATATTATTTAAAATGGCATTACATGTGCCCGTCCCTTGTGGTTTGAAAGAAGAGTACCCACAGGAAACGAAGACATCCTAAATGCTCAGAAACCAAGTAGTAAATGAAAAACCACAAACATATTGTGCCTAAAAATACATATTTTAATGTTAAAGCTGATCTCAGAAAGTTTTCAGGCTGACTCAGGACTCGCTCGCCTACCACCTTTTCATGTTCCCAGGCTGAAGCAGTACTCTCCCCTTTCATAGGGGAATTCTCTTTGCGATTTGCTTTTTCCAGCCATAAACATTGTCCTGAAGATGGGTGAATACAGCTGTCCCTCCCGCACAAAGCAGACATGTGCTGGGATCATTTTCCCAGCTCCTGCAGCAGGCAGACCCACTGCCTGCCTTAGTTTCAGTCTCTTTTTACTCGCTCCTCCCTATTTCACAGTCTATCTGCTTTTATCCTTGTAATAAATTAATCTCCAGTGCCATTTCTCGGCCTTATATCACTTCAAGACACCAAGCTTCATCCCTCCCCAAGTCTGCTCCCCTATCTCCCTCGTGATGCTCTTCTGAGCTTTTAGTCACTTGCACTCAAACCTTTAGTCCCAACTTTCATTTTTTAAAGTGGTTTATGACTTCTCCAATTTAGTAAGACGCTACTGAATGAGGCTGGAGTTTGTCTTGTCAGCTTTTCCAGCAAGGTTATAAATCTGCTTGTGAAACATGAATCTGATGAGAGGATTGAGGGGCAGCAGGCCTTTACTCCTAACAGGCTGCAGATGCCCGTACCTCTGGATCTCAGATGTGATCTATTTTAGATGTAATTTATTTTCTCTGGAATGCATAACAGGTGGGGATGCTATGGGGATTCAAGGGCAACAGCACAGCCAGGACAGCTTCCCACCACAGCATTTGCTGGTTAAGGTGATACTCAAACCCATGCAACCTTAAATCCCGTTATCTTATATACTAACGGCCTCTGTCCAAGGAACATGGTCCAGAGTGGTCAAATGGCATCCATCCACTGGATTAATCTCGTTAAACTGTACTACCCAACCTGCCGCCCCCACCACGGAGGAGACCAGGCAAAGCTTGTCACAGAAGGCACAAGGACCCATCCCATAGCAGGGAAGATAAGTGCAAGGGGAAAAGCGATCAGGGTATCTCCAGCACATGGTAATGGTTACCCAGGTTTTAAGCAGAGCTTGCTGACAAGATGGCATTTCATCCACAACAAATGGGCAGTTACATACTCCAGGTAGCAGCAGGATGGGAGGGGGGGCACGCTGGAGCCTGCCCTTGCCACTGGAAAGGTGCGCTGAAATCAGCTGTAAATAGTCTCTCAGCACCCATTTTTAATGCTGAAAACCAAAACCCTGCAGTTTACCACATATCCAGAGCTCAAGGTCAAGGCAGTGGCATGAAACTTGCCTGTGAAGCTGAGATATTTTCTCAACGCAGATTTATACATGGGCCAACAGGCAATTATCTCTTCCAGTCCCAGCGCTGCTTCCCCAGCAGTGGGGATTTGCCATCATCCCCAGGGAACCTGCAGCATCACCCCCTCCAGCGCCTCATCCAAACCCCAGATGCCCCCATCGCTGCACAGGGAGCCCAGCCCACACCCCACAAACCTCACAGCACCTCTTTTCAGCTATGCCAAAAAGCGACAAAACGTGGTTTTGTTACATTACACCATTAAGAACCACAAATAAAGAACAGCCAAAGCCTGTGCTCTTACTGCACCTATAAAACCTGGGATCTAAACAGTATATTCTTCAGCCCCACCTACTGGCACCTTATCTATTAGCTCTTTGCATATGTAGCAGTAAAACATCTCTACATCTACAGACACAGCTCTCTCAAAAGCAGCACCCTGCACCCCGACACTGCTCTTGAACATCACGGCTGGCCAAGGGCAAACTGCCAGGGGCTCTGAGAACGAGTGTTTGAACCTCTCCCCATTAAAGCGAGTCACCATGATCTTTATGGAGAAGCGACATGGACAAAAGCCATAAGTTAGGCAGGCACGTAAAGAAAGAATAACCTTTGGACAAGCTTTTCCTGAAAATGCAGCATTTCCTTGGAACTGAGTCCAGTGGGGAGAGTTATTATGGGAAGATTTACTTCTACTGGGATGCCAGGCTTTTAATATCACCCTGTTAAATAATGCACATTTAAAAAGGTTATTTTACTGTGAGAAAAGGTTAACGCTATTGTTAGTTCTCTCCTGCCTATCCTGGATCAAGTGCCTTATGACATCCACTAGCAGAAGAAATAAATGTGGTATTACCTGGCCCGGGCACAGCCGTGTCAGACAGTGGCAGTGGATGAAGCCAGAAGTGGGGGAGCCACGAGGTGCTGCCTTGCTGGAGAGTTTCATCTTGGAGAGGACCTGGTTAATGAGGTCAGCTTGGCTGTTGGATCAGGTTTTGGCTCTTCTGAATTTACTGTCTCACATCTTGCAACACACCCTACACCTGGGCTAGAGAAGTGCAAATTGCACACCAGCCGCTGCTTGTTAGGAGTGAACCTGCAGTTCACCTGCCTGCTCTCCCAGCAAAGCAGCTGGGGGTTTAGACAGAGCTCTGGAGGAGCCACACCAGTTAAATGGCCTTGGATCTTCTCACAGACCACCGTGCCTCTTGCTGCAGAATATAAAATCTTCAAAAAACTATGCTGTGAAGTCACAAGGGTTTATTATTGATGCCCAGCAAATACAAGCTTGCAATGGGAAAGGTGCATGGCTCCATCAATGCTTTGCTGCATGCCTGGACACACCGCCAAGGGACTGCACTGAGCAGGTCACACCAAATTCCTTTCCATCCCTTGCACTTTCCCAGTCACCTCACCCAGTTACCATCGCTTTGTGTTTGTCACCTCCTGGCTTCGGTTTATTATCAGCTTGGTCACTGGTTCAGTAGTGCTGTTGATGGTTTGCGTTAGCTCTGACTCTTACATATTGAGGGTTATTAAAGCAGCTAGCAGGTCTATCAATCCATCAGGCATGTCCCTCCTCTTCCTCAAGCTCATTTTCCTCCTCCCTTGGCCTCAACACCAGAGGTGTGATGCAGCCAGGGATGCCCCAGGGAAGGGGGTGCCTTGCTCTGCAGAAACAGGAGCCTGACAGAGGGGAAATGACAGAAGTTGAGCTCCCAGCCCTTCCTCTCCTGCTCAGGCACTGAGGCAGGCAATGGGCCCAGCAGCTGGAAGGACATACTGGCAGCGTGGAGCTGGGAAGATGCTCAAGTGCAGCGTTCTGATGCAAAAGCTCATTTTCCTAGATTGGTGCTTAGTCAACCATTTCAATAGAATTTTCCTGATTTTTCTTCCCTTTTCTAGAATGAATCAGGAGCCACTAGATGCTGTATGGCCAGCTATCTGCTTCCCAGGCAAGCCCAGGCGCTGGGGACTGGGGTGAGCTTGCTGGGCAGCAGAAGCCACTCTGGGGACAGGTTCCCCCACAGTCAGCACACGCACCCCTGAGAGCCATTTGGGCCCAGCAGGTACAGGGCACAAGGCTCACCTTGTGAAGTGACAGCTTTCATCGAGGCAGCAAACATGCACTCAGAGTAGCTCCTGGATGTCACACACTGAAATATCTGCCCCATCTCTGGGAACTCAGGGGACAGCCAGACAGATTGCTGCAGCACCACCCACACCTACAAGCAGTAGCACCAGCAGAGTACAATCACAAGGAGCTCAGTCTGGAAAGCGCTCTAGAGCAATAACATTTACAACTTGTGCAGACCCAACTACATTCCACACAAGTGCTTAAACAACATAGAACCTGCAAAACAAATAAATAAAAAAATTAGAAGAGCTCAGAGCAGGTCTAAGGCTGGTATTCCCAAAAGGGGAATGTAGGCTCTAACTCAGCTTTAATAGCTGAGGGTGCCTCCTTGCCACCAGCTGAGACCACTCAGCCTTTAACAAGCCCTCCATAAAAGGCTCCAGGCAGGGCTCTGTTACCTCTCCTGCTCTGGAAACCTCAGAAGAAACAGTGGTATGTTCCTCCTACTTCATAATTGCTTTATCTTAGCTCTAAAAAATGTGCTGTATTTATACAAGAGTGTTTAATATGTGCTAATATTTCTAATATATGTGTGGAGCTTGCATATGGAAGGTCTGCCTCAAGTCAGTCTCACCTGATCAAGCTTTGCAGCAGACATGACTAAGGTTGAAGGTATTACTGTAGGGAATGGCAAGGTGAGCAGTCACAGCCCTCAGCCCATCTCTGGGACACACTACTGCTTGTAAAGTACAGCTGATGCTACAGGGATGGAGGAGGATTTGAAAGCTTCTTCTGGGATAAACAGCCCAGGAAACTGCATGTGTTGGTGGACAATGGGAACTGAGATGGTGACTGATGCTTGGTGAGAAAAAAGCTAAAACTAGAGGAAAGCTTGGTAGATGTGCTGCTCCAGGAACCAGAGCAAGCAGGGAAACTGGACTTTGCTGCTTCCTATAGGATGAGGTGATAAAAGGAAATTTTTACTCTAAGAAAGCAAAGCATTGGGTGAAAAAAGATGCTTTTCTGCAAGATAAAGTGTTCCTGGCTGAGGCAATTGAAGGAAACTGCTGTCTAATCCACACCACCAGGTCTGAGGCTGGTGCCTGCTGCTGGAAGGAGCGCTGAGCTGCAGCAGCATGAGGCCCAGGCAGGGCTGGGGCTAAAGCCACCTCCTCATGGGTCACCGACACCTATCCCCTGGTGCGCACAAACACTAGACTGGTTTGGTGCTGTGCTGTGCAACCTGGTATTTACAGTGGTGCCCCACCTCTGCGGGCTGAAATCCTGGAATGTGCAGACTGGCTCCATGGAAAAGTCTCTGCTTGGCCAAGCCCTGGTGCATCTGCAGGTGGGGGACAATGGCTGCACCCCATGCTGAAGGATCTCAGGTGGGTCTGGATGAATCTCTTGAGCGTGGACTGCTGTAGCTGTGAGCTATCTGAGCGCTACTGCTAGTTAGCTAATGAGTCTCCTAACTAAATCATTAGTTCTGTCTGCTCCCTGTTAACCTTTTCTCCAAGCCTCATCAAGAGAGATGAGGAAACATGCATCATATAGAAGGGGAAGGTCTATCTTTTTATTCTTTGATTTACAGATGTACTAACCTGCAATGCTTTCTGGGATGAAGCTTTTCCCCGCTATAACCCTACTGTCTTTGGCAATAATACAGCCGGGAAAAATTTATCTCACTTAGTGGAAAAAGGTGGCCCAGGGAGGAAGGGAGGGAAGGACTTGCTGATTCTAGCCCTGGGATTAGATTTCTCCAAGCAGAAGAAATTGATAGATGGTGGATTTACAGGGGATCCACTGGGAACAGCGCAGCCAGCTATGCAGTGTGGTCTGCAAACTGCAGTCCCAGCACATTCTGGAGCTCATGTGTGGTTTAACTCAATTTTAACTTACTTCAATGGGAACTTTTCTTTGCATTTGGACTCGCATGCAGTGGCGTCGTATACACCTGTAAGCATACAGCTGATGAGCACAGGGAAAGCCTTTCTTGATTGAAATGGGTAATCAGGATGCATTATAGTAACTGTTGCTCTGATTTGCTTTATGCAGGGACACAGCCCACTGTCCAGTCGCTGCTCTATGTTGCTCTTAGGGCTTAGCTGATGAGAAGGTCTGCTAGAAGCTGCAGTGACTTGGTTTCTGTAGCCCTGTGGGGATGACAGAGCTGCACAGAGCAGGGTCACACGAGATACCTGGTAACAAAGCAGGGAACCGACTCTCCAAGGTATCTGTGCGGTAATTCTGCAGCCTGCTGCAGCAGGATAGGGCTCTCCTCTCTAGTAAATCTTTTAGGATCTTAGAGCTGTTTTACAGACTCTGCTTGGATTTGTCTCAGCTAACTTCCAAAGGCTTTTCTGTAGCACATGTGTCCCAGTGATACCATAGAAAGGAATATGTTTAAGACTGGCTGGTTCAATAGTTAAGCTGTGGTCAGATACTCCAGTGGGGCTAAATCATTCACTGGCATGAGTCAGCACACCTCCTTTCAAATATAAACCTTGCTGCTTTACATCACTCGCCCTTTTTTGTGAAGTTTCTTTTCTTTCCCTGTCCAAGCCCTGTGGCTTCAGCCTGGACCCGTGTTTGTAACTCTGGTGTACCATAAATCTTTTACTGTATCTTTTGCCTCACTTAAAAGCACCTTGTAGCAACAGTCTGAGCAATGGTTATGGAAAGATATTCCTGTCCTATCCGTTGTTGTCCAAGGTGTTCTTGATTAGTTGAGCAAGTTCCTACCTGAAGCACCAGGTTTGGGGATGGTTACACAAAATCCTCGCTCTCTCCTTGCTCCATCTCAAGTTTGCACCCCTGAGATCAGCATCACCTGGTGTGGCTGGAACGTTAGGGGCTGTCTTGTGACACATGGGACCATGAAATGAACCTCTAGGGGATGGCTCAGCCTAGCAAGTTGTGACTGTCCAGCTATGCCCCAATGCTGGTGAATGGTGCAGCGAGGGATTTGAACAAACCTGACCCCATCAACAAAACAACACAGTAATGTTAGAGGAAAGCAAAGTAATGCAGGATTAGCTGCCTGCGACCTGAGCTTGCTGTGTGTGTCTTTCATGTGAATGAGGTGTTTGTGTTTGTCTTCCATGGTATTTGGGTTTTCTCCATCTGCTTATCCGCCTGGGTGAGCGCTGCCTGGCAGGGATGAAGGGGCAGCAGGAGGCTGTAATGAGCAGAAGAGTGATTCAGTCAGGGCTGTGGAGACCAGCGATCCCAGCCTGATGGGATATATTGCCCCAGAGCGGCAGAAGGACGTGCCTGCCTTGCTCGGCGAATACTTCCAAGATTTTGTAAGTTTGCCCCAAACCTGATGACAGTAAACTGACAGCTTTTCTAGAGAACTAGAAAAATCCTGAATAGTTTACCAGGTAAGAGCCCCAAGGGATTCAGGTGGTGCTATGAAGATGGATGGATGGATGTGTACAAGTGCATGGCCACAAGCCCGTGAGCCTGTGCTGCAGGGTGGCTTCCTAATAGGACTGACTGGCTGCAGCCTCAGAGCCGGTGTTCAGTTGTCCTGAAATAAAAGAAACCCTCTGCTGGGAAGGACTTGAATGACTTCGACAAATCGTCAAAAGGTTCTTGCGTAGCAGACGTCTAACCTTTCTTATTCCCCTGATAAAATTTTCTTGTTTAAATACAAATGAAGACAAACACAACGTTACCCAAGGTGACTAATTTTGAGGACTATTTTCTAACTCAAGACGCTCTGGTGTCTGATGGAGTCACACGGAGGTGTGCAGTCCTTCTTGAACAGGTAGTCCTGTTCACTTACTGCTGGCTGGCCTTCAAACAGCTGAGTGATCCTAGATCACGTACAGGAGGAAAAAATCCAACTTCTAACCACATTAACTCAGGATCTCAGAGAGCAGATGGGGTACAATATACCTTGTGCATATATACAAGTTAAAGGCTTTTCTGTTTCTGGTCAGCAAGGTCCACTGTAGACTTCATAACATGGCTTTTTAGCTGTCTGAAGCTCTCAACTCCCCTTGTTTAAAGCCCTAGTTGCTGGGGTCCTGTGGGCATGTGAGCTTCTCAGCTATTTCTAATCCTCCTTGTAGGAGAGGAAAGCCAAAAGGATGCTCAGGTGTGTTATTTGGAAGAAGATAAATAACCTGCTCCCAAATCTGTGCTAACTTAGAAGTGCCAGTCTTGTCTTGGCCTGACTCTGGGGTCAGGGCTGTTGGACAGAGGGTCTTCACCCACACTTAGTGCAGTCAAGCTTTTGAGTTGCAGTTGAGGCAATCACCTGATTTATTAGTTGGTTTAAAAAAAAAATTACCTACTGCTGTGTCTAGCAGGGCTGTGTACTGATGAGGTTAGCAAGTCAAACCCAGGGCCTGCATTTGAAAGATGTTGGTAAAGAATAAGATTCATAACTGTTGTAATTAGACTAGCAGTGGGGTGATTAAGTTCTCCATCTGGGAAACAGAGCTGACCTGTTAGTGTCCAGCCAGCCCTGTGATGGGAGGCTGGTGATTTATGCCGTGGGGATCCACTTTTCTAATGATTTCTGGAAAGCTGGTCCATCATCTGAAGTTGTTTGCACCTGTAGACCAGCCTGATGGGCTTGCTGTTTGTGGTGGCTTGTTACTGTTGTTTTGATTGCTCTGCTGAGCACCTATTTGGGCTGTATCACCCTGACCTGGGTGAACACAGAGGCAGGAGAAAGGGAGATGTGGGAATACTCAGAGCAGCATTGCGGATGCAAACGTGAGGATAACTTGTGCAGTTCATGATGCAAACGTGAGGACATGTTAACTGAGGGCTGAATGAAATTCCAACTAGCTGGGTAAGTGCAAAGAGCAGCCGTGCCTAGGGCAACCTAGCATCTCCCTCTGCACCTTGCAGCATCTGCTGTACCCCACACAGCCCTGTGTTTTGGTCCCTGCTGATCTCTGCCTTCCGCCGTCCCTGTGGCAGGGCGCACTGCGGGCAGCTGGAGTGTTGCTGGGTGTGGTATTGCCTGACGTGGTCTTGCAGCGTGGGCTGTGTGGTTATCTTGAACAGCCACGATCTCCTTAAAAAATGAACAAGGAAAAAAATAAGGGTTTTTTTTTATACAGTTAGATTGTCCACTGGAGAGCAGAGCTTGGAGGCTGTGTGTGATCGGTAGTGAGGGGGTTACAACATATGTGGATTTAGGGGAACAGGGAGGAGCTCCATCCAAGGCTGCAGGACACCTCAGGCTCTCTGTGGTCACACAGGGGCTGCAATCCAGTGTGATGGGTGTCAGCAGCCCTCACTCCATGTCTCCATTCCACCAGCTTCTTCCAGCCCAGGGAGCAGACCTGAGCATGGATGCCCAGTTTCCTGTGCATGCTTCTCCCAGATGAGCTCCTGCTGCTCTAACCCTTTCTGTCCCCTGCAAGGAGGGGAAGGGAGCAGGGAGAGGGATGAGTGACATCGGGCAGAAGGAAGGGAAAGAGGAGGCAATGCTTTTCTGAGGTCTTGCAGCAGCACTCACAAGGGGAGAGCACCCATTCCCATCACAGCACAGCAGTCTCAAGGGTAGAGCAGAAACTCTCCCAAAATAAAGCTTTGCAGAGAGCCATACTCAAAACAGACCACTCCTTCCAAGCTTCCCACCAGCAGTGATGTGAGGACATCCCCTGGGTTCAGTCCCTACATGCAGGGCAGTACCTGGGCAGCGTGGGGAGGCTTGTACAGGGAGGGGAGCTGCTGCCAGCGCAGCCCAGCAGCTGCGGAGGTGTGAAATGCTGACACACCAGCTGCCAGCACCATTTACATCAGCAAGATTGGTCTCTTAGGACAATAATGGATGTAGGACAAATGATGATGGTGAGCTGAAAGTGCTATTACTCATTATTGAAATTTTGGATTACTCTCTGGCCAGTGCTAAAACTATAAAGGCAGCAGCCAGTGGACAAGCCCTCGGTAACCTCTGCCACTGAACTAAAAGCTTTCGGAGGGGGAACAGAAGTGCTATAAATCTTGTGGGTGACGTTTAACATTTGTCAGAGAAACACTTTGGACTTATTTTAATCTCTTTGTTTCGGCGAGTTCATCATAACAAATAACCAGTGCCTCGAACCCAGGCAGTGAATCCCCCGCCTCTCCCGGCTCCAAATGGAAACTCAAAGTGGCCCCTTAATAGAAAGGGCAGCTCCGCGCATCGGTGCCTCTCGTGCACTGTGTGGTCTCCCAGCCGCTCCTAAATGGATGCAGTCCTTGCAGTGTTTACACGTGCTGCCTGTTATTGCAATGACACCGGGGCCTGCAAATGCTTTAACTTGATTTTTTTTTTTTACTTAAAAACTGCCCATTAATCTTCCTCAGTGCTTGGGAGGAAAGTAAATTATTTACGGCGTGGATGTTATAGGGGATTGTTCCTGCATTAACATTTCATTTGGGAGTGTTAAATCTGTCTCTCATGCTAAGTTTGGGATTGGGTTTGTCAGGTGACTTGTCCAGAGATGAATCCCATCCAAGCACACATCCACCCGCCTGCGTTCCTCTGCCCCGTTGCTTCCCCGCCGCAGAAGGAGTGCCCTGTGCTCCAAGTGAAACAAATGCAGCGGCCAAGGAGAATAACGTTATAAAGCGTATTTTTAAGCTGTAGATTTCTGTACTCACCTAAGTGAGAAGCAGCCTCGGTTAAAAAGAAAAAAAGGATTCTGTGCTAACTTCCCACGTACGGCTCTGCCAATGCACTGCCATTAGCGTTTCTGCTATTTTTGTCCTTGGCTTATTCAGGCCAGACTGCTCTGCTTGATGAGAGGCTGCTACTGGTAGGTAAATCAGCCAGTAACGCCTTGGGTCAGGTTCTTTAAGAGTGGCTAAGCCTAATTTTAAATTACTGTGTCAGAAAACAAGTCACCCTCGTTATTGTCCCCGTGGTATCCAAAGGAAAGATGTACTTGGGTTCCCTGTGCTGGGCTGTCCTTGGCACTGCTCCTCCAAACCCCTCCCCAGGAGTGAAGGGAGCAGGCTGATGCGTGACACCTTAGGAAGGGATCGTTTTTCCAAACTGTAAAAGTTCAGGTATTAGAATGAGGTTTAGACATACCTGTAATAGCTATATTTAACAAACAAACAAAACCCAAACCCACATTAAAGTTCTACTGCAAACAGCAGAGCTTTATTCTGGGGAGAGCAGTTAGAGGACAACCACAACCTAACAAGAGCCACCTCGCCCTGCTGAGCACAGCGTGTATGTGAGCAGCTGCTGCGGGACAGCCAGCGAGCTGCGAGCGTGCTGGCGTCTGTACATGCGTTAGCTTGTGCTGCCGTATGCTGAGCATCAGGATTTCCAGGCTGTCTTCTGGCCGTCCTCGGCACGCTTGGGGCAATGGCCTTCCCCTTCTCGGCCCCCATTAACCTTTCTGTGACTGCAAGGACAGAGCAGGTTGCAAAGTGCTCTGAGAGCCTCTGCTGAAAAGTATTAGATAAACATACCGTGGAAACAGCATATGGTTAAACCTTGACCACCACCACTTCCCTGCTACGTGTTAATGCATGTCTGGGGGAAGCGCATGCACAAATAAAAGCCGAGCTGCAATACTGAGGTGCCCGCAGTGTGTTCTCCAGAGAAGCAATGTTTGAAGGGTGGATTGGAAAGCAGAGGTTAGAAGAAGGCAGGCTGAGAATGCCCGAAGTTGGGAGGGATGAGGATGAGTCTGTTAATGGAAATATTGATTGTCTCAGAGGTTCAGTGCTGCCAACCAACCTGCACATATGGTACCGGTTTTATTGATATATGAATAAGATTAAACATGACACCTGTGTCAAGCGAATCCCTTGGTACCATTTAACTAACACTTAAAGCAGCTGCTTTTGAAAGATTACCTTCAGGCACAGGCCACCCATGCAGAACAATATCATCACCTTAAGCACTTTCCCAGTTGCCGACAAATGGGAATTCTTGCCTTGTAGCAATATAATTAAACAATATTAGTGAAAGTCAAACAACAGGGCATTCAGTGCCGGAATGTGCTCTCTGGCTATACAGTGGCTTCACTGGTTTTACCATTACCTCTGCACGCAGTCACATGTCTATGGGCGTCAGGGCTCTCTGAGTCTCTGAGCTGCTGGCTTGACATTGGGTCGTTGGTTTGCAAGCAGGATTTACTGGGAATCAAAATGCTGGGCTGTTCTGAAACCTTCTATATTACTGTTTAAAAAAATATTTTATCTCCACCCTTAATAGAATAGTCTTACTGTGACAATAGGCTAGGAGTTAATTTCTCACTGGGAGTGGTAGAGTGGATTAAGGATGTGTCTCTGTTCAGTAATGAGCAAATAATTCAACTTCAAGTCTTGTGTGAGGGCAAGAAACTTCTTCCCATATTGGGGACACTGTCAAGTTGGGTATTTTTCTCCTCAAATTTCTTCCTAATTATTAATCATAACACAGGAAAGACTCAGTCAGGAGTAATAGCAGAAAAACATGGTTTCTGTACGGCACGGCTGCTTCTGCAACACATCTCCCCTAGGAGAGGGCAGCACGGCTCCAGCCCACAGTGCTCTGTGGCTGGGGAGGGTAAGGCGGGTGGGGGACAGTGGCTGCCCAGGTACTAGTGAGCAGCTGCACTGTCACAGAGCTGTGTGGCTGGGGACTGCTGCGGGGTGGTGATCGCGGTGCGCAGGTCTCGCCAAGAGATCTCCATTTCCCCAGGCTGGAGCATCCCTGTAGCTGGAGGATGTGGGAGGGGCAGGGCGAAGTATCCAGCCACTGCTGCCTTCCAGAAGTGACACGTTAAATTACTGACCCGTTTCATCTCTCTACATCCACTGCCTGTCCCTCCATCTAACCTGTCCATCTCTCTGCTGGGTAAATCATCTTTCTGTTAGTACTGCAGGGTTCTTCCTAGAGAAAGGGTGAGTGCTGATGGGTGGTGAATTGAAAGCAGAAAATGGATCACTTGTGGCTATTAGTACTTTTGCCATTAATACATTAAATATTCGTTAGAAGTCACTTAAATGTTCTCCCCCTTGATAGGAAATGTAAACAGCTTGAATTGCTATTAAATGAATCCCCCTCTCAATACCAATTTTGAGCTAATACAAGACCATTCCTGTGATGTGAAGTCCTACTGACTTCTGACACTCTACGTAACGTCTCAACATGGATCTGACCAGAAGATCAGGGCTTACCCTGCAGAAGATTTACATGTGCCTAAGAGCTTTGGGAGCATAAATCCTGTTGAGTGATGAGCACGAACTCCAAGGTGCCAACACCTTCAGCAGAACGCAACAACCTGCCTGGCGTATGCGGGCAGAGAGCTCATTTTGAAGGAACGTGTGGCTGTAAATCCTCTAAATACTTTATGAAAGATCTTTTCCAGAGCTGTTGAGCAGAAGAAACAGGTTTGTGGGCTGCAAAGAGCAGATGTATCCCGTGCACATCAAAGACGTATTGGCTGCGCTGTGACCTCATGTAATTGCTTGAGCTGGCAGCTCTTCCCCCATTTCTGCCATGGGTGCAACTTAACGATACAATCTTTGTTAGCTATTGGAGTAAAACACAGGACAGAACCAAACATATATAACTTGGTAATTGCTTTGCCTGCCCCTTGGCTCCCCTGCAGGCTCTTGTCTTTTATCCTCTGCCTGCTCCGGCCGTGATGCTGCTGCCTGCCGGCGCGGCTCGTGACAGCAAAGCCAGGTTTATGGAGGACAGCAAAGCCGGGTTTATGAAGGCGTCACCTGCCAGTGTCAGAAGTGACACATCCGAATACAGTCCAGAGCTCCCTGTGTCCTAAGCCTCTGCTGACTATATTTATAATCCAATCACGCTGAAAACCACAAACATAACTTCTGTCTGACCTTCTCTATTAAACCATGAGGACTTCTTTCTCTAGGATTTCTATTACCTTGACATACGCAGTATTTTGTCCCGTGGCATTTCTCCTGCTGTTTCTCATATTATTTACATGGCCAGGCTATGCCTTGCAAAGCTGACAGCTTCAGGGAGGTGTACGAGCACCTTGCAGAGGTGTCCGCTGGTAGTCCTTGTTGAGCCCTGTGCAGGAAGGGTAGGGGCAATGACTTGCAAGGAAAATAATGCCAGAGGCAGTCTCTGAAGAACGAACGCAGATGACTGCTTTATGGTGTGTTGTTGAGGCTGGAGGTAATGAGAAAAGCTCTCCCCAGCTCCCATGCCTTTCACCCTTGCAGTCTCTGGGCACCTCCAGGGTATGACAGCACCGTTATTACTCCAGTTTATAGGATACAGAGGTTAAAGCATCTGCTCAAGGTCCTTCTGAAAGGTAATAAAAAGGGCAGGAATAGGACCCAGGTTTCATGATTCCCCTTGTGCCCCAGCAACCTAATTCCTGCTCTCACCTTCTGCTTTCTAAAATCAGGCACCTGCCATGGAGAGCTCAGTTTCTCTGTTTGTGGGGACTGTGTTCAATGTTACCACAGAAACCTGTCACACCATGGCAATGCAGGTGTCTTCTGACCGGGCCCCTCTGCACCCATATAAGTGACTGTGTGTGGCACAGGGTGATGGAGAGCCCACCCTGACTCTCCTCTTCTTTGCATTAAAGCAACAGTACATTTGAAGACTGGTGTTCTCTTGTGGGCTAGGAGGTAAAGACCTCTTGATGTTTGGGTCAGACTAGATGATAGCTCTTTCCTAGGTACAGCTGTTGTCCACCCTCCTGAGCCCAGAGTTTTGCATACATACTGTATTAATGAAGACCTCGGTCTATATGAAGAAGCCCCATGCCAATAAGGTGTTAACCTGATTTTCATCGGACTAGAAATCTCAACTCTAAAGTCTACCAGCTTTGCCCAGGCATCTGAGCCAGATGAAGACACTCTCTCTGTCTCAGGGATCACTTCTGGGTTTGGGGATTCCCATCCTGCTCTGGCCTGGGCAGTGTCGTGTGAACCACGTTGTTTATTGTTTCTTGTAATTAGCCCGACCTTTTGAAACTGGAGAAGTCATCAGCTTCCATTTGAATGTGTTCCCTTTCAGTTCAAACCAAACTGGTTTAGAAGCTATGCATAATTTATGGGCTGGTTACAGCCACTTCCAGAGAATAAATGAATGAGTGGAACTCCTTTGTAAGCTGGATCATACATCCACTTGCACCTTTAGCAGAGTAGAAGGCATGAGACCTTCTACTGATATAAACTGCTGAATCCAAGTCTGGCTGAGAGGCTGTATTTGGTCCTACAGCTTCTACCATATGTCGGGACTGTGCCAGTTGGTGTAGCCACTGGTGGTGCCTTGTTTTCCTGTGTTTGAGTATGTTCACCTACAACTCCACCTTGTATATAAGCCTGGCCTAGATTGCTGATGCTGTCATGTCAGCAAGGAGCACAGGGAAATGCATGTCCTGCCTAACACCGCTGTGCTGGCAGGGCTCCTGGTGCAGGAGAAAGGGGTAGTAGCTCAGCCCTGAGCTGCTAACTCAGGATTAGTGCGTGCCTCGCTGCTGCAATAACAAGAAAATCGCATTTGCTCGCACCCTTACTCCAACACTTAAATCCAGCTTTGGTGGTTTTGTTGCTTTTGCCTGTTTTGCCGAGGCTTGCAGTGGAGGAGCGTGCTGTTACAGCTGGGGCTGCGCTTGGGACAAGTAACTTCTAACCCAGCCCAAACTGGAGGTTTTCCCCCACCTGATGCTGCTGGGGTTGTAGTGCTGCTCCTCTGCCAGCAGACCGTGTGTTCCCACCGGAGAGCCACGGCTTCCCTGTAGGATACACACCTTCACACTGCAAGCTGTTCCGGGCAGGGACTGGCTTTTCATACAGACCGTCCCTTTGCAGAGCTTTTAAGGAAAGAGGATCGTTGTCCGCGGTCTCACAGGTGGTGTCGTGCTGCCAGCAGGAAATGAAGCTACTTAGGAATCCATCCCCTCTAGGATCCCTGCAGGTTCCTTTGACTTTTGAATGGCCACTGCCCTTGTCGGAGTCCATTCCAGGAACGTTTCACTGCGCTGGACACCTATGCCATAGCCTCTGCGGCTTGGGTGTCCCTCATGCATTTAAAATGTCCTTTATGGCTGTTAGGAAAGAGAAAATTAAAGAGAATGGCACTTACAGGACATCAAAGATACAAAGGGCCTCTTTATCCAGGAGACATCTCTGCATTTGGGGCAGTATTTTACCTGTTTAAATGGCTTCTTCCAGAGCCCTTAAGTACAGTGTTGCGCCAGCTAAGTATGGATTTTTAATTAAGCCCCCCTCTCTCCCTCCCCTCTTTTGCACATAACTATAATTTTACAGGTTAAGAAATCCCCTTAATATCTAGCCAGAGGTTTAATGCTATATGCTCTTTAAAGAGCCCCTCCAACCACCGTGTTGTATTAATAGCTCTGAGATGATAGTTTTTACAGTCTTCTAGGACTGACGTCTGCTGTTAACGCTTTGCGATCATGTCAAGGGAGCGGGGGGGTGGGGATGGGGACTATACCTGTCAGCTGAGGTTCTAACGTGTGGCTTTAATCTTTTTAATTAACACAACTCCATGGAAAAAAAACCCCAGTTCTCAATGCACGAGCCTTTCTACCTGGGGAGGCTGTGAGCGGCTCCCACTCCCGCAGTGTGGATCCTCCTTGTTCTCAGCAAAAGGAGCATCACTGGTCCCCACTGCAGAACCCCGGGTTAGACTGTGGCTGTGCAGGCCTGGGGATGCTGCAGTGACAGATGAATATGCAGGAGAAGATGATTTAAAACCTTAGCTGCTTGCATAATTCATGTGTCAAGTAAACATCTGAGTAAGGTTGCCATGGTATCGGGGATGTATATCATCTTGGCCATGTGTGCGCTCAGAAAATTATAGGAAAACTTGCAAAGTACCGTGTTTTGGCAAATACGATGGAATATATGGTTCTGCTCTTGGTGTTGGCGAGGGTTTATGTTTAAGAGCACAGTCACTGGCTGTGGTTGTGATACCAGGACAGACGATTGCTACCATCCCGGGCCAGACTGGATTGTCTCCCGACAGGTCTCCTGATTCAGGCAGTCCTGAAGTGATTGCTGTTGGATGCTCGGGAAGAGGTTGTATGCATGGTGTTACTTCAGAAACCTCTCCCACAGAAGTGACCTGCCCAAATCCAACCCTGCTCTTGCATCTGTTTGCAGCCTTTTCACTGGTACTGCAGGAATCTGGTCCATCTCTTCCCTGCCTGTTGTGACACCCTGAAGTCAGCGTACGAGTCCTTGAAGCACTCATGTGTGAGCAGTATGGTCTTATGCTGTCAACCAGTGTAGAAACCCTGTCCTTTTCTACCATTTCCACTTTTCACTCACCACGGCATGGATTTTTGCAGCAACATGCCCCGGGAGGTGCTGGCAGCAGCACACTGGTAGGGTGGGTAGCCCTGGACCCACGTGCCCCGTGCTGGGTGCTGTACTAACACACGTGGCAGGGCTGGTCCTCTTCCCACAGTGCAAATGAGGGTGACTTGTATAAAATACGTGTTAATGCTGAAAGGCACTGGGGATTTGATTTTGCATCTTTGATTTTGCCCCTTGATCCCTTGTGCACAAGGCCTTTGGGGAGTGGAGGTGCCTTATTTTGTGCCCTGTAGTAGCATCTCTGCTTTTACTGTCACCCCTCCAGCTAGTTTGAAGCCCGGCTGGGTACTCCTACCCGTGCTACAAACACCTTCGCTTCGTTTTGTAGACCCAGCGCGTCTCGCTGCGAGCACAGCCCTCCCCGCGTGCAGCCCTGCTCCAAACCGCTGGACCGGGCATGACGCTGCAGGCGGGTGCCTCTGCCTCGTTGGCTTCAGCGGGGCTGAGACACATCTTTTAAAGCTGAGTGTGTGCTTTGCTGGGAAGAGTTGGGTTTGGGCTGCAGTTAGCACTTCCCAGCAGTGGAAATCCCCGGTGCCTCACCCCTGTGATCTGGGCTCCCGTTGACAACAGCCTCCGCTTTGAAGGAGCATTCAAAGCCTCGCGGGGCCAGTCGGGAGATGACTTCAGACCTCTCCGGTTCAGCACGTGGCATTCTGTGGGCCAAGATCCCTTTCATTAAAACTGATAGGTGACACTTTTTCGCAATATTTACAATTCAAAGCACTCTGATCAAAGTGCTGGAAATTAGGATGTTGATGTGAGATAATTACTCCTTTCCTAGTGTTCGCACCAGAAGAGAGCGTGCAGCCCTCTTTCCCTTTGTATACCTCCTGTCAGTTGAAAGCATTTCTACGTAGCTGATGCCTGTAGATATATTTGCTGACTCTTCATGTCAGCAAATCCCACTATGATTAGGCCTTGAGGTGACAAAACAAAACCTTGACTGTTACAAGCTGGGTAACTCAGTGCCGAGGTAAAACCTAAAAATAAACCCCAGTAGCCTTTTAATGGAACTGAGCACAGCGCAAAATAAATTTTTATAAGTTGTTAGGTCCTTGCAGCAAAGGGGAGAACTATAAAATCCTGTTTGATGGTTTTTTAATGGCAGTTGTTTCATTTAAAGCTTTTAGTGAAGCAGGCTACATGGCAAAAGCAGAATAATAAACAGTAAGAAAATGCATTCACCCTGTGAAACAACGGCGATTAAACACCCAGCAGTAACTTGGCCATACCAACTCCAGGGTTTTCAGCAGGACCATCCCAGGGGTGGGTTTCACCTGCTCAGGTTTCCCTCCCCAGCTTTCCAAGGAGGGCAGCTCTTGTCCCTGGTCACGTACGCCTGGTTCCGCCTCGCCCTTTGCCTTGACTCAGTTTATAAATGCTTCCCTGCAAAATGCTTTTCAGAACTGAGCTTTGTAGGTGGGACATCGCACTGTTGCAGCACTGCAGAACAGTCTGGCTTGTTTTGCTGAATCAAACGAGAGGTATGTGAGGTGGTTTCACCACTTTTACCTTCCCCGTTCAGCCCTTGCTCTGGATTTTGCAGGTGAAATCCAAGTGTCAGCAGCAGCTAACCTCGGAGTGAACCTACGCAGGGAGGCATTTCTCCCCCTGTGCATCCCTCGCGCCCCGAGCGCTGCGAAGCTGTGTGCTGTGGAAAGCATCCATGGCTGATACACATGGAGACAACAGGCAAGGTGGGAACCTGCCTCTTGCAGCCCAAACCCGCTCTGGCCAAAATTAAGACAGAGAGAAAGCAGTGGGCTCCTCCGAGTATCTCTGGCCAGATGGTGACCCACAAGCTGTGCTTGGGTCAGGCTTTGTTCTGCGGGTGGGATCTCAGACACGCAGTCTGGGCTTTCCTCCCGCTCCCTGAGCTTAAGGCACTGGTGCAGCGGGGGTCTGGCTCACTCCCACCACGCGCTGCAGGGAGAGGGGCCCTTCTGCAGGTGGGGGTGGCAGGTCCGCGTTCCTCCGCGTGCGAGCTGAAGCGTGCTTTGTGTCGGGTTTGGAAGAGAGGAGATGATTATGATGAGTCTAATCCTTCTCCCAGCAGAAGTCTGCTGGTGAACAGTTAATGAATAATGCTCTTTCACTGGGGCTTTGTTTAGAAATGGGCTTAGCTTCAAATTTATCATAATGCCGCGAAACTGGCTGTAAAATTGAGAAATGCCTGTGAAGGTTTCCTTGAAATATTTGTAAGTAATCCACTGGAAATCCTACCCACCTTTGTAAACTGTGCCAGTCCCTGAGGTGCTGTGGGCAGCTTTGCCCTGGTGGTCGCAGCCCGTCTGACGTTGATGGACATCAGGGAAGGATCTTGGTGCAAAATATTTTCTATATAATCACAAGGAAATTCCTTCAGCTTGATTATAAATGTTGGGCCTAAGCATTTTGACAGCATCCTTTTAATAGAAACCAACCGTCAACCCCAGTCAAGTAACAATTTACTCTGGGTGGCTAATGCCATTGGAAATATTTTCTTCTTTTTCTTTGTCCTTTTTTTTAAAGAAACAAATCAAATCCAAGCCCGCATTTTCCATTGATCTCATACCACAGACACAAACAGCTGCAATTTTAATGTCACACTTTACAGCGATGTAATCAAACCAAACTTCTGAAATCAATATTTCTTCATAACTGACCTTTCCAGATTAATGATATATTGCGACACTACTCCATAGACAGTCATTTCCAATAGAAAGACTAACCATTCAGATCACTTTAATTAATCTTCCTCCGTTCCCCACTCACCCAATGAACTTTTAGTGAAGTTCAGGAGGTGGCAGCCCAACTGTTGATAGCCATCATCAAACTGGAGATCAATGCTCAGTATAAGGGAGAAAAATGTTTCTCTAAGCAATACAGAAGAAATATATGTACACAAAAAATCTCTTTACCACCTTCTGTGTCGTCTCCCTCTTCTTCAACACCTGACCACAGCCCCTGGACACAATCATCTGCTGATGGTAGGGAAGTCATTCCCAGAAGAACGGACAACGAGGTGCCAAACAGCTTCGTGACCTCTTAGCATGAGCATACGGGCAAAACGGATGAGCTGTGCGAAAGAAATGTCGTGTTTATGTAAGTTTATTTTTAATAACTGGCTATCCAGGGTGGTGAGCAGCTGGAAACATATTACCAGGATCATTACGATGTTTAAACACAAGCCTGTAATATGGATAAACAGTAACATCACACTGAGATTTCAGCCAAGAAGCTCCGTTAACTCTTTAGAAATTGCAGACAGGCACGGTCCAGCCACACAACCATTTGTCTCCTTTTGGCTGGCAGCAGAGGAGCCACCAAAGCTTGGGGTGGGCCAGCTACTCCTCAAACACAGCACTACGTGCTTCATCTTGGCAATGCATCTTTTGCACAACTATTGCATGTCTAATCTTTGGAAATGCATTTGAGACTTTAGGTCCTACTTGACTTTCCTCTAAGATCCCCAGTGGTGCTGCCAAGGATGCAGTGTAGATAGTGCTTCTGTAGAAAAGTGGATTGAGACCACCAACCTGGTGGTCATCCTGGTCTAGCAGAAGGTGTCGCTGCCCATGGCAGGGAGGGCTGGAACTAGGTGATCTTTGAGGTCCCTTCCAACCCAAACCATTCTGTAATTCTATGATTCTGTAACCTACATTGAGAAGCCACCGAATTACTGGGTTTCAGAGGGACATCTAAAGACCACCACTGTAATTCTTTACTAGTCTTTCCACTCATCCAGTTCCTGTAGGTAAACGCGTGCACAGCAAAGTAAACTTCCTGCAGCGCTGTGATTTCAGAGCAAAACATCAAAGACAACAAAAAACCTCTCAGCAGACTGGGCTGGGGTAGAGGAATGTGCTGTGAAGAGCCTCCGGGGGTGTCTCTATTGATGGTTAGTGCTGACCTAGGACCACCCCTCCACTGATACCTGTCAACTGTTTTATACAGTCAACCTCTCAGCTTGATGAAATTCAGAAGTCCATGAAATTACACCCTGAATTAATCTGGCCCATTGCCAGGAGAGTAAATAAGTCGTTAGGCCCAAACTTTACGTTAGAAGCTTTTTAGCTTTTTTTTTTTTTTTTTAATCCTTCATTACCACTCAGGTAAGATGTAATGCCATCATCAATCCAGCCAAAGGGATTCAAACACAAACCCCTTTGACTGTAATTTTAAAAAAAATATATAAATATATATATCTGACAATAAATTAGTGTCATAACCAGCCAGGCTGTCTCCCCAGGAGGGAAACTGGGGGCTTTGAACTGCTGCTTTTGTGTCGTGGCGTTGGTGTTCAGAGGGTCCCTTTTGACGTCGCAGTCTCTCATCTCCGAGTGACACGACAAGCAGCTTGTCACCGGCCGTGCCAGATGTCGCTGGGAGCAGTCACAGCACGCTCCTCCACCTTTGGAAATGCCAATCATGGCCACGTCCCACGCGGGGACTCGCTTGTCACTCCCCTTCAAAGACGCCCAGCTCCCAGGCGTTCATCCCCAGGGATGGCTCCGAACACCCCTTCTTGTGGAGGATGGGAAAACAGGAGTCCCTGGACACCCTGGGAGAAGCATCCTGGCTGTTCCTCAGGATTTATAGAGGGTCACCTTTGCGCTTTGCTCGGGGCAAGCAAAAAAGCCCTGTGCAAGGACGGAAATAGCTCCTGGGGGAGAAGGTATCTACGGTAACCAGGTGTGGGATCATTGGGTTGGTCCCTGATGCGTGGTTTCCTCTGAGAAGGTAAAGCAGGTCTCTGCTGAAATCAGTGATAAACCAGTGCGGAACTGGAGCTATTGGCTTTTCTGGAAAGGAAATGTCTTTTTAAGTCCTTAAAGAGGCAGTCTGCTCCCTAAGACCCTGGGTCCCCACTGGAGGCTGGTTTTTCCTTCAGTGATGGTGGGGAAGGAGAGGTGTGATGTTCTCATGGGCTGGATTGCTCCAGGTGAAACTATTTTTCATTTCCCAGCTCTGGTGCTCTGGCAGGTGCTTTGCCTCAGGGAGGTCAGAGTTTTATTCCAAGGGGTGAAATTTTGAGGTGTCATGGGGGGGAAATTGCAGTGCGAGAAGAGGACATGGCTGTGAAGCAGCAGTGGGGCCATACAGCAGCACCTCTTGCGCTGGTGTGGCTCCCACTGTGAGCGGGGTGCAATGCACACAGACACACGTGTGCTGCGGGGTGTGAGCAAGGGGGGGGTGATGCACAAGACTTGCCAGATCTGGGAATCCTTAAAAAAAAAAAACAAAACCAAGAATCCAGCTGGAGAAGCTCCACTAGGTGTCCTGTAGACAGTATCTCTGAGGACATATCTCTGCCAAGAGGCAGCTCTAATCTACACCCTGCCAACAGCTTCTCAGTCCCTCTGCCTTTGGTGACCAAAGTGATCTCTTCTTTCTCCCAGCCTGCTTCTGAAGTCCTGCTTGTGGATAAAATGCACAGCTTTGCAGAAGGGGTGCACACTGTGGGGCTGTCTAGGAGTTAAGTGGTTTGTAGGTGAGATCAACGTTACCTCCAACTGAAGGTGTTGTGCTATTGACGCATTCTTTGGGCATTTGTATATTTGTTTGCGCAGGGGTAATGCCTTGAGGTCCTGACTGAGATGATGGGTCCTGTTGTGCTCTACATCTGTGGGAAGTTTAGCCCAGCCAAAAAGCATTTTGGGGTCCATGGTAACAATTTCAGAGCAAGAATTGCAGCATACTGTGGGCAGATCCATGCCCTTGTTTCTGGGTCCACGGCTCTGCTGGAGGGTGACAGCATCACAGCTAGAGGGGTACAAAGGCTATCAAATACCAGGGCCCCAAGGAGTTTGTGGTGTGAGTAGGAGGACAAAGTAGGTAAGGTGAAGAGGGAGATGTTGTACCACAGTGCTCAGACAGCAGAGAGCTGACCAAAACGGGAGCAGAACCTGGATCTCCTGTGACTCCACGTTCCCCTCTCTAGGCCAAATACTGCTCTGCAAGCACAAGTGACTGGGGAAAGGTGGTTGTGGCTTACCAAAATGTTGTGCATTGAGATGTCATTCCTTATTTTAAACATTTCACACGTAGGTCAAATAGACATCTCAGTTGTTTGGAATACATAAGCCATAAGTCAATTTGCATCAGTGGAATTGAACTGGATTTATACCAGTGCAACTGAGATCAGGAGTGGCCGGTAATTTGAGAGATTTGAGAACTTAAACATTTTGTTAGTTGGGTTTCGTTTGTGAGTTGTTTGGGTTTTTTAAGTTCTTCATTTCACCAGTAATGGGGTTTCTTTGCCCTTTACAAAGCAACTGGAATGAGGTCAGGTTTTTGCAAGCTTCTGCCAATGTTTAATAAGAATAATAATCTAATACTGTCCTTCTCAACCAAAACCAATTACCTGTAGGTTCAGATGGAGAGCAAATCACGACCCGGGGGGGAATTGGCCATTTCATGGTCCTGGCAGCCCTGTTTTCCTCGTCAGGGACGATGAAGCTGGGGGGGCAGAGCCCTCTAAGGGTTAGCTCCCCGCCAATTCCTCACGAAGTGGTGTTAATGCCTGTGATTTTTGTAAAACTTGGAGACGTGTTGTGCCGCATTCTCCAAACCTGCCAGTGATGGAGGCATGACTCCAACCTTGGTCATGCTGGTGGAAATACAGACAGACAGCAGCGAAGGTGGTGGAATTATCTGGGTTCTAAATGGACCTATGGATGGGGTCTGTGGAGCAGCTGAGCCCATCTGTGAGCTGACCTGGTTTGGCTGAGAATTAACTCTCCTCTCCCAGGGCCATCCTCAGCTGAGGCAGATCCTCACCTCACTTGCCATGCAGGGAGGGACGGGAGCACAGCACCTCCTGGGAGGGATGTGGGGCTGGAGGAGGGGAAGCTGCAGCCCACTTCAACTGTTTATTGCTTAAATTGATTGTCAAAGTTTGAGACCAGCACATGGCTTGTTGGAAGAATTGTTGGTGGTGAGACGTTGTTTAAATGCTTTTTTTTTCTCTGACAAATGGTGCGTGTTCATTTAAATGGCTCATGTTCTATGAAAAACTCCACCAAGCAGACTTTGCTGTGTGTGCTGACAACTGGCCCAGGAAAAGAAACTCCCAATGAGCAGTTGGAGATCACCCGCACTCTGAGAATGGATCCCTTGGTGTTGCCTGTTGGATAACTGCTTAGTGCAGAAAGCAAAGGGACCTGCGCCCCTTCCCGCGGGTGCATTCGTGGTGCTTAATGCTTGGAGCTCTGGATGCTCCATACAGACTACAAGTTTTTCTTAGAGCCTGGTGAGGATTTGGCCTTGTTGGGGTTCACGGTAGGAAAAGGTTGGGATTCCTACTCTTGCTTTTAAACGTGCTGCTGGTTGGGGGGGGGGAGCTCTGAGCTGATGCTGCCTGCTGGGGGTGCAGGGTAATGCTTCAGTGCTTTCAGGAGCACGAGGGGAACGAGGCTGCTCCTGGCCACACAGACTGGAGCTGAGGTGTGTGTGGGCATGGGCAGGGTGAGACAGAAGAGAAATTAGGGAATGGCAGAGCTGTGAGATGTTTGTGGGCACCTACGACTGCAGTCAACAGCCTTGAAATATGCTCGTGTATATATTTGAAAGAAAAAGGCCAGACAAGAGGTCATTCATGTAGGTCCCCTCTTGGTCCCAGTCTGGCTTGGAGCAAATGAAGCTGGAGGCTCAGGGAGGGCCGAGAGCTGCCACTTGGCATTTTCTGCTGCTGGGTAATAACAACCTTTTCCTGGCAAAAAAAAAAAAAAATCCCTGTAGCAGGCAGAGAGCCCGGAGGCGGACAGGCAGCCTGCACAGCTTGCCTCCAACAGACGCGGGCCAGGGCAACACGCACTGCTCCCAAAATAAACAACGGGTTCCTCTGGGGGCACCCACAGCGCCCGTGTCGGTGCAAAGTGAAGTCACTGCCAGTGCTAGTGCGGGAGTATGGAAATAACAGCAAATGTGAAGGAAAACACACGAAACAGCCCAGGCCAACGGGGCGAGAGCAGCGTTGCAAAGCCCCTGCTGTGACACCAAGCTGGAAGGTACTGTGGAAATGCAAAGAGAGTTGGAAATGTCTGATTAAGAGGCTGGACTCAATGTCATTCTAGTAAGTCATAATTGCTGTTTCCCAAAGCAGTAGTGTTTCACTGGAAAAGAAATGAAAGACCATCAGAGGAGAGGTATACATTCAGTACATACATTTTTTTCAGCCATTTAGTCCAATTCCATCTACTGGAGTGGGAGACACGTGAAGCTCTCAAGCCATGTTGTTATTACTGCAGCAATAGTTATTATCAATATGTGAAATCCTGGGTAAAAGAAAAGCTTGGAATTTTTTTTTTTGGGGGGGGGAGATTTGCATATGAAATCTCAAATTTATTTTAGGTTAAAATGTCATGAATTTTAAGGCAGACTTCATATTTTGAGGTAGTTTTGATTCTGGAGCACCGGGGATTAGCATAACTATGTTGCTTTAATAAAATCATTTTAAATGCTGAAATCAATTGCAGAACATCACTGCCCTCCCTACCCTTGCATCAAATAAGTTCCCATTTTCCAACTCAGTGGACATGCTTTGCAAAGACTAGATGAAATGATGGGCTTAGGCCTCCTAACTAACCTTAGAGGAGAGTAAAATATAATTTACTTGTATTTAGCAGCAGCTGTTTTGACGGTGGGTATTAAAGTGATTGGCAAATATGGTAGCAATTTATCCCAAGTAGTAACTGCAAGCTGCTATTTTAGGTTCATAAAAATGTAGTTACAAAATACCGTAACACACCGAATGCAACTATTTTATGATCTCATAAAAATAGCACTGCAGCGTTTTGTCCCGTCGAGCGCGGGCTCTGCCCGCTCGGTCGGGGCTGTTCCCGTGGAGGCAGGCGTCCGCGCGGGCAGCGCTGCCCTCAATTGGACTTCATTACAAGCTGCCTTCCCCTAATTGCAAGACAGGTTACCTTTCATGTCCTGCCAGAGGATGATCTGAGCATCCCGTGCTTGGGCTTCCAGCCTGCTCCGGAGTTACGTACTGCGCTTGGATGAGGGGGTTGGCTTCCCCAGGTCCTGCAGAGACCTAAATTGGGACCGGCGATAGCTCTGAGCCTGTAGCACAAAGGATGAATCTGGGCAAATTGCTGCCAAGGAACATTTTTCTCCTCTCTGTAAGTTAAAAATAAGCCGAGGGTAGTGTAACCCTTTGGGGATAGGTAGTGTCAGCAGCAGCAAGAGTCATGTTTGAAGAACTTGGGGCCCTCCTTAAAACTAACAAATACTTTGGCTTGTGCCTGACCTAGAATTTCAAAACCCCTCCCCTGGGCACTCCCAACCGGCAGTGCTTCCTCCCCAGCAAAGGCAGGGTTTGTGCGCAGAGAAAGGGGAACTGTTAGGAGAGTGCGCTCGGCACCAGCCCAAGCGTCACCAGCAATAGCCCTCTGCCCAGACGAACGATAATTAAAACAACGCTGCCCTATCACTGGGAACAGTCTGTTAGCTGAGTACCTCCTCGCTGAGGCCGTGTCAGTACACAAATGCTTTTTCTTCCTTCCCATACTCAATTTAGTGTTTATATAGTCACAAAGCAAAGGCTCATCCTTCCTCGTGCTCCTGGGCTTGCAGCTGAATGGCATTTAGACCCAGCTCTGAGCTGGACAGACTTCATTAGAAGCCTGGAAACCCTTGTCTGAAGCAGCACGGAGAGGGACTGGTGTGCAGGCTGTATTGGTAGGAAGCTTCAGCTGCTACCTTGCAGTTTTGGAAAGACAGACAGTTAAAACAAGCAGCTCTTTCACTGGATGTAAGTGGAAGTGATGCAGATCAAAATAATTATTTTTAGGTGCAGTATTATCTTTGCAGCTAAGCATTGTCAAGACTTGTTCACCATGAGGCCATGGTGGATGGGAGAGGCTTTGATTCAGCCACAGCAAGACCCTCTAGGGTTCTGGCCAGATCTGAAAGCTGCTCACATCTTTGGGCAAACCAGCGTGTCTTCCAGCATGGCTCTAGGGTCATATGCAGATACCCAACAGCTGCTGTGCACCCATGGGAGAGCATCTCCACCAGGAGAGGATATGCTTCTTGCCATTAGGATAGCCCTTACAGCAGCCTTTTCTCTTATGTGCTTGCCACTGAGCAAGGGCAAATCCAGCAGGACAAAGCAGCGTTACCTCCCGAGATGTTTTATCCAAGTCCACATGGGGTGAATTTGGCCCAACATAAGATTAAAGGGGCATTAATTCAGGCAGTGCTAAGATTGTGAACCTGGGGATTACCTAAGTTGTAGGGGCTGCAAACAAGAAGACGAAGCAGTAAATATGTTGTTCAGGAAAATTCCTGAGCCTTTGCCTTGTTATTGTCTTGGTTCCTGAGCCAACCCATAAATCATCTCCCATTTAAGGGAGAACCCTCCCGCCCCGACCAGCCCTAAAGCATCAGGATTAATGTCAGCCTTAATTTTCAGTTGTCACTTGCAGGGAAGCATTGTCCCTGCATATTTCATAAATACAGACTGTATTTTGAAAACCCTGAGAAATGAAAACACTCTCAGTTTTTCAAAACAACCAGGAATGGCTCAGGAGGAGCACTAACTTCTCCAGCAGAAGGCAGGATGGCCTCCTTCACAGCTGGCTTGCAATCGTTTATCCAGCGAAAGCTGTCCCACAGGCCAGCGAATAAATTGTGCAATGTGCTTGGTTTTTTGACATCCTGATAATGAAAATCTAATTAATGTGAAAGTGTAGTTTATTGGGTCAGCTGGTTGGCCAAACCTCTCCTCTTCCACCCAACCTGCAATGTGACGCAGGCAAACCTTGGGGTTCGACTGGAGAAAGATCGAACAGCTTTGGTATTTCTGCGCATTGTAGTTTTAGCCCAAATCAGGAGCGGGCGTGACGATGAGATTCTCACTCTGCAGCGTTTCCCACTGGAGCAAGAAAATATATAGCCAGAGATGCTGCAATAAGGGCGCTGCTTACGAGATTGCCAGCTCGTTTCTGCAAAGTATCTAAGCAGCAGCAGCAAATTACAGCTGTGGAGCCAGCTTTAAAACACCCCAGCGTTCAAGGGTGGCGGGGCCTGGGGTTTTAGGCCATGGCTATCTCTTGGTCCTGCAAGATAGTCCCATGTGTTATGTTCTTCAAGGTTTTGATCTAAGGATCTGTATAATGACTCCCAAGCTAGAAAGGATGGAAGATACGACACCGTCCTTTCTAATGAGTGATGGGGCTCAAATTAACATTCAGAGTATGAAAAGGAAGGACTCTTGAAAGGGTGTCTCATTATTTCTGATGTCAAACGCTTTACAGAGAAATCCAAGATCAGAGCAGATCTGGGGGGAGCGGGTGTGAATTTGGGTCTGTGAGTGAAATTTGGTCCTTCATCACGCAGGGCTGCGAGTGGCGAGGTGATTAGCTGCAAGCGCGCGGTGATCTATCTGGGCTTTGATTAATTTGTTAATGAGCTTATGATAGGCAACACTATGTCTATCTCGCGTGTCAACCGTGCTGCGCATTATTTATCCCCCGAGATTTGAATCGGGCACGGATGTATTTTATGTTGTTTTGGACTTTGGAAAGCAGCTGTGGAAACAGTTCATTGCAGCTGATTTTCACTTTGAAATTTTGGACCGATTCAAAGCTCAGAGCTGCTTCTTCCTTGACAACCTGCCAAAAGGGACATAGCTTGATCCCTTGTACGAACCTCCCTGTTTTCCATTTGCAGCCACGTTTCAAGTTTTGTTGACCACGAACGCAGCATCTAACTTTTATCACACCCGAAGAAAAGACACGATGTGTTGCGCCCTGATCCTGCAGATGTTAGTCGTCTCTACAACTTGGCTCGTGAATATTTCTACCGATTTTAGCGAGACTAATAACACAATGTGGTAGAAGCGATAGCGTTTAAAGGATTGGGACCTTAAATTGCATCTCTAAAATATCTTATTTCCCCAGAGAGTTCTGAAACTAAAGGATCAACTTTTCAAACGCTGCGAGCTACGTGTGGATAGAAGCAGAAGCCCTCGTGTTCACAAAGGGATGTAATTTATGCAGACAAAAGCAATTTAAACTAAAATTGATCCAGCAGTACAAAAAGTGATTGGGTCAGTAGTTTGGCAAATAAGAAGGATGAGTTCACTCCACGGGCATTTACAGTGGATAATAAATTAGATCTGGCTGGAATATTTTGACCAGACATTTTTCTGTTAATCACAACGGAAGCATTATGCAAAAAGTCTTTATTTTGGAGCTTTAGAAGGATGAAACTCAGATCCAGGTGACGTTTAGAAAAACTGCGTAGCTGGATAAGGAAAGAGGTTGTAGTGTGAGTTTATGGATAGAATTCTGGCTGAAGTTCAAAAACTTCTGGAAACTGCAAATATTCTTTATATATACTCCACTGATCATGTAACACTCATAAACAACAGACGTAATTAGAAACATTTCAAGGCTTTGAAATTGCTTTGCTTCTGAAGGAAAATGAAACTGTTGTTGCGGTGTAATAGAGACTGAACCCCTGGGTCAGGACGCTGCCTGCATGACAGAGCAGGCGAAGGGGGGACTGGGATTTGAGGGGGGTTGCAGTCTTGAAAAGGGCTTTAGAGAGACTCAGCCACACGTTAAGGCAAAACTTTCTGAACCTTTTTGGGCTCGTTTTTGCATCCAAGTGAAAACAATTTGCAAAACCTCAAATGGTTTCACGGAATGGAAACGTAGGTTTCTGATCAGCTGCAGCTATTTTTATTGTCCGGGATATTAAGAAAAGCAGTAGATTGTGAAAATGTTGACAGATTGAAAATGTTTCTCACGTTTTAGTCTGTATTCATATTGGAAACTGCTTAAATACCTATTACCTGTGATTGAGGATTCCTGGGGCGTGAGTGGTGAATTGTAATACAAAACACAAAGCCAGGGTTTCACAAGTAATGGATTTGTGTTGGTATGAACTGTTCCGTGCGTGTTCCAAACAGAGCCTGAGAAATAGATCTTTTCATGAAAATGGGGACTGCTTTTGTGAAGATATTTGACGGAATAGGAAACAGCAGAAACACTCTCATTAGTGAACATCTTTCATGGAATATTTTTCAGACTCTTATTGGAAATGTAAGATGGGTCTCCAGCATTTGAATCATTTCAGCTGGACTCGCCTTCATCTCCTGTGTTTGTATTTTTTGTTTGGTTTCAGATGCTGCAGAAAAGCGTAAATTTCAAGGGTTGTTTACAGAAACCCTTAACAACTAGCACCTTCCAATTTCATAAAAAGACATTTTTCTTTTCACCTTTTAGTCCAAAACCCCAAGAAATCACATCAGAATTGTATCCATTTCAGTCTGAATCACAATTTTTCTTTTCTACCCATTTGAGAGCAGGCATTGCTTTCAGAGAAAAGTTCAGAGTTTTCAAGGAAAAAACCAGAATAAAAACTCTTTGTGCTTTTCACATAAGACAACTGCTGTTTTCCAATGGTCTTAGTAAAGATCTTGCAGCATCCTCCTCAAAATAGACAGGAGGAGACATGTGCAATCAAAATCTGAGTATTTTCTACTGCTGCAGCCCATAGGTTGTAATTAATTAACGTTCCTCCTCTTTCTGAGCTGTGACACCGAAACCCTGGCTATGTTAGCTCCTCAGTGGTGCAGTGATGAGCATCACCCTCTTAACCCTTTTACCTACAGCTAGACTCAAAGAGGAGACTTTGAAGCCAACCAGGAATGTGATAACAAGTGAGGCTGGGATTATAATTAAAGATTTTTAAAGATGTGTATTATAGCCACCAGCTTAAAGGCAAGTTTGGACTGCGATGTCCACCTGCCTTATTGTTCTGTCAACAGAAATACTGCATTAGGAGACTGTGGTCTCTGCTGAGTTAGACCAGCTTTATTAATCAGCAGAGCTGGGTGGCTCTCCTCCCAACCAGAGACAAGGTGTAGGTGCCCAGCATGCCTCAAACTTTGGTGAAAGTAGATGACATTTGAGGTAATTTCTGGTTTCTTCTCTACTCCCTATATCCTGCTGCCATGGCAGATGGAGGGACCATGATACCACCCTCTATCACTCAAATGTTCAGCTGTTGGAGCATTTATTAAGTTGCAAAATATTCACATGACACTTCACTGCACTCCTCAAAACCTCACTTTTGCTATGATGGCTGGCAGGACTCCGGTTGCTGAAGGGACTGACAGTAAGAGGAGCAGAATAAAGCTGGTGTTAGCTGCACAGTGCTGTTGTCCTTTGCAAATGCCCAGAGACAGGCAGATGTAGAGCTCCATCCCAGCTCAGATCCTTGGTCCTCAACTATCAGGAATTGCCAAGAGCAAGATATCTCGTCATGCACAAAGCTGAACACTAGATGTTCAGGGAATGGCAGGCTTGAAAACTCAACCTAAGGAGGTGTGGTATCTCCAGAGTTAGGCAGCAGCTGAACAAGGCTTTTGGGACTCTGCTAACCTTATGTGATTTTGTGGATCCAGTCCTACCTTCACTGCTTCGTCTCATCTTCTTAAGTCAGTTGCACAGTAGGCTTGCATTGGCACAGCGTGAATGAGCTGGGTAGGAAAGCTGTGCAAACCACAACAGAACATGTTGGTTTTGAAATAAAGACCATATTTTCAGGAGTGGATTAGCTATGACTCCAGCACCTCCTGTCTGAAGGAGGATGAGGAGTCCACAACAGCCTTTTCTCAATTACTAGACCAACATCAAGATTTTGGGTAATAATTTCAAGAAAAATCAGTTGCCTTATGATCCTAATTCCCTGTTTGAAAAATGGCTTAAGAGCTTTGTTGACATTAGGCAACTAAGTGGTTAAAATTACTACTTACGTTCTGAAAACTGTCCTTCGTGTTAGTTTAAGCTAATCTATTTTATTTTACCAGAAACCAGTTGGGTCAGAAACCACATCTCAAATAGAAAATGTTCTGCTCCGATGGTTTCCTTGGTTGACGGACAGCAGTCAGGGCTGCAGATGGGGTGTCAGCACAGGATCCCTTTCTCCCAGGCTCAGGCAAGGGAAAGACAAAGGAAAATCAAATGCTTCACCCAGAAGAACTGTTCTGCCAAGACGACTGCGGAGAGATTTGCAGGTGTAGGAGCCATGGGGTTATATTAGCTCTCAGCTCAAGGTCTATCAAATCTTTCGTAGCGTATAAACCCGGGTGTTTTACACTGGCAGTCAGGCACGTCTGCAGCAGACACGGTTTCTGAGCATTTACTCTCAAAGACTACAAAAAAACCAGTCAATTAAATGCGGAGATAAGACGAGCTCTGTAGTCAAGAGATCCGAGTCTGGCCGTATGGTTTTGTATGCGAACGTCTCCCGTGTTTAGCAAACTGCTCAGCTTGCTGGAGTTGTGTGCCTCGCTTCACTGCTAAACTTGCTAATTCTGTTATTAAGAACAAAACAGATCAACGACAGAAAACCAGCATGGCACTAGATGGCAAACGTAGCTGGTTCTAATCTGGCACCTTCAGTAAGTAAACGCAACTTGACAAGTGTTTGTAATTGAAAACACTGAGCAGGAGGGTTTCCTTTGCAGATCTGGGTTATCTGTAACTCACTGATTGGTAAGAGCTATAAAAGAAGCGGATATACCAGCCAGCTCCAGGGAGCGTGTATCGCTGTCCTGCCATAATACGGATGGTTGCTCAGCTGGGGGAGCGGAGCAGCTTGAAGGACCAGTGATGTTCTTCCTCCGCAGGTGAATTCCCTTAACTCAGACCTGCACAATAATGACTACAGAAGAACTATAAAACATCAGCACGGGGGAAAAAAAGAAAGGATTAAAAAAAAAAATATCTTACCAGACATAGGTTTCTTTCATATGGGTGGACGTGTGTTGTGAAACATCTTTTGTTATAGTGTATGATTTGTAAACTTGGAACCTGACCTACTGAAAATATTAAGATCAAAGGGAAGGCTGACTTTGATTTCAGCAGCTGCTGGAACAGACCATTAGCTGATACTAATCTATCTGTGTGTTTGTATTTGGTTAGTGTCAAATCATTACTTCAGCGGTCAGAAAGGGTTTTTTCCTTGGAGCTCTCTGTTTTCATTTTCTTAAATGTTTTTCACTGTATTGGAGGGTTCGTGAGAAAGGCTGCCCTGCAGCTCAGCCAGCAAAGGGATGCCGTGAAGGCTGTTTGTCTCATTCAAAGCGTGTCTTCTGCTAGGTTTGGAGTTCTTGATGCTCTGGTTGTTTCTGGATGAATTGCAACCTCAGCAAGGTGGACGGCTGAAAGCTGAGACCCTCAATGGTTCTGTGCCGATGACACGTCCCATAGCTCGTATGTTGTATAAAACTTCATTGATCTGCACCTCTTGCAAAAATCTCTTCCTTTTCCCTGCACCGTTAGTCTGTGTTTCGGATTAACTAGAAAAATATTCGAATGGCCTTCCTGTTATTTCTAGATGTCAGTTTTTGATGGAACTGGGCAGTTCAAGAAGTGCACGTGCTTAAACCCAGAAGCCTGTAAAACCAAATGCTGCTTAAAGTTTGCAGGCCTTAAAGAACAAAGTTTGATTTGGAAAGAGTTTTGACAGAGATGTGGTTGAACTGGTTCTTGCCTGGACAAAAAACATTCCTGTGGTGCAGATTTCACATGGAAGGCGATGAATGTACCAGAGAGGCCTGGCCCCCGAGCGGCACTGGTCCTCACATGGTGCTGAGCTGCTCACGTCAGCGTTACCTGCTGCTTTTTGGCCAAGTCATGTTCTAAACCTGAGATTTGCTGGTTAAGGCAGATTTAAGCCAAAAGCATCTGTCTGAGAACTTGTTCCAGATTTGGCAACAAATACCTCTGGCCAAAACCAAAGACTGTAGAAAAGTCTAAATGTTCTGTTTGGAAATGAAATTTTCCAGATCTTAATTTCACAAAGACTTTTAATCATTAAATTTACTTCCATTTATGTTTTAGGTTTTTGGGTTTTTTTAACAAAAACATTTCAGGTTGAGGAAAATTACCCCAAATTATTTTTCTTACCAGTTTTTCATTTCAGAGCAACTCAAACACAATTATCCCAGAAAGAATTTGTTTAATACCCTGAAACAGATCTTCTATTCTCACAGCTCTCTTCTGTGTCCCACGATGGGCCATAATAACCCATCTACCAGGTAAACATCTGTAATTCACATCAGCGTTAACAAAGTCAGGAAGTTCTTGCCATCTCTGACTATCCCTTCCATTTCTCAGTAATTTTTCCTGTCTATGAAGAAGTTACTAGCCTCAAAATTGCACTATTTATCCTTTTCAGTTATTAGCAGGGACACAATGGTCTTGGCACAAAAACTAGGACGTAAACCTCTGGGGACAGTCTGAGATCTCAAGACATCTCCCGGAGGGCGTTTTGGTGGGATGCAGCAGTTCAGTGGCTAAGCAGAGCTCAGGAATGCCTTCAAGCTACCGTTATTCATGAGCTCCACATTCACAAAAAGGAATGGAGAAGTGTGTGGCAGGCTCTGAGGCTCAACAGATCATTTTAATAATCTGTTCTGACGTTGTGAATGCAACTTCGCAGTCTTTCACCCAGGCTGATGCCGCTGTGCTGGACAACTCGCTGTTGAACTCCAGTCTGGGGCTTTTTAGCACCATCTTGGTCACAATACTGCATGTGCTGGAGTGTTTACCTGAGGTTTTTGATAATCTTTCCTAGCGATCAATTAACTTCAAAAATTGTTGCATTTTATTTCTCCTCTGTCATTCTCCAGCTGCTGCTTCCCGGATCTCTGGGTGCAGTGATTCGTTGCCTTGCAGGCCTGCTGGTGTCTAATAGCATCTCTTGGCATAGGTAATGAGGCTGCTGTTAGGAAGAACAAACAAGTATGACATTTGAAGCAATCCATACTCCTTGCTCAGTATTGCACTGGGACAGCTCGTGTCTTTGACTGACAGCTCTCCAGACATGGGCTCATCCCTCACTGGATGCACTTTCTTGGAGCACTCTCCTGGAGCTGTGGTGATGCACAGCAGGGCGCTTCAGACCTTGGATTCACGAGTGGTTCTGCCCCTGGATCATTGAGGTTCAGTCTTGGGTAGAGAAGGCAAAAAATATAATCAGGGAAAAATGAATTTGCCTCCCTACCAAAGCCACTCACAGCTGTCCAGCTGGTGGATCCTGAACGGCGTCTTGCAGGTCCTTAGAGCCCGAAGCTCTGGGTGGCCACACTCCATGAGAACCTTCCACACAGCAATGGAGGAGAGTCTTCACAGGGGCTATAGCTGAGGAATTTCTCTTGCAACCCCAAAAAGTCTGGTCCCATGGACCAGGGTCCCTGGTCTGTCTGGTGGCTTTTTCCAGGTCATTTAACTTCTATTTCCATCAGCAAAATGAGGGCAAGTTCACTCGCCCCTTGGTTAGCCAGGACCATGGGTTGGCACAGCCGTGATTCTCTCCCAGACACACTGCTGCTCTCAGCTGGACCTGGCTTTGGGAGTCAGTCTAAATCAGTTTTTCCCATTGACATAAATAATACTGGAGGCAACATAAATAATACTGGAGGCACCTGCTAACAGGGAACCCAAGGAACCTGACTGATCACTAACTTGAACTTTGCTCAAGTGTCATTATATATATATATATGATTCTGTGATATAATGCTCCGCTCCGACATGGAGCGGGAGGTGGGTAGCACTGGTTACCCAAGTCTGCAGCGGTGGCCGAGGGGCTGCTCTTGGTGAGCGCTGGGTTTTCTGCAGCCCAGCGGGCAGGAATCCCCCATCGCTCCAGGGAATGACACGGCAGTTTGGGAAGTCACATCTGGAGTTTCGTTACATGCTAAATCAAGGCCGTGGCAGGTGTGTAAAGCTGAGATTTCAGAGCCATTGGGACAGCAAGTACATGTGGCAGTTGTTTATTCAAAGGAGCAACTGCTGAAACAGGGTTTGGAATGATTTGTTTTGTTTTTTAAATCCCTTTCTCTGAATTCATGTGATGTTTGTGCAGCTACAAGGGAATAACTGAGTAGAATTTCTTGAGATGTGTCTTCACACTGCAGAAAAGTTGCTCTGCAAATTCCTCTCTGAAGGCAGAAACCCTCCAGGTTTCTCCCCAAAGTGCTGTGCCATGCCCATCAGGTCACTCCTCCGTGCTCTGCAAGGCTGACCCAGGAAGAAGATGCAAAGGGACTGGGATATTTGGAGGCAGAATTCTGGTAATTCATTCCCTTCATCAAAAAAATCGACATATTTGCTGTGTGCGCTAGCCACATCTGGGCCAGACCTCAGCCAGACTCCTGCCTCCCTTCCCTGATGCCACCTTAGTTATGCTGTGTGCTGCTGCAATGACAAGAGCATTTTTGCAGCTGCTTTAGAAGCTGAGTGTGCCAAGATGAAGTCCTAAGGGCTGAGCATCCTCTCTAGGAAAAGGCCTCAACTCATCCAGCGGTTGTTTGTCTTCAAGGAACACGAGTTGGGGCTGAGGGAGATTTTGGAGATTGTTCTAATGAGATTTCATATAGAATCACAGAATCACTAAGGTTGGAAAGGACCTCTGAGATCATCAAGTCCAACCGTCAGCCTAACACCACCATGTCTACTAGATCATGTTCTGGAGTGCCACCTCTACACGTTTTTTGAATGTCTGAGGATCTGAGGACTTGTCTGGCAGCTACCTGAAGGCATCTGCTTTTCTGGCAGTCCATGTTTAATGTCTCTGCTTTTGAGAAGAAATGATTGAGTGTGGCACAAAAAAGCCATGTTTCTGCTTTCCAGAATCTGGCCCTGTGTTTGTGTCAGCCACGTTGTAGAAACCACCACAAGCTCTCGGCTTCACCAGTACGGTCCTTACAAACCTGGTGAGTGACTGTCACTGCAAGGATAAGGGCAGCTTAGAAATCACAAGGCAAGGTAGCAATAATGCAGTTGAACAACCTTGGGTGCTCTTCTCCATCATCCCAACTTGTCTTTCCTTCCTTAGCAATAGCAGCCTCTCCTGAAGGTTTGCTTTGCTGTCTGTTCCCTCTGCTGCCTTAACGCACGAAATCCGGACGATGAACCACTGTCAATGCTAAGCTGGTATGACGGTGGTTAAGAAGAAAGCTTTTTTATTTCTGCAATAGATATGGTGCACAAACTATTGCTGGGTGACACCCTCAGAGCAGGCAGATGCTATAGTGACCAAGGCATTCATCTGCAGGGTCTGTGCTGGAAATCGTCTGTGTGATCACCTCTCACTAGTGATGCACAGAAGAGACCTGGGACCGTGGGTCTCTGGGAGGGGTTGGTCAGAAATGTCCTCTCTGTAATAGCTTGCACTCCTGTGACACGCTCGAATCTCCCTCTGTAGGTACTGACTAACTGAATGTTAGAAAATTCAGGAGATGAAGACCACTACCCCTATCCTACACGGAAACCGTAAAAGTGAACTGAAGCCCACATCAGCCAGTTCCAGACACAGAAATTCCCTCTCCTCATTTTTGCACTAGCCTCAGGAATACCATTCACTATGCGAAAGTGTGTGATTATTTCTGGAAAGAAAAGCTATTGAAGACTTAGTGCCAGCGTTGGCATCATTACAAATGCAGAAAGGAAACTGTCAAATAACTGCTTGTGTTTTCAGATGTACCACATGTGACTGGGGCCGTGTTAGAAAACATGATCCATCCCATGTAAATCATGAACCGTTGAACAAAAGTCCTATTTGTAAATTTGAATATTGGCAGCCAGCTTTCGAAACTCTCTGTTTTGAAAATAGTTCTGCGATGCTTTGAGCAAGCACAGAAACGCAGTGGGACTCGGCCAGGTTCCCTGGCCCTTGCCAAGTTTCTGCTCAAACCCTCTCTGCCTGCATAAACTAGGAGAAAAACTGGAGTAATGACCCCCAAATTTGGCTTGACACACAAATGAAGCAAAACCTGGCTCCAGAGAAATTTATTCCAAACAATGTAATTTGTCAGACTGACTGCATACTGTAATTCTGCTAGCTACTTAATCACTTTTGTTAATTATTCCTGTTGACTTGCCCCTCTTGAGAAGACAGAAAAAAAGCGAAACCCCATAACTGAATTGAATCTCAGTTTCATTATTGAAAACCCCACAACCCATTTGGGCTCTTTATTTGCATAGAATCATTAAGGTTGGAAGAGACCTCAAGGATCATCTAGTCCAACCGCCCCCCCCCACCTATTCCCCACTAAACCATGTTCCTAAGTACCACATCCAACCTGTCCTTAAACACCCCCAGGGACAGTGACTCCCCCACCTCCCTGGGCAACCCGTTCCAATGCCCGACCACCCTTTCCAAGAAGAAATTTCTCCTAAAAGAAATTACATACAAACATCCAGAGGCATGAAGAGAAAAGCAAAAAGGCTTTGAGCCAGAATACCAAGTCCTGAGATAGCAAGGCATCTGAGGAAACTGTGGTTTTATTAAGTGATCTGAGAGAATAGTCCACTCAAGTAGCAAATTGGAACATTGAATGAAATTTTCTTAGACCCACCTATTTGTTACAGCTCAGAGGTTTTATGAAAGTGAAATGTGTGTGTTCCAAAAAAAATCCTTGCGTAGAAGTTTGTGGGAAAGACGGTCATGAGCAGCTCAGGTCTGCATAATTCTTTGTCCAACTCAGCCCTTCCTGGGCAGAAACGCTGGGCTACAACTAACGTAGGATGTGGTCCTGACCTGCACCACCACTCGTGATGTGGTGCGAGTGCTGCTCTCACATCCTCTGCAAACTGGAAACCTCAAGTTTGATTTGAACACAGCTATTTCACCACCCGCTTGCCATTGCAGGCGTATCAGAGAGGTTTGGGTTTACTCCAGGAAGGAACAAAAGCCAATTTCTATTCTTCAAGAAGGTGTCATCCCCTGGGCAGAGCCACTCACCGAAAAGGAGATTAATATGGGCAAGCCAGCACTGAGCCATGAAAGTGTCACGTCCCCATCTCCAGGGATAAAAGGGATCCTTCTCGAACATTTAATGATTTTCTAAAAATACAACTAAAGTGGAGATCACAGCTTTTGTAAGAGAGGCTTGTGATCTTGGGTTAAGATTTCAGTGTGAAAGGTGTAAGAATGCCAAGTCCTCACCCAAATTGGACCTCGTGTGTGAACTTAAGCTGCTTCATCTCTCCAGGCTACTATTTGTGCAGGATGCACGGGACTCTTGAAGGGTGCTAAAATTAGCTATTTATATTCAAGACCCATTTATTCCAGATTCCAAAGAGTCTAACTTTGGAGATTTTTTGTTAAGTAAAACTTTTTAGATTTTTATTGAGAGCCTTAAAACAAGTGGACATGTATTTTTAATGTAGAATGTTGAGGAACACAAGGAAAAGTGGTAGAGAAAGGCAAAAAAAAAAAAGGATAGAGCAGGAAAATTAAGCTACCCACTGATTACAACTAAAGAAAACATGAATCCAGAAAGCAGCATGGTGTGAACTTCAGCCATGAGCAAGTTATTTCCAAAATGCTCCAAGTAGCACCCAGGGCCTCCAGTGACACTAGCTGGAAGAGGCCAGTCGTCTTCCATGTGCTGAAAACCCTGAGTACCGGGGGATTTGTTCCCTTCAGTCATTATTTTTGTTGTTTCTCTGGTTTTGAGTTTATCTAGGACAGATTGGAGAGGTCTTGATTAATTTTCTAACTGAAAATCTATCTTGAAATGTCTTAAGCTGACTTGATGGGCTTTTTATTTACCAACCTGCTTAAACAGGTCATTAAGTTATCTACTCTAAGTTTCCTACCGCTTCCTCGGGAGGGTATTGCTATGGTCAAAGGCAGGGTGCAGGCCTAGATGAACCCACAATTTGTTCTCATGTGGTAATGCCTCTACCTCCAGATAACAAAGCATGTATTCATCTTATATTATAGCAATTCTTTTTATTGTCAGGCTTTGATTTTGCCAGCATAAATATTTCTTTCCTGGTAAACCTGCCAAGACCTGGAGGTACGTGTGCTTTTATGGTTTTGCGCGTCGGCAATACGCAGTGAAGTATGTTCGTGTAATAAACGTGGGTTATATTCTACTGCTGCGGTGAAAGTGGAAATGATGGCACCAGCAACCAGCCAGAATGCCACTGCTCACCTATTTTCCGTGCCAGCCTTCCTCTCACAGGTGGGCAGGGGTTTAGCTGATGTTCCGAAGCCCTACGAGGCATGGAGAAGCCATCCCTGAGAAAGCCCCACTAATCATTTTGAGATAAAGCTGAGCTGAGTAACTGAGCTTTTCATCCGACATGAAAAGACCAGAAGCTACATTTGAGACAAAAGCAAAAGTTTAACAAGTTACATTGATCAAAGAGTTTTCAGAGGAACATTCAATTATATCTGCAACACCTAAATGGAAGGGTTGTTCTTTTATTTATTTATTTTGCGATAAAAAGGGTTATTAGGTCTTGTTATCTCCCTTCACTTTAATGCATTCTGCTGAAACCCTCAGCGAAAAAAAACCACAACCCAGCGTGCTTTGTGAACAGCAAAGTGACAAGTGAAAAAGAAAGATTAAAATTAGTTAAAGGATAAAAAAGAGCGTATATTTTACAGTCAAAATCCCCTGCTGTAAGCACTGATGCATTCAAATGAAGAGAACAGATCTTGATTACGATGCAGCTCTGCCTTGCTGCTCCAAGTGCCTGGCTGTGATCTTTCTGCAGACAACTGAAATCATTTCAGAGCTCTGAATTTGAAAAAAAAACCAGACCATGCAAAAAGAGCTTACTGCTTCTGGATTCATCATGTGCATCGGATGAAAAACGAGAAGGCTGCGCATGCTGGAACAAAATTGGCAGGGGGAAACTGGGAATCATAGACTTGGGAAGCTGAGATTTTGCTAGCAGGGGAAGATGCTGTATCCAGATGCCAGGTTGTGGTTTAAAGTTACTGAGCCTTTGTGGTGAGAAGGCTCTCAAGTTTTACAGCCCTTGGTCATAGTCCTTTTCCTGCCTCCAACGATATCTTTTTTCCTTGGACTCATCTTATTAATCACTCTTTCTTTTT